>CM038792.1:3320979-3895966 GCA_021764765.1 Vicia sativa
TTTATGCAAATGCAATGCACTGTTTTCAAGGACCTTAGGAATTTAAATTTGTTAGACAAGCATGAACTAACTTTATTAGTTACTTTTATTCTCTATTTCTTTTCTTTTTGAGTACAAGAAATAATTCGGAAAAATAAAACAAAAGAACAAAAATCCTAAAGCTCTAAGTCTCCCATGGGCGCTTCCTCTTGGTGTTGAATTAGGCGTTAATGTTCCGCTCCTCGTGAAGTAGCTTTGTCAACTCTAGTACCTTCTTCTCACTTGCATAACACTGAGCTTCGAACGTGTCCCTTTCTTCTTTGAGCTGAATCCAGGATCTCTTCAAGTCTTCAAGATCAGTAGGCATGTCGGGATGGAGAACAATATAGGGTACGTCACCTATAGCAATGTGTTCCATACCGGTAGAACAGAACGGCATCAATGAGGTTTTGAGCTCGAGCTCGCACCCATTTGAGCTAAGGTTCCCAAGGAATGGAGTTTTGGTGCCCCAAAGTCTTGGTATCAGTCTTCTTTACCATGCCTCAAGCGTGTATGAACCTTCGTCGGTAATTCTGGAGATCGTGGTTGTAATCGAACACAATATCTTGGAGAAGCATATCATGTGGACCATCTCTTCAAGCATAACCAAACTAACATAGAGCTAGAGAAGGGTTGTAAGTGATACCTCCCCTTATGCCAAGGAGTGGTACATTAGGGAATTCTCCACGACGCTCAATGAATGTGAAGTCTTTTTGAGAGAAAAGACACCAACGGATATCTGAATGAGAGAGTGACATCAGTCTTTGAGACCACTTCAATCTTTGCTTGTTCTTCAAAACTGATGGAGGAAGGTGCGAAATAAACCACCTAAAAAGTAACTGTATGCAACACATGAGAGTTCCTTGTCTTTTGATAGTACGAGTATGGAGAGAATGCAGGATGTCTCCAAGTAAAGTAGGCACAGGATTGCGAGTAAGGAACAACTTGATGGCGTTCACATCTATGAATTGATCCGAGTTAGGAAATAGAACCAAACCACAGATTAGCAAAGCCAAGATGTCTTCGAATGCATGGAAACTCATAGCTTTGAGGAATTCTCAGACTTTCTTTATTAGAAACTTAGCAAGTAAACCCTTAACTCCACTTCTTGTTTCCCAATTGGCTTCAATGTCTGAGCGCTTTAGGTGTAATGCAGATGCGATGTCTTCGTACCTAGGAACCTTTTCTAAACCGGTGAAGGGTATTTGATCAAGAATAGGTATCCCAAGTAACTTAGAGAACTCTTCCAAGGTATGAACCAACTGATAATCTGGGAATGTAAAGCAATGGTGTTTCGGATCGAAGAACTGGAATAGGACATGCATCATATCTTCTTCAAAACTGGAGGTAACCAAGTCAAGTAGATAACCATGTCTTTTGATGAACTGAGCATGATCAGGAATCTCTGAAACCAAATCTTTGAGCTGAGAAGGTATACCCATAAAGTTGATTCGGATAGTCTTCCTAAAAGTCATAATCCCTACAAAATAGAGCAAAGATAAATCCCTAGGTCCTTGAAATAGTTACAGATGATATGCAATGAAAATGATGTCATGATGTCATGTTTAGCACACACAAACAAATCACACAAAGAGCCTAGGTTTAAGGCTTGCATGAGGTATAGGTGATTACCCCACCAAAAGTTTGAGTTGGTTCATCCTGTCCTATAATAGTAACCGGGTTCTAGGAATCTCACATCATTGATCTTTCTCGTATGCGTTTATTTCAATACGACTACCAAGTGGTCGACCGAAAATATCCCAAAAGTCTGATCTTAATGAGCGTAGTATCGAGTATCAACCAACCTTAGTCTTCACCAAAGCCGGCCATCTCACTACCTTCTAATGGCCAAGATGGGTCAATTAGGGTTTTAAAAGTTTAGTTAGTGCTGATGACACCACGCAGAAGCCAAATACTATCCTCAACTTGGAAATGTAGAGTATCAGGACATCCAAAGTGTCACACTAACGTAGCCATCATGTTGACCGTTTCGGTATACGCCTAACGGTCGCGACGATCTAATGCTACTTACCTAAAGGAAACCTGGATCCGGGTGTAGGATCCCCCACAAGTATAATACCCAAGAACCCCTTAAAGATAAAGCAAGCAAGTCAAAAAGAAAGCAGTAAAGATGATCTAAAAATCCCTAAGGTAATTCTCTCTTAGGGTGTCTCCCCGGCAGAGTCGCCAGTTCTGTAATACGGACTGACTTTGAGATTTTTGTATCGCAAATGTTGCGGATAGCAAGAGTCGCCACCGACTTTTCTTTTATCCAATTAAGGGAAGGTGAAAAGAATAGGAAAAGACCTTCGTTAGATTCTGAGTAAGGGAGAAGGTTATGAAAAGGGAAGGTATTAGCACCCCTTTCCATCCGTAGTTATCTACGGGCTCTTAGTTGCTCTTAGATCATCTTTAAAATTTGCTTTCTGTGTGTTTGAAAATGTTTTGAAAAGGCATTTCGCTTTGACTTTGTAATGATTCATGTAGGAGTGTATACAAAGTGTTCGGAAATGTTTGTTTTTGAAAAGAGTTTGAACTTTGACAAAAGAAGTGTGTGGTGTAAAAAGTATTTGATTTGAGCAAGCAACTAAAAGTCTTTATTACCTACTCAGAATGGTTGTTTTCATGTTATTTTACGTTCCTTTAGAATAGCGATATCCATACCATTAGTTGGTAGGTAACTCCATACGTTGGATGTAGAAGGGACATTCGAAGGGACGACGGATGGCCATAGAACAATTGTAGGGAAGTATCCTAGCACATCTCAAGGGACGATCATCATTTTCGTAGGCAACAATCGAGGGTCAAGATCATGTACCCGTGAGGCGACATCGTGGGTCTATGATCTTTGTATCGAAGGACTATGATGATTTGTTTTGAAGGCAACGGTGCTAGGATACCTCTACGCTCGAGGACTTGACCATTTGAATTGTACAACGAGAGAGAATTACCCTAAGGTGCATGTGAAAAGAGTGTGTCAAATTCAGATATTTTATCTTGAAATTATGAGTGATCTATGTCCAATTTTATCTTGCCATACACGCCTAATTACTAGCAGTTTATAGGGTGTGGAAAGTAAATTGCGGAAAGATAAAGTCCTACGCTATTACATGGCTTTGGGGCAGATACATAATAGGAGTGCGGAAAATAAAAGTCCTAATTAAACTATTACATCCCATAGGCAGTTACATAATATGAAAAGAAAAAGCAAGAAAAATTGTCCGAAACATTACAACCTGTGAACAGATACATAATCGGAAAATAAGAGAAATTCGCATAAGAGAAAAATGTTAGTAAAAATAAGATTTTTTAATGGAGAAAAAGGTTTTAGGTTAGCAATGACAATTAAATGATAGAGTAATTTTTTGGTAATTTTCTGGATCGTTTTTGATAATTAAAAGCAATTCAAAGTCAAATTAATGATTAATTAACAATTAAATAAAATATGCATGCAAAATTATTAATTTTAATGTCAAAAATTAAATAAGTATTTTTCTGATTAAAATGCAAAAAAGAAATATTTTTGGTGATTTTTAAATGCATGAGAAAAATATTTGAAGATTAATTAAATTGTATGAAAAAATATTAAGAAAATAAGAAAATAGAGAAATATGTTAGTTTTTCAAAGTGATAAAAAATAAATGGTCTTGCCAGGGATCGAACCAGGGACCATTCCCTCACACACACGTGCCTTGACCAACTGAGCTGGAGTGTCTAGCTATTTAAACAATGAAGCGAAAACATTATAAGCGAAATTGGATCCTGATTGCCCAAATTATGCGCGAAGATCTTCATCTTCTTCGTTTGAATTTTCAAACACATAGCGTCGGTCTGGTTCGACGCTATAGCCCCTGCAAACTTCAAAAATCCAGCACAAGTAATATAAATGCAATATGAAGCCATGGTTCGATTGGAAACATCATTCTACACACGATGGTGGCCCTGGTTTGGTCCAATTTTACGTATTTCGTATGATCCCAATTCGAACAGAGGAACCCTAGTTATGGTGAACTTCGATTCAGGCCACCAAAATGCAATTAAACTATGCAGAAAGTTTCCAAACTTCAATCGAATTCATGATTTCTCAATTCTTGATGATTTTGTGACTTGTAAAGGTCTGGATTGATTCAGGAGGCTTCAAGGAATGCAATGGAGGGCTTAGAATCAATTGAAACGAGCTAGAACCATGGCTGCAAGTAGCTTGAAGAACACGTTTTTTTGACTTAGGTTAGGGTTCTTTGGGGCAATTTTTCTCTCTTTTCATCATGTGTATGCATTGTATATATATACTAGATGGATTTAGGTCAGTAATTAAGTGCAAATCATGAATCAATCATTGAAAAAATATTTGATTTTGTAAGAAACCAAATCATTCCTTTTTGATCCAATATTCATCAATTTCTTTCCAAATCAAAGCCAATTTCAAAATTGCCAGCTTTTATGAGTTGCTTGGACCTCAAGAATGAGAGAAAAATCCAATTTGCATTTAATTTTGATTTTATACCTTTTATTTTAATTTAATTGGCTTTTAAATGATTAAAATCCAAACTAAATAGAAAAATAAATATAAAATTCGTGGCCTTGGGCTTGAGGGTTCCAAATAAGTTAAGGAAAAAGTTTGAATCAAGAAAAGTTAGGCCCATTTGCAAAATTTTGGATTTTGACAAGTATTTCTCTTTGTGCACCTCTTCAAAAATGCCCAACTTGTGAAAGGTGTATCTTGCTCAATTTTCGACATTTTTGAGTGTTCTTGGACTTTTTAGAAAGCTCTAGATGTCCTCTAGACAACCTCTTTGTTTTCATCTCAATTGGAGTTTCCATGCTCAATAAAACGTCTTTACAAAAATTTGACTTTTTGTTGACTTTGAAAAGGACCTGTAATGTTTTGATCCATATCTTCAAAATGAAGCATTTTCTGACCATGCTTGTGAGACATGAAGTTGTAGAGAATTGAATTTCATTCAAAATGAGAGGTGGTGGAAAAATTTCTGATAAAGTATGAAGAAGTTATGCTCAGTCAAAGTTCAGTTGACCTTTCTCTAGAAAACCCTAATTTGGAAAGTTTGACTTTTGGGCAAATCTTGAGTTTTCTTGATGAATCATGATCAATCCTTGATCAAATGATGAATATAACTTCAAAATGAGGATGTTGACCAAAAATCATGAAGTTTGATTGTATGTTGACCATAGTTGACTTTTTGTCTAGTACAACTGAGTTTCAACCATCTGAGCAATTGCCTGAGGAATTTTGACCTGTGAGGCTTGAATCTTGTCATGGATATTCTTTGAAGCATATGAGGAGGCATGATGATCACTGGAGATGTTGGAAACCCATCTTGATCTGAGAATTGCCAAACCCTTGTTTGGGTTGATTGTCTAGGAGAGGGTTTTGGGGGAATCTTGAGTTTTCTTGATTAATCATGATCAATCCTTGATCAAATGATGAATATAACTTCAAAATGAGGATGTTGACCAAAAATCATGAAGTTTGACTGTATGTTGACCATAGTTGACTTTTTGTCCTATACAACTGATTTTCAACCATCTGAGCAATTGCCTGAGGAATTTTGACCTGTGAGGCTTGAATCTTGTCATGGAGATTCTTTGAAGCATATGAGGAGGCATGATGATCACTGGAGATGTTGGAAACCCATCTTGATCTGAGAATTGCCAAACCCTAGTTTGGGTTGATTGTCTAGGAGAGGGTTTGTATGGTCAACCCTTGGGGAATCCTTGAACATGGATATGAGAAATGTCTTGAGAAATAGGAGGGCAAATTTTGGGGTATGACAGAGCACTAGTAAAATCCTCTCGTCATTCCATGGTATTTCCATACCGCACAAACCTAAAGAATGTGTCCTAACAACCACACAACAAATATTACGAGTACGAGACAATTCACAACAATACGTGAAACAAGGGAAAATACACATATGTACAAGTATGGAAAGTAAACACATAACATGTACAAGTAACAATTTACAAGTTCATATACAAAGTCTATACAACATATACATAATTACAAAACTCAAAAATAATGGAATTATCGCAATACAGACACAATAAAACCAATCCCCGACAACGGCGCCATTTTGTTGCGGTGGTAAAGCGACAAGCAAAAAGTAAAGTTTTAATTTTTACCAGTTGATATATACCAGTTAGGTTATGTTGTACCTCAAAATTTACCCTCCTTTTTCTTGAATTTCTGGCTTATAATTCGATTGCATAAACATACATGTAGTAGCATACATAGCATTGATCATGAGGTTATCTGGTTTAAGGTATCCCAAGTGGCAAAGTAAAAAGAGAATCAAGTTCTGCATATATTTGTGGTCTTAAAGTTGTGCTGAAACTTCAGATATTTATCCTATCTCGGCCGTTCGCCTGAACGTGTCGAAAGTTTGATTCCCGCAAGCAAAATCGCATTCCGAACACTTTTCGTTTAGAGTCCGACTTCAAATTCTCAACGGATTTGGCAGTGTTGGGTTAAGTACGAAAATTATTCGGATAATCATAATTTGGACTTAATTATGGATCCAAGGCTATAAATACTCTTTGCCTTCACAAATGAGGTGGGGGGGAAAATCATTTGCTTAATTTTCCACTACCACACACATTTCAATTCTCTCAAATTCCAAAGCACAAAAACTCCAAAAGTTCAAACTGCAACTTTCCCTCCAAGCAACCACCACAGGCCGCCACCGGATCTCCATTCACCACCGGCTTCTTTCACAGACCGCGCTAAGCGCGACCTGCGATTTCTGATTTTTCTTCTTCATAGCACATCATATTCTGATCAAGAGCCCCCTCTCCTCCTTCTACTCATATTTGACATGGAAGGAACGATTTCATCTTGATTTCTTCTCCAATTGCAAGATTCAAGAATTTCTCCTCATCTTCTTCAATTCTCCATTGAAATTCAAGTTTTCATCAAGGATTCAAGGATAATTCTAAAGATTATTATCAATCCATCATTGATTTGGTACTTTCTTTGAAGAGCACAAGGAATTCCTCTTCAATTTGATTCAAACTTCAAGTTCAAGTAAGTGTTTAGGTCAATTAAGCACTTATTTTAAGCTGTTCTTGATTCCTAGCTTTTCTTGAAATTGAACACTGTCATTACTTGCAAATTCTATGTAGATTCTGATTCTTGAACCTTCATGCTTGAATTCTTTGTTTTGAATCGGATTTTGCAATGTTATTGGTGTCGGTGCGAAGATTTTCATACATAGCATATATGCATTTGCATTCTCTTTGCATTATAGTCACAAACTCATGAATCTTGCATCCTCTAACACATGCTCATTCATTGAAAGGCATTTAGTTTGATTGAATTGCATTGACACACATGATGAGTTAAGGTAAAGCTTGCATTTGTAGTGTATCATCATGTAGCTTCTAAAGCATTTTGATCATTAGGTACATGAAGCAACTCGATTTTAAAAAATATTTTAATTTTCAAAAATAAGTGAAATCGCCACCAAATTTTATTTGTTCCAAAAGGAACGGGAAAATATAGATAAAACCCCATGGATACGGATAAGGCGGTCTACGACCAAAAATATGGAATCGGGAGTCGGTTATGTAAGAGGAAGGTATTAGCACCTTTTACATCCATCGTACTCGATGGGACCCGTTTAATTCTAAGTGTGTGTGTATATTCTCTAAGCTCTAAGTTATAATTGAAAAAGAAACGAAATTTGTTTATTATTATTTTGAGTTTGGCACGGTTTCGAAACCGTGTGCCTACGTATTCCCTTGTGCAATGGGAAAGTCAAAACTCCATAGTTCCTCTCAAAAATGTTTTAAGTTTGTTGTATTGATTTTATAAGAAAAATCGTGCATTAGACATTTCAAATGCTTGAACTTGGACTTGTTTAGTTTGTTTGAAAAGATTAAGTCCTCGTTTGTGTTTGAAACGACTATTGCACACTCTTTGTCAGAAAAGAGTTTGATGATCGCATATGAGCGACAAAAGGGTTTGAATGAGTTATTTTATTTTTATGTGGGAGACAAGTATTGGACCATAAGCGTTCAACGGCTAACGCCCCAATTACTCGGATGAGTGGACAGAAACATCCTAATCATCTTTTTCTACCCAAAAGTTTGTTTAAGAAAAGGTGAGGTGAAACAAGGTTCACGTTAATTAAATTCAATTAAGACACCAAACATACGGTCGAGGGTCGATACTGGACTGACTACCATATGTTTGGGAGGAGGGAGAAATAGAATATTCATTTGTGAAAGTATTTTTGAAAAGAAACTCGACGTTGGATCGAGGTTTAGAACATTTAATTATGAAACCATTCTGAGATACGTGCTGAGATGAAATGTGGAATCGGATTATGATTAATCAAGTATATGGACTTAATTAACCTCGTGAGGATAGGTGCTCCTATCCCCAACCATGAGACCCTGGTGCATGGAAAATTGGTATATATACCAATGTTATTTTCGGGTTATGATTGATTAAAGCAACAAGGGCTTTAATCAACCTCGTGAGGATGGCCATGCCCATCCCCAACCATGAGACCCTTTAAGAAATCGGCTTATGAGCCAATCGAAGCGAAATCAGATTAATTTTAATGTTGGTCGTGTGCGAAGTGTACAATGGTGAATAAATACCGAATGAACAAATAAACAGCCAATATCAAACAATACAATCGGAAATTTAAATAATTATTAGAAATGATTTTTTCTGTTTGATGAAAAATTAACTAATAATTTAATCGATAAATCATGAAACAAAAACTATCAAAACCAATTATTATCTAATACATCGCATAAAAATTAAATTATTTGCATAAAAATAAATTAATTCAAAAGATGAGAGTTTAGAGTTAGCCTGTATGAAGCAATCTGGGAGGTGCAAAATGAAATCCAGAGATAACACTCTTGAGCCCAAATAAAGGGCAGCCCAATCCAGTCTAAGGAATCCCATGCTTTATTCTAGAGACAGTGCACCACGGACATGCGCTTGGAATCAGTAGATAAGATCACAAGATCTCTGATGCGGATCGGATGTCCTAAAATATAAGAGTGTACCTAGTAACCCATGAAAAGGCCGTAGCAAATTACTCAAATTAATTAGTGGGTGGTGACAAGTGTCACCACCACATCACAACACTTGTCACCCCACCAATCAACCTACCAACTAATTAAAATAAAATAAAATAAGAATAAAAAAAAGAATACAGACGATCCTTCTTAATCCCTTTTTAATTACCCCAAACCCAAACAATTAAAATTAAAATAAGAAAAAGAAGAGCAAAGACACGATTCCATTCCTTCTTCAGAAAAACAAACTCAAAGCAGAAAACGATTCTCAGCTTCTCTCTCGCTCGACCTCGCCGGAACCAACGCTTTCTCGTCTTTCTTTCTTCATCGAACTAGCATGTTGGTTCGATTTGGCCTCGGTCCGTTGTTTTGTGGTTTCATCTGTTTTGGAACCCTAGTTGCCTCGTGAGTCTCTGTTAGTTTTGTGTGTTCCGCCTCGTTGATGGTTTTGTCTCAATCGTTGTTCTTGCTCTCGATCTTTCTGTGATGATGGAGATGATGGTGATGCAGACGCCGTATCCGTATCCGAAAACCTGGGTTGCCTTGGGCGCTGTTGATGAGGGTTCCGCCGCACCAGAAATCGCCTCACGGCGGCGGCGGCGGTGGAACAACTTCAACGGCTACAATTGGTTTGTATTTTGATTTGTTCCTTTCTACTTCTTATGATTTCATGGTTAGGCTTTGCAGGGAAGCCACGATCCATCCATATCGGAAAGAGGTTTTCATGGACCCTAACACCAAACCGCGATTTCTGGTGAGACGATGATGATGATACGGCAGAGACGCCACTTCTGAGTTCAAACTGGTGAGATCATTTCGATTTACTACCTTTCCCTCTCTTCTTTCTTAATTTCTGAAGGGTTTGTGCGTTAGGAATATGATGAATAATTGACTAGGGTTTAATGATTGTTCTGAATGATATTTGCTGGCTTATTGCTTCTGCTATGTGCTTTGGTTTTATGTTGGAACCGTCTTGCTGGGTTTTTTATGGTTCTGATATATGATCGATTTCTAGGATATCAGTTTGTTTTTGAACAAAAAATGATTTTGTTTTCTGGTTTTTGTTAGAACAGATGCTATCCATTTGATTTTTTTTACCTTGGAACAGATATTGTGAACTTGTTCTTTTGGGATTGGTTTCTGATATTTTTTTGGTGTCCCCCTTCTATTGAACGATGGTTGATCCTTTATCCATCTTTTGATCTTTGGAACTGTCTTCTGTTTGTTAGTACTGGAGCTGTGTTCTGTCCCTGTCTTGGAACTGTGTTTTCCTCTTTTTCTTGGAACTGTGTTCTTTTCTTTTGTCTTGTAATGCTGCTATGTCTGCTGCCTGTATTTTCTTGTTCTACTTGCCAAACTGTTGTGCTGCTGCCTTCTGTTGCTTGTATTGCTTGCCATAAAATCATGTGCTACTGATAACCATGCTGCCTGTTGTATCTGTCTTTTTGCCCTTTTCCTTTTTGTGAACTAAAGTCTTAACTTTATGATTTGCAATTAGGAAAACCAGCCCATGATTAATCTTCAGATTATGAGGCTTTGGTATTGAACATGATCCAAGTAAAACCCTCTAATCCTGATTCCTTAACGCAAACCCTAATGATGAGATTGAGAAAGGATTGTCCTTTTAATTTCTTGCTTAAAATTCGTATGATTATGACCGGATGCTTATCACTTCTTCTTTTCTTGTTTTTTCATGAATGATGGCAATGGTGGCATGGAGAAAGTAAAGCAAAGTAGAAGACGCGGATGGACTTGAAGACCAAAGAACATGAAGACTTTGAAGATGCTACGAAAGTTTATCTTTTAGGATTTAGAAGTTTTTGTAGCAATTGTAATCTAAAAATATCCTTGTAACAAGCTTGTCATTTCCATAATAGAACTTGAATGAATGGTATTTGAAATTCAATTTTTGCCAATGTTGATACAATTAGAAGTTAAGCATTAGAATTTTGAATTTCGAATCTTGAATATCTCTTGTAAAGAAAATATTCTGATTCTTTGAATGAATTGGTAATGGGCTTTGTTCGCGTTAAAAGGTGACGCGCTAGAGGATTTGAACGTGAATTCGGATTCTCTGGCTCGAAACGATTTACTCTTTTGATTTGTTTATAAAGATGCCGCGAGCATCAAGCTTTATTATTTTCAACACAAGAAAGATGATTTAATGATTATGAAAAAGGGGAAAGCTGTTAATACCCTCAATTGATATTGATATGCGTAACGACTAGCGTAAACTAGACGCAACACATTTGGGGAGATTCTGAGTAAGGGGGATTGTTATATAAAGGGAATAGATGGAGCACCCTAAATATATATAGTTATCTATAGCTTTATATATGAATATATTTGATATGTTTGTGTGTTTTAATTGCTATTTCTATGATTGGGAAAGTTTCTCCTTTGGGATTTTAAGAATGATAGATTATGAGGGATTCTAGGTTTTGTTATTATTGTGCTCGCAAAGATCTGTGGATCTTCTGCATACATATCCCCTAGTGGGAATCAGAGCATTTGTAGCTCGGATCTACAGGGATCTATGGTTTGTTTGGTCTGAGGGAGAAAGAAATTTGCTCGGCAAGGATGAGACCTTGTGCCTACATATTCTCAAAAGGATGTTGAGGAAGTCAGAGCAATCGTAGTTCCCACTTATGCTAGTGGAAAGCAACGGGATGTTAATAAGAGACAGACAAATGTCATCTTAATGAAAAATGTATCTAATCTATTTTATCACATACATTTTTTTAAAAAAAAGTTTGATTGATAAAAATCTTTCATCGTAAGTTATAGGTGTTTTGCTTGAGTGTACAAGCGTTACCACTTACATGTTTAAGAAAGATGTTTGAAAAACTGATTGAATCTTTTAACTGTAAGCATTGGGTGTTTTGCTTGAGTGTACAAGCATTACCACTTACAATCAAGAGATGTTTTTGTTTGAAAAGAGATTGAAAAGTCTTTGACTGTATATGATGTGATAGATGAGATACTTCTTCCATAAAGATGATAGATGTCTAAATCTCTAGGAGAAATTGATTGGATTAAAGGGATGCTTTTAAGAAGCCCATGGGTCCTTGTATTGTAAGCCCAAGAGGAGGCATTCCGAGGGTCATCGAGGGTCCTTGTATGAAGCTCAAGAGGAAGCTATAGGGTATGGCTGGCTTTGTGTTAAAAGGGATTTCACCGAGAAACCATCCTTTTGGAAATAAGAGCAATTTCACCGGGAAATTTTACTCTCTGGGGATTTTGAAAGTGATTTCACCGGGAAACCATCCTTTCAGGGTTCTATCTTAGCGCGGGTGATTCTTTGTATTGGAAGCCCAATAGGAGGCTGTTAAGAGATTTCCTATCTCTTTCATTGTATGATGCCCAAGAGAAGGCTAAACTCAATGAGGAGTTCTTTTGAACGAAGCCCAAGAGGAGGCTGACTCAACAGGGGAGTGTTGTCTTATATGAAGCCTAAGCGGAGGCTAACTCTGCGGGGAGAGTTTCTTTGTACAAAGCCCAAGAGAAGGCTAAACTCAACTGGGATGAGTTATCTTGTATGAAGCCCAAGCGGAGGCTAACTCATGCTGGTGATGAATTGTCTTGTATGAATCCCAAGCGGAGGCTAAATGTGGGGAACCTATTGATTAGTCTAATTGTTATGTTATAATTAGACAGTTTGTATAAACAGGTGTGTGTGTGATATGTATTCACAGGAGTTTATGAAGGAAATATAAACAACGCATGATGTTTATTTACAAAAGTTTATGAAGTAAATATAAACAAGTGTATGTGAAACGAACGTTTAAAACGAGCGTAACTTGATTATTTACAAGTTTGAATTGTGTACAAGGAAGTGAATATGTACACGAACGAGTAATTATGTACAGAGAAAGATGGATGTACATAGGAGGGTTGGGACTTACACCATAAGGGAGGCCCATTGGTTTGAAAGTAGTTTCACAGGGAATAATGCTCTTTTCAATACCAATGGTATTCAGTGTATATACAGATGAAACGGAAACGAACGATCGAAGTTTATCTGTGTTCAAGTATTTACAAAAAGTATCTGTGTTATGTACAGATAAAAGTTTGTATGAAAAGAAATTGATATGTACAAGGAAAATATATATATGTACATAAAAGAATGTTTGGTTTGTATACACAAGTGAAGTGAAAACAAATGATCGAAGTTTGTCTGTACTTGAGTATAAAAAGTATTTGTATTATGTACAGATAAAAAATTTATGTGTTTGGAAAGGATTTGATATGTACAAAGAAATATTATGTACACAAAAGAATGTTATGGGACTTACACCGTGAGGGAGGCCCATGATCGATTGAGAAATTCGAGAGAAAACGAATTCGGTTTTATCGTTTAAATCGGATTGATCATGGTAAAAAGATGTAAGTTTGATGAAAAGTTTTGAAAAATGATTTTGAAAATGTTTTGAAATGTGAGGTTCATTTATGAGAAGTTTTGAAAAGAATCGGAAGTCGAAAGTTTGAAAAATTCACCTTAAAAGTGTTTTGAAAAGTGCTCGAACGTCTTTTGGCTCGATTAAAATATAATCGATGAAAGTTTTTCTGAAAATTTTTGCACAATCATAAAATAGATGTATTTATTGACAAGTGTACAAAAAATCACCTCAAAATGAGGAGTTTTGATTGGTTAAAAAAAATTGTGAAGTTTTGTAAAAAACATGAAAAAATATGAAGAATTTTAAAAAGAATGGTCCTTTGGAGAGTTGAACCCATGATCATTGGGGTGGCTACGTGGCACAAAGGACTACGGGCAAGCTAGCTACCACTGGGACAAACGCGCTTTTGTGTTTATGAATCAGAAACACGTGTAAACAAAGTATTGGAAATTTTGAATTTTTAAACTCAAGAACACGCAGCAGTTTGTTCTCTTCCTCTTGATCCTCGATTCCTCAAACCATGCTATAATCTTCGTTTCTCAATGAAATTAGATGAAATAAACATGAAAGTTGCTCGATTTTTCACAAGGAACACGATGGTGTATGTTAATTACATTTATTTTTTGTCTAACACAATTGGATTTCTGGAAAACGCGAAGAACCCTAGAACTGAAAATTTCAAATTAAATGATGCATAGTTGATGATTTTTCAGTTTGTTTGAGGGCTTATGATCCTGTTAGGTGCAGAAAGAGATTGGCCAAGAGTTTTTTCATTTAAGTGCAAAGAATCATGATATCCAAGTTTGAGTTCTAACCTGTTCTAGTTGAAATCGAAGAAGGTGATTGAGTGTTTCCAGAGCTGGTTTTATGATTGCTATAGCATCATCGGCCTATATGGAAGCTATAGGAATGGTCTGCTTGCCTTGAATCACCTTGAATTACTCTAGCCAAGTCCACCTGCACAGGCTGAGAATGGAAATTCGAATTCTATGTTTAAGCAGTTACAGTTAGTTGTTTATGATTTGGATCATGTATATGAGGTATATGGAAGGTGTTTGAGTGATTAGAACACAACTTGTTCAAGCCAAACTTCAAATTCGAATGCTAAGGGCTTTGGAAAGTTTGATCATGAAATGAACTGATTTTCAGTGGTTCTTATGTTGATTTTATGATTCAAACAAGTTCCATATTGATTATATGTTATGTTAGACACCAAATTTCATCATGGTTTTTACAGATTTTCAAAATTGCAATCTTTCTCACTTTTGCACTATGTTGCTTGAATTTCAAGGAAGTAGAGAGAAAGCATAGATTTGCATTGCTTTGGTGTGATTTGAACTTGAAATGATGCTCTATTTATAGGCCAGTATCTCTGAAATATTAGGCACAAGTACAAGGCTTTTGGAAATTCAAAGATGCCTTAAAGGGCAAGAAAGACTTTTCAAAAGAAAAGGAAGCTTCCTCTTTTTACCATGTGTGAAAATCACAAATTGATCTTATCTTTTCTCAATCACATCTAGCTGATATTTATCAGCTCTAAGCTTGAATTGGCAAGGTGGCAATGCTTCTAGATGAAGAAATCTCAAAATGACCTATAATTTGAAATTTTGACCTTGAAAAATCATGTTCATGGAGCCTTATGTTTCAATTTCAAAAGTATAGCTAGACTCCATGGATTTGAGAGTTCTTGGAAATTTTGGAAAGCTTGTTTCAAGAGCTACAACTTCCATGTTTTGAGTTTTTTCCAATTCAAAATGGAACTAGGTGAAAAAATGGCATGAAGTTGGGAAAAAATAAGAAATTTTAACACTTAGAAATTTTTCTAAGTGTTGGAACTTTTGACTTTTTGTATACTTTTCCAAATTCTTTGATTTTTTATGATCATGATGGATCATTTGAAGTATTTTGATGATTTCAAAAGTTTTGTTTTGAAAAATTTGACCAAAAGTCAAAGTTTGACTTTTCTGTGCAGATGAATTTTCATCAGATGTTTCAGAAATTGACTGATGAAATCTGTGAACTTCTGTGATGTTTTGAATCCAGAAATTAGGTCAAGATGTTGTATCTAAGATATAATGACCAATCTCTATCCAAAAAAGTCATTTCTTGCTCAAAAAGTCAGAGAATACTCATGCTCGATCAAAACCCTAATTGGTCGATCCTCTATTGATCTATGAGAAAAATTGGATATCTGAGGATTGAAGGTTGATATTTTGATCAAGGTAGGTCAAATGAAGTGAAAAAACTCAAACCCTAATTGGTTGCCTCTTGAATCAGATGAAAATCTGATGAAACCCTAATTTTGACCTGTGAATGCTACACCCGATTAATGCTGTCTGAACTGTTAGTTATGCAATGATGCAAATGTAAGGTGGTATATTAGGTCAAAATTTGGGGTATGACAGATGCCCCTATTTAAGTTTCTTTAACCTGAGATATGAAGATGAATATCTTCGTTTTGATAGGTGTAAAGAGACTTAAATATCAGAATACGCAAATTTTGGACCTAAGATACCAAAAGATGCGAGTGATGTAAAATGATTGTAAAAGTTTTAACCAGATGATATCAAAAAAATGATATGGTGGGGAAAAACTTGTGAGGATGACTCGATCTGTCTTAAGAAAAGAGGATCCTGTTTGTTGGGAAACAAGCAATATGTCTCGCTGGAGAAAAAGAGATTCACAAAACATGTGAATATCTGTTTTGTTTTGGGAAACAAAAAGATTACCTTCTGTCAGCCTTGTGACAATGTTTAAGGTAAGTCAAAATGATATTACCAATTATCAACCTTGTGATATTTTATGGTAATGAATTCTAAAGATATTACCAATTATCAGCGAAGTGATAACTATAACAAGGTAAAAATTTTCAAGAAAATTGTTGATTATTCAGCCTTGTGAATAACAGACAAATGATGGAAACAGATCTCAAAATGAGTTTTGAAGATATTACCAATTATCAGCAAAGTGATAACTATAACAAGGTAAATCTTTGAGAAACTTGTTGTGTATTCAGCTTTTGTGAATAACAGACAGTGAAAGAACATAACTCCAATGAGTTTCTATTTTCTTGGATAAAATCTTGCCGAGGATCTCTCTTTTGAGAAGATGCGGGCATTTTGATTGGAAGACACAGGTTTTCTTTTGGACAGAAAGACAACTGTTGGTGAATTTCTCATACAGTCACGATTTTGACTTTGTTGAGAAGAACAAACTTTCATGAATGGTTCAGGAATGAAAATAAGCGGCTCAAAGGATGAGGCTATTGCTTATTGTTTTGTTGATTATAGACATGGTTCTATCCAGGAACGATCTGGAAAGAAAAAGTCAATCAAGACATTATTCCAAATGAGGGATGATCTCAGTTGGGGATAGACTTGTACTTACATGAGTAAGTATGATTTAAACCAGTGATAGGGAAGCAAACATTTCGAGGAATGCAAAAATGCAATGAATGATGCTATTATGTATGAATGTCATAAATGCTATATGCATGCTAACAATACTTGACAAAGATACTAAAGAGGTATTTGGGAAAAGGACCATGTCATAGTTCGAACAAATACTCAGTGAAATTGGCAGCAATGGTGCAGACGTTCACTGATGAAGAATTTGAGTTGCATGCTTTAAACTTTCGGAGAAAGGCATTTTATTGGCAACTTTGCTGGGAATTCTTTTTGGATAAGAATACCGTCCTTTGATGATTTCTGCTGAGGAGGAGACTTCTGTAGCAGTCGTCTTTATCCTTCGGAGATTGAAACACTTATGGAGAAAACTGTTGAAGTTCTTTCCGTGTCCATAGTTCAAAGGAAAATTTTGCTTTTGTTTCCAAAATTTTGAAGTAAAAATTCATTTAAAACATTTTTAGTTTCAAAAAGTGATTTTCACAATAAAAAGCGTTATTTTGCTAAACAGAATAAAGTAGGAATTGCAAACAAAAGGCACAAAGCTCAAATTTATTGATAGAATGGTAATCAGCCAAAGGCGTGATTCCATGAGCTATTTACAAGAGTTGGAAATGATAATATATTGGGAAAAGGCTACATTGAAAGCAAATAACCGCTATTATCCCTAACAACTTTGAATTCCAACTGTGCTTGTTACTTCAGAAGAGTTGATTGAAGATCCGTTGATGGAAGATTCTTCAGAGTGACGAAGTACGGACTGTTTGCAGTTACTTTGTCATTTTTTTTGTGTATCCTTGTTTTTTGCCTAGATTGCCTTTTTAGGTTTTCAATCTATCAGGATAATTTCTGTTTATTGTCTCTAATTTTTGCCTGGATCGCCTTTTCAGGTATTCAATCCACCGAGACGCTCATTTTTGCCTAAGCCGCCCTTTTCGGGTTTTCAACTTACCGAGCTGTTCTTTTGTTTTTTTTTAGACAAAGTATTTCTTGACTGCATCAGCATTCACAGGATGCGGGAGTTCATCACCGTCCATGGTTGTGAGAGTCATAGCACCGCCAGAAAAGCTTCTTTTGACGATGTATGGGCCTTCGTAATTAGGAGTCCATTTGCCCCTAGAATCTGGTTGAAAAGACAGAATCTTTTTAAGCACGAGGTCACCTTCTCGGAATTCACGAGGTCGGACCTTTTTGTCGAAAGCTTTCTTCATTCTTCTTTGATAGAGTTGTCCATGACACAGAGCGGTCAGGCGCTTTTCTTCAATTAAGTTCAGTTGATCGTATCTTCTTTGACACCATTCGGCCTCAGATAGCTTAGTTTCCATGAGAACTCTCATTGACGGGATCTCAACTTCTACGGGGAGCACTGCTTCCATGCCGTATACTAGAGAAAAAGGAGTTGCCCCTGTTGAAGTGCGTACTGAAGTACGATATCCATGCATAGCAAATGGCAGCATCTCGTGCCAGTCTTTGTAGGTGATGACCATTTTCTGGACGATCTTTTTGATGTTTTTGTTGGCAGCTTCAACGGCGCCGTTCATCTTTGGCCGGTAAGGAGATGAGTTATGATGCTCGATCTTGAATTCCTCACACAGTTCCTTCATCATTTTGTTGTTCAAGTTCGATCCATTGTCTGTAATGATCTTGCTTGGAACTCCATATCGGCGAATGAGGTTATTCTTGATGAACCTCACAACCACTTGTCTTGTGACGTTGGCGTAGGATGCCGCTTCGACCCATTTGGTGAAGTAATCAATGGCCACCAGAATGAAGCGATGTCCGTTGGACGCTTTTGGTTCAATCATTCCAATCATGTCGATGCCCCACATGGAGAAAGGCCACGGAGAGGAGAGAACGTTGAGTAGAGTCGGAGGCACATGGATTTTATCTCGTAGATCTCGGCACTTGTGACATCTTTTGACGTGTTTACGCAATCGGATTCCATTGTTATCAATAGTATCTCGTTTAAGATTTTTCTGGACATTGCATGCCCATTTGAATGGGTTCCAGGATCCTTCATGCACTTCATGGATGATCGTTCCGCTTCTTGTCCGCTCGACGATCCGAAAGCGTAAGTTTCTTTGTATAGCAAACTGCTCAGAAGAGAAATTCTAGAAAGCCCTTAGAGTTTTCTTATCCTTGCACGATGCTCCGAGGGTACTCGTGTTTGAAGGAAACGTTTGATGTCGTGAAACCACGGTTTATCGTCAAAGACTGCTTCTGTTGTAAATACATATGCAGGTCTTTCAAGGCGTCTGATGCGAATTCTGGGCATATCATTCCAATCGTTGATTTTGAACATGGAAGATAGAGTAGCCAAGGCGTCTGCCATTCGATTTTGATCTCGAGGGATATGATGCAGTTCTACTTTGTTGAAGAAAGTCAACAATCGTCTCGCCTAATCCCTGTAGGGAATCAAACCAAGATGATGAGTCTCATACTTGTCTTTGATTTGGTTGATCACAAGGGCTGAATCTCCATATATGTCAAGGATCTTGATCCTCAAGTCGATGGCTTCTTCGATACCCATGATGCATGCTTCATATTCTGTTATGTTGTTGGTGCAGTCAAATAGCAATCTGGCGGAAAACGGGATATGAGAACCCTCGGTAGTGATGATGACTGCCCCAATTCCATTACCAAAAACATTTACTGCTCCATCAAAGACTAAACCCCATCTAGATTCTGGATCTGGTCCTTCTCCGAGCAGCGGTTCGTCACAATCTTTCATCTTTAAGTACATAACATCCTCGTCTGGGAAGCCAAATTTGAGAGATTGGTATTCGTTGAGCGGCTGATAAGCCAAGTGATCGGCGAGAATGCTTCCTTTAACCGCTTTTTGAGCGCGATACTGGATGTCATATTCAGATAGCAGCATTTGCCATCGAGCGATTCTCCCTGTTAACGCAGGCTTTTCAAAAACGTACTTGAGCGGATCCATTTTGGAGATTAACCAAGTCGTGTGATTGATCATGTACTGGCAGAGACGTTTTGAAGCCCACACCAAAGCGCAACATGTTTTTTCGAGCATGGAGTAACGAGTTTCACAGTCTGTGAACTTTTTACTCAAGTAGTAAATGGCATGCTCCTTCACTTGTCATCTTGTTGTCCAAGTTCTACATGGATTCTTCTAGCACGGTAAGGTACAGGATTAATGGTCTTCCTTCAACTGGAGGGATTAGTATTGGTGGTTCTGACAGGTATTCCTTGATACTGTCAAAAGCTTTTTGACAATCTTCTGTCCACACAACCTCTTGATTTTTGCGGAGAAGCTTGAATATCGGCCCACAGGTAGCAGTCATTTGAGAGATAAATCTGGAGATGTAATTCAATCGTCCGAGAAATCCTCTTACTTGCTTTTCCGTATGTGGCGTAGGCATTTCTTGAATAGCCTTGACTTTTCAGGTCCACTTCACTTGATTGACACAATGAAACCTAGGAGTTTCCGGATCTTACCCCAAAGGTGCATTTGTTAGGATTCAGCGGTTTAAATTTCCTTAGTCGTTGAAACAACTTCAAGAGATAGTCTATATGTTCTTCTTCAGTGTCAGACTTTGCTATCATGTCGTCTACGTAGACTTCGATATCTTTGTGCATCATGTCATGGAAGAGAGTAGTCATCGCCCTTTGGTAAGTTGCGCCTGCATTCTTTAATCCAAACGGCATTACTTTGTAGCAAAACGTGCCCCATGGCGTGATGAAGGATGTCTTCTCCATATCTTCGGAAGCCATTCTGATCTGATTATAACCAGAGAAACCGTCCATGAAGGAAAAGACGTTGAATTTTGCAGTGCTATCTGTTCGCGTTAAAAGGTGACGCGCTAGAGGATGCGAATGTAAATTCGGATTCCCTGACACGTAACGATTTAATCTTTTGATTTGTTTATAAAGATGTCGCGAGCATCAAGCTTTATTATTTTCAACACAAGAAAGATGATTTAATGATTATGAAAAAGGGGAAAGCTGAAATACCCTCAATTGATATTGAATGCAACGATTTGGCAAACTAGACGAACGCATCGGGATTCCGAGTAAGGGGATTGTTATATAAAGGGAATAGATGGAGCACCCTAAATATATGTAGTTATCTACAGCTTTATATATGAATATATTTGATATGTTTGTGTGTTTTAATTGTTATTTCTATGATTGGGAAAGTTTCTCCTTTGGGTTTTAAGAAACAGTAGATTATGTGGGATTCTAGGTTTTGTTATTATTGTGCTCGCAAAGATCTTTGGATCTTCTGCATATCCCTAGTGGGAATCGGAGCATTGTAGCTCGGATCTACAGGGTTCTATGGTTTGTTTGGTCCGAGGAGAAAGAAATTTGCTCGGCAAGGATGAGACCTTGTGCCTACGTATTCTCAAAAGGATGTTGAGAAAGTCAGAGCAATCGTAGTTCCCACGTATGCTAGTCGAAAGCAACGGGATGTTAGTAAGAGACAGACAAATGTCATCTTAATGAAAAAATGTATCTAATCTATTTCATCACATACATTTTTGAAAGGTTTGAATGATTAAAATCTTTCGTCGTAAGTTATAGGTGTTTTGCTTGAGTGTACAAGCGTTACCACTTACATGTTTAAGAAAGATGTTTGAAAAAGATGATTGAATCTTTTAACTGTAAGCATTGGGTGTTTTGCTTGAGTGTACAAGTGTTACCACTTACATTTAAGAGATGTTTTTGTTTGAAAATAGTTTGAAAAGAGTTGAAAAGTTTTTGACTGTATGTGATGTGATAGATGAGATACTCCTTCCATAGAGATGATAGATGTCTAAATCTCGAGGAGAAATTGATTGGATTAAAGGGATGCTTTAAGAAGCCCATGGGTCCTTGTATTGTTAGCCCAAGAGGAGGCATTCCGAGGGTCATCGAGGGTCATCGAGGGTCCTTGTATGAAGCTCAAGAGGAAGCTATAGGGTATGGCTGGCTTTGTGTTAAAAGGGATTTCACCGAGAAACCATCCTTTTGGAAATAAGAGCAATTTCACCGGGAAATTTTACTCTCTGGGGATTTTGAAAGTGATTTCACCGGGAAACCATCCTTTCAGGGTTCTATCTTAGCGCGGGTGATTCTTTGTATTGGAAGCCCAATAGGAGGCTGTTAAGAGATTTCCTATCTCTTTCATTGTATGATGCCCAAGAGAAGGCTAAACTCAATGAGGAGTTCTTTTGAACGAAGCCCAAGAGGAGGCTGACTCAACAGGGGAGTGTTGTCTTATATGAAGCCTAAGCGGAGGCTAACTCTGTGGGGAGAGTTTCTTTGTACAAAGCCCAAGAGAAGGCTAAACTCAACTGGGATGAGTTATCTTGTATGAAGCCCAAGCGGAGGCTAACTCATGCTGGTGATGAATTGTCTTGTATGAATCCCAAGCGGAGGCTAAATGTGGGGAACCTATTGATTAGTCTAATTGTTATGTTATAATTAGACAGTTTGTATAAACAGGTGTGTGTGTGATATGTATTCACAGGAGTTTATGAAGGAAATATAAACAATGCATGTAAAGTTTATTTACAGGAGTTTATAAAATATAAACAAGTGTCCGGAAACGAACGCTCAGCTAACTTGATTATTCACAAGTTTGAATGTGTACAAGGAAACGAGTATGTACACGAACGAGTTTTTATGTACAGACTAAGATGGATGTACATAGGAGGGTTGGGACTTACACCATAAGGGTGGCCCATTGATTTGAAAGCAGTTTCACAGGGAATAATGCTCTTTTCAATATCAATGGTATTCAGTTTGAACGTACAGATGAAACAGAAACGATTGATCGAAGTTTTATCTATGAAAAAGTATTTTCAAAAAAAGAGTATCTGTGTTATGTACAGATAAAAGTTTGTTTTTGAAAAGAAATTGTTATGTACAAGAAAAATATATGTACATAAAGAATGTTGGTTTGAGTATACACAAGTGAAGTGAAAACAAACAATCGAAGTTTGTCTGTACTTGAGTATAAAAGAAGTATCTGTATTATGTACAGATGAAATTTGTATGTACAAGGAAATATTATGTACACAAAAGAATGTTATGGGACTTACACCATGAGGGAGGCCCATGATCGAACGAGAAATTCGAGAGAAGACGCATTCGGTTTTATCGTTTAAAACGTATCGATCATGGTAAAAAGATGCAAGTTTGATGAAAAAAAGTTTTGAAGAAATGATTTTGAAAAATGTTTTGAAATGTGAAATTGATTTATGAGAAGTTTTGAAAAAAATCGGAAGTCGAAAACTTGAAAAATTCACCTTAAAAGGAGGTTTGAAAAGTGTTCAGAACGTTGTTTTCGGCTCGATTAAAATATGATCAGATGAAAGTTTTTTCTGAAAATTTTTGCACTATCATAAAATAGATGTGTTTATTGACAAGTGTTTAAAAAATCACCTTAAAATAAGGAGTTTTGATTGGTCAAAAAAATTGTGAAAGTTTTGTAAAAAAACATGAAAAATTGGAAAAGTATGGTCCTGATGGGAGTTGAACCCATGACTAAAGGGTGGAACACGTGTCAGAGGAGACTAAGAGCAAGCAGACTACCACTAAGCCAAACGCGCTGGGTTGTTTAGTGGGCTAGAACACGTGTAAATATAAGATTGGAAAATTCAAATATTTGAAAATGAAGAACACGCGCGAACTCGTTCTTCGTGGTTTTGATTCTCGACACAATTCAATCTAAAATCTTCGCTTCTCAACGAAATTGAGTGATGTAAAACCAAACTTGCTCGATTTTCGTCACGAACATGATAGTAATCGTTAATTTCATTTATTTTAAGCCCTAACGTTTTTGGTTTCGAAGAACACTAAGAACCCTAAACTGAAAAACTCAAATTAAATGATGTATGTTCGATGGTTCTTTGATTTTATTGAGCTATTGATCGTTAGGTTTGCAGAAAGAAAACGGTCGTGAGTTTTTCAAAAGAATCAAAGAGAATGGATATCACAGTTCATGTTCTAACCTCGGAAAGTGAGAATCGAATTCGATCTTAGAGCGTTTCCAGAACGGATTTCTTGATCATTTGAGCTTCATCGACATGTATGGAAGCTGTGTGAATGATTTGCTTGCTTTGAACTTGCTCCAATCTTCCCAACCAAGTCAACGTACAGTCAGTTCAAATGAAACTCAAATCGGTTAATGGAGTTACTGATTATTGTTCATGATCCGATCATTCCTATGATGTATAGTGATGATGTTTGAGTCATTAGAACACGCTTTGATCAAGCTTAACTCCAAATTCGATTGCTTAGGCAGTTTGGAAGTTTTGAAAGCATGGAAAATGAAAACTGATTTTTGCTTGATTTCAGTTTGATTTTAAGTTTGTAACAAGTTTGATAGTGATTATGAAACATGTTTGACACCAAAGATCATCATGATTTTCACTGATTTTACAAATTGCAAGTTTTTCAAAAGTTCATCATGTTTTGATTTGAAGAAAGAAATGAGAAAGCATGACTTTGCAATGCTTTGGTGTGAATTGAACTTGAATTTGTGAGCTATTTATAGGCAAGATAATTCTGAAATGTTAGGCAACAAGTACAAGCCAATTGGTGAATCAAGGATTGCTTAAGGGGTAAGAATGTCATTTGTAAAGGAAAAGGAAATTTCCTTTTTTCACCATGTGCTTATTTTTACAATTTGATCCAATCCTCTCAATTATTACTTCTAACTGATATTTATCAGTTCAATCATCCATTTGGCATGGTTGGATTGCTTCTAAATGAAGAAAACTCAAAAATGACCTATAATTGAAGTTGTGATCTTTGAAAATCAAGTTTCATGGAGCCTTATGTTTCAATTTCAAAAGTATAGCTAGACTCCATGTATTTGAGAGTTCTTGGACATTTTAGAAAGCTTGTTTCCCAAGCTACAACTTTCATGTTTTGAGTTTTTTCAAATTCAAATTGGAACTAGGTGAAAAAATGGCATGATGTTTGAAAAAAATAAGAAATTTCAACACTTAGAAAATTTTCTAAGTGTTAGAACTTTGACTTTTGTTGACTTTTCAAATTCTTGATTTTTATGATCATGATGGATCATTTGAAGTATTTTGATGATGGAAAAGTTTTGTTTTGAAAATTTGACCAAAAGTCAAAGTTTGACTTTTTCTCTGCAGATGAAATTTCATCGATGTTTCGAAAATCGATGAACCTGAACTTCTGTGATGTTTTGAATCCATTAGGTCAAGATGTTGTATATATGATGATCAAGGTCATGATTTGACTAAGATAGATCAAATGAGATGAGAAAATCTCAAACCCAATAATTGGATTTAGCCTTGAATCAGATGAAAAATCTGATAAAACCAAACCTAATCTGAATGCTATAATTCGACACGCCGCCCGAATTGTTAGTCAGGCAATGATGCAAATGTAAGATGGTATATTAGGTCAAAAATTTATGATGATGCTCCCTATTTGTTTCTTGAGATGAAGATGAATATCTTCGTTTTGATAGGTGTAAAGAGACTTAAATAGTCATGCAAAATTTGGACCTGACCTAAAAGATGCAAAGATGCAAAATGATTGCAAAAGTTTTACCCAAAGGATATCAAAGAAATGAATGAGGGAAAATTTAGGATGACTGATCTATTTGAGAAAAGAGAATCCTATTTGTTGGGAACAAGCAATATGTCTCTCGCTGGGAAAGAATGATTCACGTAATATGTGAACATTTGTTTGCTTTGGGAAACAAAGAGATTACCTCCGCCCCAGACAATGTTTAAGGTGAAGAAGATATATTACCAATCAGCCCCGTGATAGTTTATGGTAATGAGTTTTGAAGATATTACCAATTATCAGCGAAGTGATAACTATAACAAGGTAAATCTTTGAAGGAGGTTGTTGTGTACTCAGCTTTGTGAACAACAGACAGATGATTAAAATAGATCTCAAAATGAGTTGTGAAGATATTACCAATTATCAGCAAAGTGATAACTATAACAAGGTAAATCTTTTGAGAATTTGCCGGTATTCACTTTTGTGAATAATAGAAGTGTTCTATCCAGGAATGAACTGGAAAGAAAGAAGTTAATCAAGACATTGTCCCCAATGAGGGATAATCTCAGCTGGGAAAGATGGTAGAGAGAAGAAAATGTATTTCTGTGCTTGGGGAATATGAGAGAGGAGATATACTTCTCTGTTTTGAGGATACTCCACCGGGAATAAGAAAGAAAAATGTATTTTTTTTTGTTTGAATACCGCTAGAAAAATGTATTTTTCTGTTTGGAGATATTTGACTGGGACAGATTATTTCACATGAGCAGACACCGCTGAAGCAATGCATTTGAGATGCAAATGAATGTATGAATGTTATATGCATGCTAACAATACTTGACAAAGACACTTAAAGCGATATTTGGGAAGGACCCGCGCAGATTAAATACTGCAAAATGGTGCAGATGTTCACTAATGAATTTGAGTTGCAGTTTTAAACTTTCTCGTAAAGGCATTTCATTGGCAACTTCAGTCGGGATTTTGGATAAGAATACCGTCCTTGATGATCATCGAGGAGAAGACCGGCAGCTTGCTTTATCCTTCTGGAGGTCGAAACACTCATGGAGAAACTGCAGTTCTTTCCGTGTCCATAGTTCAAAGGAATTGCAACAAAGGCGTACAAGGCTCAAATTTATTGATAGAATAATCAAAGGCGTGATTCCATGGACTATTTACAAAAGTTGGAAATGATAATTTATTAGGCCATTGAAAGCAAATAACGCTACTATCCCCAACTTTGAATTCTCCCGCTTGTTGCCGTAAGAGTTGATTACCTGATGGAAAAATTCGATGGACAAAATATAGACTCGATCATTAACGCCATTTCAGATTTTGTCATCCTTGTTTTTGCCTAGATCGCCTCGGCTCAATTCATCAGATAACCGGCTTATTGTCTCTATTTTTGCTTGATCGCCTTTTGTTTTCAACCACCCGATTTTTGCCTGCTCGCCCTTTCGGCTCGACCGTTTTGTTTTTAGACAGTATTTTTGACCGCGTCACAACACAGATGGGAGTTCATCGCCCCATGGTTGTGAGTCTGCACCGCCAGAGAAGCTTCTTTTATGCCTCGAATTGGAGTCCATTTGCCCCTGCAGATCTGTTGAAAAGATGTAATCTTTAAGCACGAGGTCGCCCCGAATTCACGAGGTCGACCTTTTGTCGAAAGCTTTCTTCATTCTTTGAGAGCGTCCGGCGGTCACGCCTTCAATTGCCTGGTCGCGATCCGCTGACACCCGCCCGGATAGCCAGTTTCACGAGAACTCCTCATTGACGGATCAACTCCACGGGGAGTCCATGCCGTGATACCAGAGAAAAGGAGTTGCCCCGCCAGCGTGATCAGTTAACGGTATCCATGAAGAGAAAATGGCAGCATTTCACGCCTGTAATTGATGACCATTTCCGGACGATCTTTTGATGTTCTGTTGCGGCCAAACCTTCTTCGGGTAAGGAGACGAGCCGCGATGCTCAATCTTGAATTCTCACACGCTTTCATCATTTTGTTGTTCAAGTTAGATCCATTGTCCGTAATGATCTTACCATCGGCAAATGAGGTTGTTCGATGAACCACAACCACTTTCTGAAATTAACGCTACGCCAGCCGATCCACTCTGAAGTAATCAATAGCTACTAGAATAGCGATGTCCGCTGGACGCTTGTTCAATCATCCCAACGTCGATGCACATGAATGCCACCAGATGAGACACGAGGTCGAGCGCACATGGATCTTATCTCAGAGCACTGTGACATCTTTTGTTTATAGCAATGATTCGACAGTTATCCAATAGTACCGCCTCAAGATTTTCCTCGACATTGCATGCCCATTTAAATGGGTTCCAAAGCGATCCTTCATGACTTCATGGATGATCGCGAACCGCCGTCACGACGATCTCGAGCGTAATCATATCGTTTCTTTTGTATAGCATTCTCCGCTCAGAAGAAACCTAGAAAGCCTCAGAGTTTTATTCTTGCGGTCGATGCCCTAAGTGGGTACTCGCTTGAAGGAAACGCTTGATGTCGCGGAAACCGGTTTATCGTCAAGACTACATACATATGCGCAGTTCAAGGCCCGATGCGACCGGCATTCAATCGTTGACTTTGAACATGGAAGATAGAGTAGCCAAGGTGTTCGCTATCTGATCTGAGGGATATGGTGCTTCTACCGAGTTGAAGAAAGTCATTGAACCTTGCATAGTCCTCGAATTAGACCAGACACGCCTCGAGATCATGCCGAGTTCCGGCGATCTTGATCCATTTCGATGGCTTTCGATACCCATGATGCATGCTTCATATTCCGCGCATGTTGTTGGTGCAGTCAGCACCGGTGAAAAAGGGATATGAGAACCCTCGAAAGTGATGATAACCGCCCAATTCCATTGCCAAAACTAATCGCCCATCAAAGATTAGGCCCATCTCGACTCGATCGGTCCTTCTCTAGCAGTTCGTCGCAATTCGCCCGCACATGTTAACATTCTTCGTTCGTCAGTCTGAGAGATTGGTATCTGATCGGCGGATGAATGTTTTAATGTCATATCGATGAGTTCTCCCGTTAAGCGCAGGCAGGACGTTTTGATTGGATCCATTTAATCATTGTCGCGGTGATTGATCATATTGGCGAAGACGCTTTAGCCCATACCAAAGCGCATGCAGCAAGTCGGCACAGCTACCAGACCATCATTAATAACCATGATTTCGCGTCAAGTTCATCGTGCGCACAACTGGCAGACCGAGATGTAATCGCCCAGAAATTCTTCACCAGCTTTTTCTCTCGGCAGCCGGATGCAGGCATTTTCAATAGCTTGACTTTCGTCAACCACAATCCTTCTGATCGACGATGAAAAATTTGTGAGTCCAGCAGCAGACTTAGCCGTCGAAACAACTTTAAGATAGTCTATATGTTTCTTCAAGTCGCTATGCATTACAGTTCCACGAGATCTTTGTGCATATCATGAAAGAGAACATTGCCTTTCCGTTGGCGCCGCATTCTTTAATCCAAATGGCATTACTTTGTAGCAGTACCATGGCGTGACCGGAGCGAATTTCGATCTCGATTATAACCAGAGAAACCATCCATGAAGGAAAAGCCATTGAATTTGGCAGTTATCCATCAGCATGTCGTAGCGGAAATTCAACCAGTTTGTCCCGAGTCACACATTCCGACATCTTCCATCTTGGAGCCTGTTGGCGTTACTGAGGATACCGGCGAGGAAACCGTCGAGCTTTTTGAACTTCCTTTTTTCACCATTTTCGATGAATTCCTCGCCGTTTAATCATGGACATTCTCACTTAACGGCAGTGATGCTCCGACGATGCGGGTATCCAGTCCTCCGCAAAACTGGGAGATTACAAACACTTTTGAGAAGATCGCTCACTTTTGACATCGCTGAAAGGAGGTCTGACATTTTTTTTATCTTTCAGAACCAAGTTGATTGCTTCTAGAGTTCTTTCAGAGGTTGAATGATTCTTCCTCGCGCCAGTAGTCGAAATTCATCTGATCTCTCTTCAACTTTCTAGCGATCTCGTTGTGATTTCAAAGCTGAGATATATTTAGAGTTATTGCTTTCAATGGAGATTAAATTTTATTATGATTTTTTTGAAGATTTTATTTATTGTGTTTTTAGATTATCATTTCAGTAAAATGAAAATAAACACGAGTGTGAGCTAACGCCGCTTGATTCACACAGCCTCCCAAATACAACTCATCTCGCCTGCAAGGTATTTAAATAGGGCCTGTGCCACCTCGTTACGGTGCCGAGTTCAAAGCAAGGATAAATTTAGAGCTATGAACATTGTCCTGGCTTCACCGCCCACAGTGGCTAACGCCTGATATCAGATAACCGTATTTCCACTTGGTTTAACCTCGAGTAGATTTGTTGCTGAGCAAAGATTTCCTGACGATGGTCTCTTTGGTGATGCTTGCGACTTCTTGACACGAATCGGAATTACAGCATCGGCAGCTGATCTGTTGGACTCGAATGTTCCCCAGCCTTGAGTGAGATCTTCTGCAGTCACGGACACCTCAGAGATCCCGAGTCGCACTCTGATTCAGCGATCATGTGATAGCGATGTGACCGATGTGCAACAAGCAGATCTTTGTTCGATTTTCGACCGCTGATTGGTTTGAGAAAACGAGATTCTTTCTCTGTTTACCAGATATTCAAAGTCATCGCCGAACGGATACCGAAGCCGAGCCAGGCAGGCTTCAATTACGTAGTATCGCCACTTCGTTCTCCCATCCCACCAAGATAACCTGTGGATTATCGCCGTGCCAGCACCCTTGAGTCGATCAGGCGCATAGGACCTCCTGCCATAGACATATTCTGTGGCTTCAGCTCAGTGTTCATTCCTTCCGAGATCGCCTTCATCTTTCTTTCATGGTTGCTAACACCTCTCAGGGCTTCAAGAAATCTCGATCGGGAGTGCTCATCCTCGCCAGCCCTCGGAGACTCAGGTGAACCGAGTCCCGGCCATTTCGCTTCGATAAGTTCGATAATCCTGTCCCCATCTCGGAGCCCGTTTTCACGATGCAGTCGCTTATATGAAGATTATCTGTTTTTAGTAGATTCATCTCTACGTTAGATGCGCTTCACCGCGATGAAAGAATCGACGCCGAGCGGCTTGCCGATTAAAGTTTGTTCACCGCGATAGTCATCATCCTTTCAGTTGACCAGACCCACTTAATGGAGTATAGTTACCGGATCACTATCTTCTAGCACCAGCCGATCGCCCGATGACTTGAAAGTACCTGGTCATCGATACCTCAATCGACCTTCGATCCACCCATTCCACAGCCGATCGTCGGGAATCACGATGCCCTCAGAAGTTAACCAGCGTCATATATCACATTTCAAAGATTTAACCAGTCCACCAGATTGGAATCGACTCGCAATCGATTGCCATGTGCAGTTAGATCTTCCTCTTCCGGCCGTCAGGCCGTTGGTGACCCATCCCACCACCGAACACATCGCGATCCATTTCGCTCCCCGCCAGTACCATCGCGCTCTCGCTTCGCGCCGAGGCGACGTTATCTCTAGGTCTGATCGGCGATCAACCTATTCGACATTCTTTCGATCGTTTTGAACCGCCGGAGCGGCCACCAGCGCGACCGCTGGCGCCACTGGATTCCCTCCGATCCTATCATCGAATGTGCCCGCTGCGAGTATCGCCCCAATGCCGATGTAAATGTCTGGCTGAATTTAATCATCACATCGAATGCCGATATTCCGCTTATGAACATCTTTGAACACTTGAGCAAGCCGACCGTACCACGGGGCAAAGTCATTGCACGGCATGCTCGCGATTGCCTCACATCGGCACCCATCAGATTATCGGTCGTCCGCCGCGACCAGAGCGGAATGACCACCTGCCCTGATTGACCCCTGCACCGCCCACGCCATGCATCAGCCTCGGCCCGCCTGCGCCCCTTGGCACACCACCCATTGCCTCAAGAACCTGAGAGGATACCATCTCTCCAGACGGCAGGCCTGATGTCTGACATTATTAACGATCTCTTCATGCGAACATTTCACTGAACCACCGGTGCACTGGGGCGACCATCGCTGCCGACAGCAGAACGAGCCCAGAGTATTCAGAATACCTGTCATCTCCCTCTTCACAGTGGCCGATTTCTCCAGCATCGCGATATCTCCAACGTTCTCTTGAGTTTGTCGCATCCCTCATCAGTCATATCTGCCGAACTTGTTGTTGCATGGCGTTTTCTTTGTCGTTGAATGCCTGTGTTGTTCAACCCACAAAACATTTTGCCGCACCGTGGCCGTCCTCGAGGCACGATTACAAAATGAGATCCTCACACGATATTCTCGGCACATCGCGAAAGATGGCCAGGACGAGCCTTGCGCCAAAGTCGACTTCACCGGTCCGTTAAGATCCTGGCGCTCAAACGTTCTTTCCTTGAATCGCTTTACCCTCTAGCCGCATTTGAGGTTACCCCGGAGATTCCATTGAACCGTGCGGATTTACATATCGCCGAGTACGGTGAACTTCGCTCACGGTAGCCGCACTACTTCGGCGTCGAGAAATCGACACATTAGGAAAAGAGCTACTTGAAAGTTAGTGAGGAGCAGTCGCGAAAGCAGGTATGCCGCGAGGTTGTTTGAGAAGTCGCCGACATACCTACTTTGCAGCAAAACTCGCTCCGCAACGGGAATAACTCTTCCACAGCAACCATGCCTGCTTTCAACCCATCATGACAAATTCACTGAAAGTACGCTTACCATGGACGCAGTAAGTTCACCATACTCCTAGCAAAAACACGAATTCCCATGGCTCGATGGAGAATCTCCAGGACCAACTTCTCAAACTGCAGCTAGAGATAAAAACGATTCAAGGGAAAGAATTGTTTGGGAAAAGCGCCCGTGATTTTGCTTAGTTCTCGCAAAATACTCAGGAATTCAAAGTCCCCACTTTGAAAAGTACAAAGGGAACTCCTGTCCGCAAATCCATCTCACAATGTATGCCAGGAAAATGTCCACGTATAATGAAGATCATCAGCTGCTAATTCATTACTTCTGTGATAGTCTCACCGTGCCGCATCAAGTGGTACATGGGTTTAGACAAGACGTAATATCCAAACATTCAACGATTTAGAAAAGCCTTCGCAAGAATATAAGTTCAACTTGATATGGCTCTCGATAGGATCAACTCCGCCTCCATGTCTCAAAAGGAAAGAGAGACATTTAAGGAATATGCAACGATGGAGGGAAATTGCGCCCAAGTCAACCCACCATTTGAAGAAAAGGAGATGACTAAGGTATTCTTGAATACCTAGGCTCATTCTACTATGAGCAATGATCGCAGCGCCCCGGAGATTTCAACGAAATGGTAAGCATGGAATGCGATTAGAAGAGGGTGTTCGAACCGACGCTTAACCAAGGAAGCAGGATCTTCTATGAACTAGAAAAGTTGGAACCGCTTTCCAAAGAAAAAAGAACATGATGTAGGAATGGTATCCCGAGGGAAACCGCAAAATGTTATTCAACAACGATGTGTAGCCGCTTATAGCACCCCCAACACAACTCCTAACACAGAATTGCTCCACAATTTACAAAATCAACAAACTCAATGCCTCAAGCTCACAGCTTAATAACCAAAATCACGTCTCGGTCACCCATCGATCCGATCCCCATGACGCACGCAGTAACTTTACCCCGCACTAATAGAAAAACTGATACAAACAGGTTACCCTGGCCCTCGAAAAATTGCCGTGCAGGCAAAACCGACGATCTTGCCCTTTTCACCAAGGCACCAGCCATGACTCGAGCACATAGCATTACAGGCAGTACGGGTTAGTAAGGTATAATCTTCTTTCCTTCAAGAATACGAGCCCAAATGTGCAAGCCAATCCGCTTCCTAGTCACATCGGACATTCGGTAAATTTGATGCTAAGAAATACAGACAGGTATCTTGTCACCAATGTAAACTTAATCGAGGAAACTTGTGCATCTTCATAAGCATACGTGCGATGATGAGCTTTCGCTTAAACACGATTATTCACCTTGCAACATTTGCTCCAAGGATATTCAGGATGTTCCACCATAAGAGCAGATATCCAAGATTTGTTAGACACCGGTGATTTACAAATTTACGTAAACCGAGATGACCATGACGTAAATACAATAGGGCATTTTCCGATGAGCTTTAGTCTCGTGATCATCAACTCGAAACCCCAAAGTAAACGCTAGATCCCTTGTTTCAACATACCCGAGCATGTGGAGATCGCAGATGTTGGTTCCCAGATTCCAACATCTCCTTTGTAATTTGCCCACCTGGTCCCTGCTCCATACGCCTACCAAAGCAATTCCTTACCAATACAAAGGCAACCTTGATAGAAGACGGAAGGAGAAACCCCGCCACACTTCCAGCCTAATGTCAATATAATGTAAATCGATGAGTAACGAGAAGTGGACGAGTTCATACTCCAGCATCACCGAGACCGCTACACCTTGTTAGATGTAACTCAGCATATATCTACCGAGAATCCCGCAACGATTCCCATTGTTAACCTAATACAAACATTGGTTCTACTGATGGAACCAACATCAACTCGCACTTTGAAGAGATACTAAAACCATCAAGAAAGCGATATCGAGTCGAGATCAACCGATGCACTTTCAAAGATTTAGATACGTCCTTACTCCTCAACTCAAGCTCACCGAGAAGCTTTGATGAGAGTACTAGACCAGTTTATGGATCACGATGTGACTACAGTATCAATTTGGAGGACTGCCCAACATAATGTACCGCAATAATCTGAGTTTTAGTGACGAAGAACTTCTGTAAGAAGGGAAAGATCACAACTGGCTTTGCACATCTCGATGATTTTCCAATGATTCTCGCCCAATGTGTTGGTGGATATGTGTTCATCTTTTAAATGTAATGCCAAAACGACGCTTGCTCGTTTAGCTTACAAAGGAACGCCAATGAAGTTCAACGACATAGTAGTAAGAGCTTTTGATGGATCAAGAAAGTCAGTTATTGGGGAAGTAGATCTCCCGATGACAATTGGTACTCACACTTTCAAAATTACTTTCCAAGTCATGGACGTCCCAGCTGCATACAGTTGCTTACTAGGAAGACCTTGGATCCATGAAGCAGAGCAGAATTTCTACTCCATCGAAATTAAAATTCACAACAACGGAAAGTTGGTGACTATCAGCGGTGAATAAGCCTTGCTTGTAAGCCATCTATCCAGTTTCTCTTTCATCACCGCTAATGACATTGAAGGGGCACATCTCCCCGAACGTCCATTAGAAGATGAATCTACTAAAAACAGATCATCTATCTCTTCATATAGAGAAGCGGCACAAATGGTGAAAGACGGCAATACCCAGGGATGGGGACAAGTTATCAAACCTGTCAAGAATGAAACGAAAGGCGGACTCGGGTTCACACCTATATTCTCCCAGAATAAACCAAAGGATGAAGCACTTCCCCCGATCAAGGAAGTATTTCACAGTGGAGGTTTCTTAAACCATGTTCCGCGAGAGGTTAATGTTGTAACCATAGAAGAAGATGAAGACGATCCATCTGAATCTGAAGAGTGGAGCACTTATTTGAATAGCCCTGAATATGTATCTCAGGAGGAATCATATGCACCGACAGATCGATTCAAAGACATGTCCTTGCAGCGATGTGAAAATCCACCAGTCCCTGCTGAAATTTGGGATACCTTGGGAGAACCAAGTGGCAAATACGACTACATGGTGAAATACACTGCGCCAGAAAGCTCGAAAATTCGGATCGGAGATATCCAGCCTACAGGATGGGGTGATGACTTTGAATACCCTGATCAACCAGAGGAGGAATTCTCGTCTTCTCAAAATAATCAACAGATCGAGATCCCAAACGAAGATCTCTGCTTCAACACATCTGTGGAATTCACCAAGCCAGATCCTGGTTATCACTACATCAACATGATCACTGAAGATCAAGAATACGACTCGGGATATGATCTAGAAAGTGTCGCCGACAACGAGTCTCTTCCCTCAGAAGACTGGAAGGAACATCCCCAGTATTCAACACAAAGATCAACAGGAAGTACCCATGCTATATCCCATACTTCCCGATCTGTTAATCAAGAAGATCGCTTCAGCAGCACAAAAGGCAAGGGCCATCGTCCAGAGTCTTCAAAGCCTGCTCAGCCAGCAATCAAAGTCTATTCAAGGGTTAAACCAAGCGGAAAATTACCTGAGTACCTCGACTTCCAAGGAGTTCACATACTGGAAACCTGCTAGTTAAGACTAATGTTCATAGCTCTAAGTAGTTTATCTTTGCTTTTGTTTTGAACTCGCTCGCCCAAAGCGAAGAGATGTTTTATAGGGCTTTAGCTTTTAAATAATTTCTCTTTGTCTTGCCCAAGACGAATGAGTTTGTATTTTAGGGCCCTGTTCATATTGTGAAATCATAAATAAAACACGTTGTTTTGTTTCCACACTCTGTGTTTATTTTCATTTTTACCCTTTTCTGGAAATGATAATCCTAAAAAAAACACAGTAAAAAAAAATCATAATGAAAAAAATTAATCTGCATACATTAACTTTCAAAAAAAAAAAAAAAAAGCTTTTTTTAATCAAAAATGCAGATTAAACCGATGGACAAATCCATTGAAAGCAATAACTCTACGCTCTCTCTCAACTCTGAAATCCCCTGTGAATTCGCCGAGGAGGAAGTTGAAGAAAAGATCCCAGATGAAATTTCTAGACTGCTTAAGCACGAGGAAAGAATCATTCAGCCTCACAAAGAACCTTTAGAAGCAATCAACTTGGGTTCTGAGGAAGATAGAAAAGAAGTAAAAATCGGAGCTTCACTCGACAGCGGTGTCAAGAGCAAACTGATAAATCTTCTCAAAGAATATGTTGATGTGTTCGCTTGGTCTTACCAGGACATGCCAGGTTTGGATACCAACATCGTGGAGCATCACTTGCCGTTAAGACCAGAGTGTCCTCCAGTTAAGCAGAAACTGAGAAGAGTTCACCCTGAAATGGCTGAGAAAATCAAAAAGGAAGTTCAAAAGCAGCTCGACGCTGGTTTCCTTGTCACTTCTGAGTATCCTCAATGGCTAGCCAACATAGTACCTGTATCCAAAAAGGATGGAAAGGTCAGGATGTGTGTTGACTACCAGGACTTGAACAAAGCTAGTCCAAAAGACGATTTTCCACTACCGCATATCGACATGCTAGTGGATAGCACTGCAAAATTCAACGTCTTTTCCTTCATGGATGGTTTCTCTGGTTATAATCAGATCAGGATGGCTCCCGAAGACATGGAGAAGACATCTTTCATCACGCCATGGGGCACATTTTGCTACAAAGTAATGCCTTTTGGATTAAAGAATGCGGCAACTTACTGAGAGGGCAATGACTACTCTCTTTCATGATATGATGCACAAAGAGATTGAAGTCTACGTGGATGACATGATAGCAAAGTCTGTCACTGAAGAGGAGCATATAGACTATCTCTTAAAGCTGTTTCAACGACTAAGGAAGTTACAGCTCCGCCTGAATCCTAACAAATGCACCTTTGGGGTAAGATCCGGAAAGCTCCTAGGTTTCATCGTCACAAAAAGGAATTAAAGTTGACCCGCACAAAGTCAAGGCTATTCAGAAATGCCTACGCCACCACGGAAAAGGCAAGAGGGTTTCTTGACGATTGAATTACATCTCCGCATTCATATCTCGATGATCTACCGTGGGCCGATATTCAAGCTTCTCCAAAATCAAGAGGTTGTATGGATGTAAGATTGCCAAAAGCGCTCGACAAGATTAAAGAATACCGTGTAACCACCAATACCGATTCTTCCGCTGAAGGAAGACCATTAATCATCTACCTTACCGCATAGAAGAGTCCATGGGCTGATTTGGACAACAAGATGATACCGTAAGAAGGCATGTCATTTACTATCTAAGTAAGAAATTCAGATCGTGGAAACTCGCTACTTCATGCTCGAAAACCTGTCAGGCGTTGGTGTGGGCTTCAAAACGTCTTCGCCAGTACATGATCAATCACACAACTTGGTTAATCTCCAAAATGGATCCAATCAAGTACGTATTTGAAAACCTTCCTTAACCGGGAGAATCGCTCGATGGCAAATGCTGTTATCCGAATATGACATCCAATACCGCGCCCAGAAAGCGGTCAAAGGAAGCATTCTCGCCGATCACTTGGCTTATCAGCCGCTCAACGAATACCAATCTCTCAAGTTTGACTTCCCAGACGAGGACGTTATGTACTTGAAAATGAAAGATTGCGACGAACCGCTACACGGAGAAGGACCAGATCCAAAATCCAGATGGGGTTTGGTCTTTGATGGAGCAGTTAACGTTTTTGGCAATGGAATTGGGGCAGTCATCATTACTCCCGAGGGTTCTCATATCCCTTTTTCCGCCAGATTGCTATTTGACCGTACCAACAACATAGCAGAATATGAAGCATGCATCATGGGTATCGAAGAAGCCATCGACTTAAGGATCAAGATCCTTGACATATATGGAGATTCAGCCCTTGTGATCAACCAAATCAAAGACAAGTATGAAACTCATCATCTTGGTCTAATTCCTTACAGGGATTATGCAAGACGGTTGTTGACTTTCTTCAACACGGTAGAACTACATCATATCCCTCGAGATCAAAATCGGATGGCAGACGCCTTGGCTACTCTATCTTCCATGTTCAAAGTCAACGATTGGAATGATATGCCCAATTCGATGACGCCTCGAAAGACCGTGATATGTGTTTGCAATAGCCTTCGACGATAAACCGTGGTTTTACGACATCAAACGCTTCCTTCAAACGCGAGAGTACCCACTTGGGGCATCTTACAAAGATAAGAAAACTTTGAGGAGGCTTTCTAGGAATTTCTTCCTAAACGAAGGTGTGCTATACAAAAGAAACTTCGACATGGTTCTCGCTCGCGGCCGATGCATGTGAAGCGTATCGATCATCCATGAAGTACATGAAGGGTCCCTTGGAACTCATTCAAACGGACATGCAATGTCTAGGAAAATCTTGAGAGCAGGATACTATTGGATAACGATGGAATCTGATTGCTGTAAACACGTCAAAAGATGTCACAAGTGCCAAATCTACGCAGATAAGATCCATGTGCCACCGACTCTACTCAATGTTCTCTCCTCCGTGGCCTTTCTCCATGTGGGTATTGACATGATAGGAATGATCGAACTAAAAGCGCCCAACGGACATCGCTCATTCTAGTAGCCATTGACTACTTCACCAAATGGGTCAAGCAGCCCCACGCCAACGTTACTGGACATAAGTGGTTGTGAGGTTCATCAAGAACAACCTCATTTGCCGATATGGAATTCCAAGTAAGATCATTACGCATAATAGATCTAACTTGAACAACAAAATGATGAAGGAACTGTGAAGAATTCAAGATCGAGCATCATAACTCGCCTCCACGCCAAAGATGAACGGCGCTGAAGCCGCCAACAAGAACATCAAGAAGATCGTCCAGAAAATGGTCATCAATTACAAAGACTGGCACGAAATGCTGCCATTTGCTCTGCATGGATATCGTACTTCAGTACGCACGCCAACAGGGCAACTCCTTTTCTCTAGTATACGGCATGGAAGCAAAGGTTCCCGTAGAAGTTGATATCCCATCAATGAGAGTTCTCATGGAAACTAAGCTATCCGAGGTCAATGGTGTCAAAGCAGATACGACCAGCTGAACTTAATTGAAGAAAAGCGCCTGACCGCCTGTGTCACGGACAACTCTATCAAAGAAGAATGAAGAAAGCTTGACAAAAAGGTCCACCTCGTGAATTCGAGAAGCGACCTTGTGCTTAAAAAGATTCTCGCCTTTTAACCGATTCTAGGCAAGTGGACTCTAATTACAAAGGCCCATACATCGCAAAAGAAGCTTCTCCGTGTGCTATGACTCTCACAACCATGGACGTGATGAACCTCAAGATCCCGTGAATGCCTACATACCAAAAATACTTTATCTAAAAAAAAGAACCTCAAGATGTCGAAACCCAAAAAGGGCGGCTTAGGCAAAAAAGAGTGTCTCGATGGATTGAAAACCTGAAAAGGCGATCCAGGCAAAAATTAGAGACAATAAACAGAAATTATCCTGATAGATTGAAAACCTGAAAAGGCGATCTAGGCAAAAACAAGGATACAAAAATGACAAAGTAACTGCAGTCAGTCTATATTTTGTCCATCTGAAGAATTTTCCATCAACGGATCTTCAATCAACTCTTCTGAAGCAACAAGCACGGCGGAAATTCAGAGTTGTTAGGGATAGTAGCGGTTATTTGCTTTCAATGTAGCCTTTTCCCAATAAATTATCATTTCCAACTTTTGTAAATAGTTCATGGATTCATGCCTTTGGCTGACTACCATTCTATCAATAAATTTGAGCCTTGTGCCTTTTGTTTGCAATTCCTACTTTGTTCTGTTTTGCAAAATAACGCTTTTTATTTGTGAAAATCACTTTTTGAAACTAAAATGTTTTAAATGAATTTTTACTTCAAAATTTTTTGAAAACAAAAAGCAAAATTCTCCTTTGAACTATGAGCATGGAAAGAACTTCAACAGTTTCTCCGTAAGTGTTTCGATCTCTGAAGGATAAAGCCACTGCTACAGCAGTCTTCTCCTCAGCAGAAATCTTCAAAGAACGGTATTCTTATCCCAAAAAGAATCCCCAACCAAGTTGCCAATGAAATGCCTTTCTCAGAAAGTTTAAAGCCTGCAACTCAAATTCTTCATTAGTGAACATCTGTGCCATTGCTGCAATTTTCACCAAGTATTTGTTCGAATTGTGACGCAGTCCTTTTCCCAAATATCTCTTTAGTTTCTTTGTCAAAGTATTGCTAGCATGCATATAACATTCATGACATTCATACATATTAGCATCATTAATTGCATTTTTGCATCTCTCAAAATGTTTGCTTCCAAATCACTGGTGTAAATCATACTTACTCATGTGAGTACAAGTCTGTCCCCAGTAGAATATCTCCAAACAGAAAATACATTTTTTTTCCCAACGGAGTATTCCCAGACAGAAAGAATACATTTTTTTCTTCTTTCTTTTTCCCCAGTGGAATACCCCCAAGCAGAGAAATACATTTTCTTCTCTCTATCACATTCCCCAGCTGAGATCATTCCTCATTGGGAATAATGTCTTGATTGACCTTTTCTTTCCAGTTTGTTCCTGGATAGAACCCTGTCTATAATCAACAAAGCAATAAGCAATAGCCTCATCATTTGAGCCGCTTATTCTCATTCCTAAACTTGTCACAAAAGGTTTGTCCTTCTCAATAAGACCAAATCGTGACAATTCAAAAATTCCCAACAGTTGTCTTTCTGTCTAAAGGAAAACCTGTGTCTTTCAATCAAAAGGGCCGCATCTTCTCAAAAGAGAGATCCTCGGCAGGATTATACCCAAGAAAATAGAAATTCATTTTCTGTTTCTTTCGCTGTCTGTTATTCACAAAGCTGAATACACAGCAAATTCCTTAAAAGATTTACCTTGTTATAGTTATCACTTTGCTGATAATTGGTAATATCTTCAAAACTCATTTAAGATTTGTTTTCTATCATCTGTCTGTTATTCAGAAAGCTGAATACACAGCAACTCTTTTCTCAAGATTTATCTTGTTATAGTTATCACTTTGCTGCTAATTGGTAATATCTTCAGAACTCATTACCATGAACTATCACAGGGCTGATAATTGGTAATATTATCTTCACTTACCTTAAACATGGTCACAAGGCTGACAGAAGGTAATCTCTTTGTTTCCCAAAACGAAACAGATGTTCACATATTCTGTGAATCATTCTTTCCCCGGCGAGATATATTGCTTGTTTCCCAACAAATAGGATTCTCTTTTCTCAAACAGATCGAGTCATCCTCATAAATTTTTCCCCATCATGTCATTTCTTTGATATCCTTTGGGTAAAACTTTTTGCAATCATTTTGCATCATCCGCATCTTTTGGTATCTTAGGTCCAAATTTTATGATTCTCGATATTTAAGTCTCTTTACACCTATCAAAACAAAGATATTCATCTTCATCTCTCAGGTTAAAGAAACTTAAATAGGGGCATCTGTCATACCCCAAATTTTGACCTAATATACCACCTTACATTTGCATCATTTCATAACTAACAGTTCGGACAACATTAATCGGGTATAGCATTCATAGGTCAAAATTAGGGTTTCATCAGATTTTCATCTGATTCAAGAGCTAACCAATTAGGGTTTGAGATTTTCTCATCTCATTTGATCTATCTTGATCAAATCATCGCCCTCAATTCGGATATCAAATTCTCTCATGATCAATCGAGGATCGACCAATTAGGTTTTGATCGGGCATGAGAATTCTCTCGACTTTGAACAAGAAATGACTTTGTTGGATAGAGATTGGTCATCATATTTAGATACAACATATTGACCTAATTCGATTCAAGTTCACATTCATCCGTTTTAAACATCCGATGAAATTTCATTTGCACAAAAGTCAAACTTTGACTTTTGGTCAAATTTTTCAAAACAAAACTTTTTCCATCATCAAAATACTTCAAATGATCCATCATGATCATAAAAAATCAAAGAATTTGAAAAAGTCAACAAAAAGTCAAAAGTTCTAACACTTAGAAAATTTTCTAAGTGTTGAAATTTCTTATTTTTTTCAAACTTCATGCCATTTTTTCACCTAGTTCCAATTTGAATTTGAAAAAACTCAAAATATGAAAGTTGTAGCTTGTGAAACAAGCTTTCCAAAATGTCCAAGAACTCTCAAATCCATGGAGTCTAGCTATACTTTTGAAATTGAAACATAAGGCTTCATGAAATTTGATTTTCCAAAGTTCAAAACTTCAATTATAGGTCATTTTGAGTTTTCTTCATTTAGAAGCAATCTAAGCATGCCAAATGGATGATTGAGCTGATAAATATCAGCTAGAAGTAATAATTGAGAGGATTGGATCAAATTGTAAAAATTGAGCACAAGGTGAAAAAAGGAAGTTTCCTTTTTTGGCAAAAGTCTTTCTTACCCACTAAGTTATCTTTGAATCACCAAAGGCTTGTACTTCTTTGCCTAACATTTCAGAACTCTTGCCTATAAAAGGATCACCAATTCAAGTTCAATGGACACCAAAGCATCACAAATTTATGCTTTCTCTCCACTTTCTCCAAATTCAAGAATCATAGTGCAAATTATGAAAACTTACATTTTTGAAAATCTGTGAGAAACTTTAAGTAATTTGGTGTCTAACATGTAGTTGAGTTGAAACTTAAAATCAACATAAAATCAAGCCAAAACCAGTTTTCACTTTCCATGTTCAGAAACTTGCAAAACTGCCCAAGCAATCGAATTTGGAATTGAGCTTGATCAAACTGTGATCTAATCATTCAAACAGCATCACTATACATCATGTATATGATCCAGGCCATTAACATCTAACTGTAACACGATTTACATCAAAATCCAGTTGCCATTTTTGAACTGTGCAGGTGGACTTGGTTGGATTGATTGGGAAGGATTAAAGGCAAGCAAACCACTCACACAGCTTCCATACATGCCGTTGGTGCTCAAGCAGTCATAAAACAACAACTGGAAGCATCAAAATCCAGTTTTCGATCCTCACTTTCACAGGTAAGAACACGAAATCCATTCTCATGATTCCTTGCATCAATTGAGAAAAACTCATGGCCGTTCTCTTTCTGCACTCATAACGACCATTAACCCTCAATAAAATCAAAGAATCATAAACTGTGCATCATTTAATTTGAATTCTTAGATTCTAGGGTTCTTCGTGTTCCCAGAAATCCAAACATGTTAGGCTAAATATAAATGAAATTAACAACCATATTCATGTTCGTGATGAAAAACCGATCAAGTTTGATTTTTATTTCACTCAATTTGGTTGAGAAACAAAGATTTTAGCTTGAATTTGGATTTCTGAAAATCAAACCACGAAAAACAGCTTCGCGCGTGTTCTTCATTTTCAAATATTTAAAATTTTCCAATCTGATATCAACGCGTGTCATTGTCCACTAAGCACAGAAACGCATTTGGTCTAGTGGTTGCTTGCTTGCTCTTAAGGCTCTTTGCCACGCGTCCCACCTCTTGGTCCTGGGTTCAATCCCTCTCAAGACCATTCTTTTTGTAAACTTTCCAATTTTTTATGTTTTTTCATCAAACTTCCACAATTTTTTTGACCAATCCAAACTCTTTATTTTAAAGTGATTTTTTGGACACTTGTCAATAAATACATCTATTTTATGATAGTGCAAAAATTTTCAGAAAAAACTTTCATCTGATTATATTTTAATCGAGCCGAAAACGATGTTCTGAACACTTTTCAAACCTCCTTTTAAAGGTGAATTTTTCAAGTTTTCGACTTCCGATTTTTCCAAAACTTTTTCATAAATGAACCTTACATTTCAAAACATTTTCAAATCATTTTTCAAACTTTTCATCAAACTTGCATCTTTTTACCATGATCGATCCGATTTAAACGATAAAACCGATTTCGTCTTCTCTCGAATTTCTCGATCGATCATGGGCCTCCCTCACGGTGTAAGTCCCAAAACATTTTTTTTCCTTATACATATTCATTCTGTTATGTACAAATATTCATCTGTGCATAATACAGACAAACTTTCTTCCGTTTGTTTTCACTTTACACTGAACACCATTGGTATTGAAAGGAGCATTATTCCCTGTGAAACTGCTTTCAAACCAATGGGCCTCCCTCACGGTGTAAGTCCCATAACATTCTTTTATGTACATAATATTTCTTTGTACATATCAAACTCTCTTCAAATACATATACTTATCTGTATAATAATAGATATTTTTTATATCAGTAGACAAACTTCGATCGTTTGTTTTACTTCACTTGTGTATACCAACCAAACATTCTTTTATGTACATACATAATCTTTTCCTTGTACATATCAAACTTTTATCTGTACATAACACAGATACTTTTTTTTTCTAATACTTTTTATCTGTACATAATACAGATACCTTTTACAGATAAACTTTGATCGTCATTTCCGCTTCATCCGCACATTTTACACGAATACCATTGGTATTAAAAGGAGCATTATTCTCGTGAAACCGCTTTTAAACCAATGGGCCTTTATGGTGTAAGTCCCACCCTCCTATGTACATCCATCTTTATCTGCATAAATACCGCTCGTGTACATATTCACTTCCTTGTACACATTCAAACTTGTAAATAATCAAGTTGCGCTGCTTTAAACGTTCTTCACGACATTGTTTATATTTCCTTCATAAACTCCTCAATAAACTTTACATGCATTGTTTATATTTCCTTCATAAACTCCACGTGAACACACACACACACACACTGTTTATACAACCTGTCTAATTATAACATAACAATTAGACTAATCAATAGGTTCCCCATATAGCCTCCGCTAGGCTTCACAAGACGATTCATCAACAAAGATGAATATAGCTTGGGCTTCATACAAGATAATTTATCTCCACGAGTTTAGCCTCCGCTGGGCTTCACAAGATAACTCATCCTCATTTGAGTTCAGCCTCTCTGGGCTTTATACAAAGAAACCTCCCATGAGTTTAGCCTTTAGGCTTCATATAAGACAACACTCCTCGAGTCACCTCCTCTTCGCTCAAAGAACTCCTCATTGAGTTTAGCCTTCTCGGCATCATACAATGAAAAGATAGGAAATCTCTTAACAGCCTCCTATTGGGCTTCCAATACAAAGAATCACCCGCTAAGATAGAACCGGTGAAATCACTTTCAAAATCCCAGAGAGTATTTCCGGTGAAATTGCTCTTATTCCAAAAGTATGGTCGGTGAAATCCTTTTGCCACCATACCTATAGCTTCCTCTTGAGCTTCATACAAGGACCCTCGATGACCTCGGAATGCCTCCTCTTGGGCTAACAAACAAGGACCCACGGCTTCAAAAGCATCCCTTTAATCCAATCAATTTCTCCTCGAGATTTAGACATCTATCATCTCTATGGAAGAAGTATCTTATCTATCACATCACATACAATCAAAACTCTTCAAACTCTTTCAATCTTTTCAAACAAAACATCTATTAAGTAAGTGGTAGCGCTTGTACACTCAAACACCCGCTTACAGTTAAAGATTCAATCATCTTTTCAAACATCTTTCTTAAACATGGTAACGGTACACTCAAGCAAAACACCAGAACTACGATGAAAGATTTCATTTCAATCAAACTTTTAAAATGTATGTGATGAAATAGATTAGATACATTTTCATTAAGATGATTTTTCTGTCTCTTACTAACATCCGTTGCTTTCCACTAGCATAAGGAACTACGATTGCTCGACTTTCTCAACATCCTTTTGAGAATACGAGTCAAGGTCTCATCCTTGCCGAAAATTTCTTTCTCCTCGGACCAAACAAACCATAGAACCCCTAGATCCGAGCTACAAATGCTCTGATTCCCACTAGGGGATATGTATGCAGAAGATCCAAAGATCTTTGCGAGCACAGTAATAACAAAACCTAGAATCCCACATAATCTACTGTTTCTTAAAATCCAATGGAGAAACTTTCCCAATCATAGAAATAGCAATTAAAACACACAAACATATCAAACATATTCATATATAAAGCTGTAGATAACTACATATATTTAGGGTGCTCCATATATTCCCTTTATATAACAATCCCCCTTACTCAGAATCTCCCCAATGCGTTACGTCTAGTTTGCGCTAGTCGTTACGCATACCAATATCAATTAAGGGTATTTCAGCTTTCCCCTTTTTCATAATCATTAAATCATCTTTCTTGTGTTGAAAATAATAAATCTTTATGCTCGCGGCATCTTTATAAACAAATCAAAAGATTAAATCGTTACGTGCCAGGGAATCCGAATTCACGTTCGTATCCTCTAGCGCGTCACCTTTTAACGCGAACAGTTCCCTCGAAAGCACAGTGTCTTCGCAATTACTTGCTAAACACAATACCCCCAAGACAACCTCCACTGTGCGGGAAATATTAACTTCGTAAGCATTGAACTTCTCACGTATTAATATCTCCACCTAGATCTTAAAAATGTTTCTTAAATCCGGGTTAGGATTTCTTTCCATCAAGTGAAATTGCGAAACACACAATAAAGAAAACAGATATATGCAAAATATGAAAAGCTTATCCCCTTTCTTTTCTTTTTGAAAACAAAAAAAAGCTTGGTGCTCTCGGGCAGAGTAACGCGTTTTCTTTTTTTTAAAAAATCAAAGTTTCAGCGTACTCCTCAGCAGAGTCGCCATTTTTCCTATTCGCGTTAAAAGGTGACGCGCTAGAGGATGCGAACGTGAATTCGGATTCCCTGGCACGTAACGATTTAATCTTTTGATTTGTTTATAAAGATGCATGAGCATCAAGCTTTATTATTTTCAACACAAGAAAGATGATTTAATGATTATGAAAAAGGGAAATAATACCCTCAATTGATATTGGTATGAACGACTAGCAAACTAGACGTAACGCATTGGGGAGATTCTGAGGGGATTATTATATAAAGGAATAGATGGAGCACCCTAAATATATGTAGTTATCTACACTTTATATATGAATATATTTGATATGTTTGTGTGTTTTAATTGCTATTTCTATGATTGGGAAAGTTTCTTTGGGTTTTAAGAAACGAGATTATGTGGGATTCTAGGTTTTGTTATTATTGTGCTCGCAAAGATCTTTGATCTTCTGCATACATATCCGTGGTGGGAATCGAGCATTTGTAGCTCGGATCTCTGTGGTTCTATGGTTTGTTTGGTCCGAGGAGAAAGAAATTTGCTCGGCAAGGATGAGACAGGCTCACGTATTCTCAAAAGGATGTTGAGAAAGTCGAGCAATCGTAGTTCCCACTTATGCTAGTGGAAAGCAACGGATGTTAGTAAGAGATGATAAATGTCATCTTAATGAAAAATGTATCTAATCTATTTCATCACATACATTTTTGAAAGGTTTGAATGATTAAAATCTTCGTCGTAAATTATAGGTGTTTTGCTTGAGTGTACAAGCTACTTACATGTTTAAGAAAGATGTTTGAAAGATGATTGAATCTTTTAACTGTAAGCATTGGGTGTTTTGCTTGAGTGTAAGCGTTACCACTTACATTTAAGAGATGTTTTTGTTTGAAAATAGTTTGAAAAGAGTTGAAAAGTTTTTGACTGTATGTGATGTGATAGATGAGATACTCCTTCCATAGAGATGATAGATGTCTAAATCTCGAGGAGAAATTGATTGTATTAAAGGGATGCTTTTAAGAAACCCATGGGTCCTTGTATTGTTAGCCCAAGAGGAGGCATTCGAGGGTCATCGAGGTCATCGAGGGTCCTTGTATGAAGCTCAAGAGGAAGCTATAGGGTGGCTTTTGTGTTAAAAGGATTTCACCGAGAAACCATCCTTTGAAATAAGAGCAATTTCACCGGAAATTTTACTCTCTGGGATTTTGAAAGTGATTTCACCGGAAACCATCCTTTCGGTTCTATCTTAGCTGGTGATTCTTGTATTGGAAGCCCAATAGGAGGCTGTTAAGAGATTTCCTATCTCTTTCATTGTATGACGCCCAAGAGAAGGCTAAACTCAATGAGGATTTCTTTTGAACGAAGCCCAAGAGGAGGCTGACTCAACAGGGGAGTGTTGTCTTATATGAAGCCTAAGCGGAGGCTAACTCTGCGGAGAGAGTTTCTTTGTACAAAGCCCAAGAGAAGGCTAAACTCAACTGGGATGAGTTATCTTGTATGAAGCCCAAGCGGAGGCTAACTCATGCTGGTGATGAATTGTCTTGTATGAAGCCCAAGCGGAGGCTAAATGTGGGGAACCTATTGATTAGTCTAATTGTTATGTTATAATTAGACAGTTTGTATAAACAGGTGTGTGTGTGTGTGTGTGTGTGATATGTATTCGCAGGAGTTTATGAAGGAAATATAAACAATGCATGTAAAGTTTATTTACAGGAGTTTATAAAATATAAACAAGTGTCTGTGAAACGAACGTTCAAAACGAGCGCAACTTGATTATTCACAAGTTTGAATGTGTACAAGGAAACGAGTATGTACACGAACGAGTTTTTATGTACAGACTAAGATGGATGTACATAGGAGGGTTGGGACTTACACCATAAGGGTGGCCCATTGATTTGAAAGCAGTTTCACAGGGAATAATGCTCTTTTCAATATCAATGGTATTCAGTTTGAACGTACAGATGAAACAGAAACGATTGATCGAAGTTTTATCTGTGAAAAAGTATTTTCAAAAAAAGAGTATCTGTGTTATGTACAGATAAAACTTTGTTTTTGAAAATAAATTGTTATGTACAAGAAAAATATATGTACATAAAGAATGTTGGTTTGAGTATACACAAGTGAAGTGAAAACAAACAATCGAAGTTTGTCTGTACTTGAGTATAAAAGAAGTATCTGTATTATGTACAGATGAAATTTGTATGTACAAGGAAATATTATGTACACAAAAGAATGTTATGGGACTTACACCATGAGGGAGGCCCATGATCGATCGAGAAATTCGAGAGAAGACGCATTCGGTTTTATCGTTTAAAACGGATCGATCATGGTAAAAAGATGCAAGTTTGATGAAAAAAAGTTTTGAAGAAATGATTTTGAAAAATGTTTTGAAATGTGAAATTGATTTATGAGAAGTTTTGAAAAAAATCGGAAGTCGAAAACTTGAAAAATTCACCTTAAAAGGAGGTTTGAATAGTGTTCAGAACGTTGTTTTCGGCTCGATTAAAATATGATCAAATGAAAGTTTTTTCTGAAAATTTTTGCACTATCATAAAATAGATGTGTTTATTGACAAGTGTTTAAAAAATCACCTTAAAATAAGGAGTTTTGATTGGTCAAAAAAATTGTGAAAGTTTTGTAAAAAAACATGAAAAATTGGAAAAGTATGAAAAAGAATGGTCCTGATGGGAGTTGAACCCATGACCAAAGGGTGGAACACGTGTCAGAGGAGACTAAGAGCAAGCAGACTACCACTAAGCCAAACGCGCTGGGTTGTTTAGTGGGCTAGAACACGTGTAAATATAAGATTGGAAAATTCAAATATTTGAAAATGAAGAACACGCGCAAACTGTTCTTCGTGTTTTTGATTCTCAGATTGCCAAATTCAATCTAAAATCTTCGTTTCTCAACGAAATTGAGTGATGTAAAAACCAAACTTGCTCGATTTTTCATCACAAACATGATAGTAACTGTTAATTTCATTTATTTTAAGCCCAGAACATTTTTGGTTTCGAAGAACACTAAGAACCCTAAACTGAAAAACTCAAATTAAATGATGTATGTTTGATGGTTCTTTGATTTTATTGAGGGCTATTGATCGTTAGGTGTGCAGAAAGAAAACGGCCGTGAGTTTTTTCAAAAAGAATCAAAGAGAATGGATATCACAGTTCATGTTCTAACCTGGAAAAGTGAGAATCGAATTCGATCTTAGAGCGTTTCCAGAACGGATTTCTTGATCATTTGAGCTTCATCGGCATGTATGGAAGCTGTGTGAATGATTTGCTTGCTTTGGACTTGCTCCAATCTTCCCAACCAAGTCAACCTACAGTCAGTTCAAAATGAAACTCGAAATCGGGGTTAATGGAGTTACAGATTATTGTTCATGATCTAGATCATTCCTATGATGTATAGTGATGATGTTTGAGTCATTAGAACACAGTTTGATCAAGCTTAACTCCAAATTCGATTGCTTAGGCAGTTTGGAAGTTTTGAAAGCATGGAAAATGAAAACTAATTTTTTCTTGATTTCAGTTTGATTTTAAGTTTGTAACAAGTTTGATAGTGATTATGAAACATGTTTGACACCAAAGATCATCATGATTTTCACTGATTTTACAAATTGCAAGTTTTTCAAAAGTTCATCATGTTTCTTGATTTGGAAGAAAGAAATGAGAAAGCATGACTTTGCAATGCTTTGGTGTGAATTGAACTTGAATTTGTGAGCTATTTATAGGCAAGATAATTCTGAAATGTTAGGCAACAACAAGTACAAGCCAATTGGTGAATCAAGGATTGCTTAAGGGGTAAGAATGTCATTTGTAAAGGAAAAGGAAACTTCCTTTTTTCACCATGTGCTTATTTTTACAATTTGATCCAATCCTCTCAATTATTAATTCTAACTGATATTTATCAGTTCAATCATCCATTTGGCATGGTTGGATTGCTTCTAAATGAAGAAAACTCAAAAATGACCTATAATTGAAGTTGTGATCTTTGAAAATCAAGTTTCATGGAGCCTTATGTCTCAATTTCAAAAGTATAGCTAGACTCCATGGATTTGAGAGTTCTTGGACATTTTAGAAAGCTTGTTTCACAAGCTACAACTTTCATGTTTTGAGTTTTTTCAAATTCAAATTGGAACTAGGTGAAAAAATGGCATGAAGTTTGAAAAAAATAAGAAATTTCAACACTTCGAATTTCTAAGTGTTAGAACTTTTGACTTTTTGTTGACTTTTTCAAATTCTTGATTTTTTTATGATCATGATGGATCATTTGAAGTATTTTGATGATGGAAAAAGTTTTGTTTTGAAAAATTTGACCAAAAGTCAAAGTTTGACTTTTCTATGCAGATGAAATTTCATCAGATGTTTTTGAAAACGACTGATGAATTCTGTGAACTTCTGTGATGTTTTGAATCCATAAATTAGGTCAAGATGTTGTATCTAAGATATTATGACCAATCTCTATCCAAAAAAGTCATTTCTTGTTCAAAAAGTTAGAGAATTCTCATGCCCGATCAAAACCCTAATTGGTCGATCCTCGTTTGATCTGTGAGAAAATTTGATATCTGATGATCAGAGGTTGATGATTTGATCAAGATAGATCAAATGAGATGAGAAAATCTCAAACCCTAATTGGTTAGCTCTTGAATCAGATGAAAATCTGATAAAACCCTAATTTTGACTTGTGAATGCTATACCCGATTAATGCTGTCTGAATTGTTAGTTGTGCAATGATGCAAATGTAAGATGGTATATTAGGTCAAAATTTGGGGTATGACACTATCCACCAGCATGTCGATATGCGGTAGTGGGGAATCGTCTTTTGGACTTGCTTTGTTCAGATCCCGGTAGTCAACACACATTCTGACCTTTCCATCTTTCTTGGAGACAGGCACTATGTTGGCTAGCCATTGAGGATACTCAGAAGTGACGAGGAAACCTGCGTCGAGCTGTTTTTGAACTTCCTTTTTGATTTTCTCGACCATTTCAGGGTGAACTCTCCCCAGTTTTTGTTTAACTGGCGGACACTCTGGTCTTAACGGCATGTGATGCTCCACGATGCTGGTATCCAAACCCGGCATATCTTGGTAGGACCAAGCGAACACATCAACATATTCTTTGAGAAGATTTATCAGTTTTCCCTTGACACTGCTGTCGAGTGAAGCTCCGATATTTACTTCTTTTTTATCTTCCTCAGAACCCAAGTTGATTGCTTCTAGAGGTTCTTTGTGTGGCTGAATGATCCTTTCCTCGTGCTTAAGTAGTCGAGAAATCTCATCTGGGATCTCTTCTTCAACTTCTTCCTCGGCGACTTCACAGGGGATTTCAAAGTTGGGAGAGAGCATAGAGTTATTGCTTTCAATGGATTTGTCCATCTGTTAATCTGCATATTTGATTTATGTTTGATTAATTAACTCCTTATCGTTATTATTATTTTATTTTATTTTTTGAAAAAAAAAAAGTTAATGTGAAAGTGTATGCAGATTTTAATTAATTTTTGATTGATTTTTTTTTTATTGTGTTTTTTAGGATTATCATTTCCAAGAAAGGGTAAAATGAAAAAATAAACACAAAGTGTGGAATCAAAACAACGCATTTTATTTATGATTCACAATATGAACAGGGCCCTAAAATACAAACTCATTCGTCTTGGGCAAGACAAAGAGAAATTATTTAAAAGCTAAGCCTTATAAAACATCTCTTCGCTTTGGGCGAGGCGAGAGTTCAAAACAAAAGCAAAGATAAACTACTTAGAGCTATGAACGTTAGTCCGAACTTCAACAGGTTTCCAGTAGTGACGAACTCCTTGGAAGTCGAGGTACTCAGGTAATTTTCCGCTTGGTTTAACCCTTGAGTAGACTTTGGTCGCTGGTTGAGCAGGCTTTGAAGACTCTGGACGATGGCCCTTTCCTTTTGTGCTGCTAAAGCGATCTTCTTGATTAACAGATCGAGAAGTATGAGATATAGCATTTGTACTTCCTGTTGATCTTTGTGTTGAATACTGGAGGTGTACCTTCCAGTCTTCCGAGTGAAGAGACTCGTTGTCAGCGACACTTTCTAGATCGTATCCCGAGTCGCACTCTTGATCTTCAGTGATCATGTTGATGTAGTGGTAACCAGGATCTGGTTTGGTGAATTCCACAGGCGTGTTAAAGCAGAGATCTTCATTGGGGATCTCGATTTGCTGATTAGGCTGAGAAGGCGTATATCCCTCTTCTGATTGACTAAGGTACTAAAAATAATCACCCCATCCTGTGGGTTGCATATCTTCAATCCTAATTTTTGAGCTTTCTGGCGCAGTGTATTTTACCATGTAGTCAAATTTGCCACTTGGTTCTCCCAAGGTATCCCAAACATCAGAAGGGACGGGTGGATTTTCATGCCTTTGCAGGGACATGTCTTTGAATTGATCCGTTGGCGCGTACAATTCCTCTTGAAACACATATTCAGGGCTGTTTAAATAAGTGCTCCACTCTTCAGATTCTGAGGGATCGTCTTCATCATCTTCAATGGTTGCAACGCTAACTTCTTGGAGAACAGGGTTTAAGAAACCCCCACTGTTGAATACTTCTTTGATTGGACGAAGTGCTTCATCCTTTTGTTTGTCTTTGGAGAATACGGGTGTGAACCCGAGTCCGGCTTTCGTTTCGTTCTTGACAGGTTTGATTACTTGTCCCCATCCTTCAGTATTGTCATCTTTCACCATCTGTGCCGCTCCTTTATATGAAGAGATAGATGATCTGTTTTTGCTGGTAGATTCATCTTCTAACGGATGTTCGAGGAGATGTGTTCCTTCAATGTCATTAGCTGTGATGAAAGAGAAACTGGACAAATGGCTTACAAGCAAAGCTTGTTCACCGCTGATGGTCACCAACTTTCCATTTACTGTGAATTTTAATTTCTGATGGAGAGTAGAAGTTACTGCTCCTGCCTCGTGGATCCAAGGTCTTCCTAGTAGACAACTGTAAGCAGCTGGTACGTCCATGACTTGGAAATTAATTTGGAAAGTGTGCGGGCCAATTGTCATCGGGAGATCAACTTCCCCAATAACTGACTTCCTTGATCCATCGAAAGCTCTTACTATTATGTCATTGAACTTCATTGGTGTCCCTTTGTAAGCAAAATGAGCGAGTGTCATCTTCGGCATTACGTTCAAAGATGAACCAGTATCTACCAATACATTGGACAGGGAATCTGATTGGCAGATCATTGAGATATGTAGGGCCAAGTTGTGATCTTTCCCTTCTTCCGGAAGTTCCTCGTCACTGAAGCTTAGATTATTACATGCTGCTATGTTGGCGACAATACCTCCAAACTGGTCGGTAGTTACATCATGGTCTACATAGGCTTGGTCTAGTACCTTCATTAAATCTTCTCGGTGAGCTTCGGAGTTGAGGAGTAGAGACAGTATTGAAATCTTGGAAGGAGTCTGCATCAGTTGATCTACGACTCGGTATTCGCTTTTCTTGATTAATTTTAGTATCTCATCAAAGTTTGTGTTGACGTTGGCTCTATCAAGAGGACCAATATTTGTGCTAAGGTTAACAACGGGAATCGTTGCAGGATTCTCGGAAGATATGTTAACTGGGTTCTGTCTAACAACAGGAACGGCAACTGGTCTTGGTGGCAATGGAGTGTGTACTCGTCCACTTCGTGTTACTCGTCCGATTTCTGTTATATTGACATTAGCTGGAAGAGTAGGCATGGGTTTCTCCTTCCCATCCTCTATCAGGGTTGCATGGTATTGGTAAGGAATTGCTTTGGTAGAACTGTACGGAACAGGACCGGGTGGGAAAATCACCAAAGGAGATGTTGGAATGTTGGAACCATTGTATTCAATTTCCACATGCTTGGGTATGTTGAAACAGGGGATAACAACATTTACTTCGGGATTTTCCGAGTTGATATCTGAGACTAAAAGCTCATGCAAAAAATGCCCTACTGTATTTACGTCATGGTCATCTCTGTTTTTGTAAATTTGTAGGTCACCGATATCTAACAACCGCTGAATGTCGGCTCTTATGGTGGGACATCCTTGCAGATTCTTGTAGCAAATATTGCAGGCTGCGTAATCGTGCTTGGTAAAGGTGCCCATTGAACTATACGTATCATGAAGATGCACCAAGTTTCCTCTGATTAGATTCACGTCTGTGACGAGATACCTATCCGTATTTCTTAGCATTAGATTCACTGAATGTCCACTGTGACTGGGAAGTGGATTTGCTTGCACATTCGGACTTGTATTTCGGAAGGAAAGAAGATTAGATCTCACTAATCTCTGTACTTCTGCCTTTAATGCTATGCAATGCTCAAGGTCATGGCCTGGTGCCCCTTGGTGAAAGGGGCAAGATACGTCTGTTTTGTACCACCACGGCAATTTTTCGGGAACCGGAGGTGGTGACCTTGTCTGTATCAGATTTCTTTCTATTAGCGCAGGGGAAATTTCTGTGTACGTTATTGGGATTGGGTCGAATTGTGTGACCCGAGGTACACGGTTTTGATTGTTAAACTGCTGAGCCTGTTGACGAGGCTGTTGAGTTTATTGAAATTGCGGAGCAATTCCTGTGTTTGGAGTTGTGTTGACGGCGGGTGCTATGGCAGCTACCTGTCGTTGTTGAATGACATTCTTACGTGGTTTCCCTCGGTATACCATTCCTATGTCATGTTCCTTTTTCCTTGGAAAACTGGTTCCACCCTTTTTTATTCCACTAGAAGATCCTGCTTCCTTGGTTAGGCGTCCGGTTTGAACCCCCTCTTCTAATCGCATTCCCATGCGTACCATCTCGGTGAAATCTCCGGGAGCGCTAGCGATCATTCGCTCATAGTAGAATGAGCCTAGAGTATTCAAGAATACCTTAGTCATCTCCTTCTCTTCCAATGGTGGGTTGATTTGGGCAGCAATTTCCCTCCATCGTTGCGCATATTCTTTGAATGTCTCTTTTTCTTTTTGAGACATGGAGCGGAGTTGATCCCTATCGGGAGCCATATCCAAGTTGAACTTGTATTGCTGGACAAAGGCTTCACCTAGGTCGTTGAATGTCTGGATATTCGTGCTGTCTAAACCCATGTACCATTTCAGTGCGGCACCGGTGAAACTATCTTGGAAGTAATGGATTAGCAACTGGTGATTGTCGTTGTATGTGGACATTTTCCTGGCATACATTGTGAGATGACTTTGTGGACAGGAGTTCCCTTTGTACTTTTCAAAGTCAGGGACTTTGAATTTTGCAGGTATCCTTACGCGAGGAACTAAGCAAAGATCCTGGGCGTTTTTCCCAAACAATTCTTTCCCACGAATTGTTTTTATCTCAAGCTGCATTTTGTGGAGCTGTTCCTGGTGATTCTCCATCGAGCCACGGGAATTCGTGTTATTGCCTGGAGTATGGTGAACTTATTCATCTATGGTAGCGTGCACTATGGAAGTTGAGTTCGTCATAATTGGTTGAGAAACCGGCATTGTTACTTGTGGAAGAGTTACTCCATGTTGCGGAGTAAATGTACAGTTTTGCTGCAAAGTAGGTATATCAAGCGAGGTTGTTTGAGAAGTTGGTTGGCGAAATCCGATGCCAAAGTTGAAAGGCATGCCCCATGGATAGCCTTCTGGCATGCTGAAAGGTGAACTACTGACTGCGACAGCTGAAACTGGAGTAGTAGTGTCTCCTGAGATCGCTGCTTGGTTTTGACTGCTCGATGCTGCTTGTTGACTTTGCGCTGTGGCCAATGAGTTGACCAAAGATGTGAGTCTCTCCACTTTTTCTTGTAGTGTTGTGATTGTACTACGAAGTTCAGCATTCTCTTGTTTAAATCCTTCCATTACTTTTCTTCTTTTTGATCTTGTATCGTACGTTCGAGTTGGCTGTGGACGCGGTCCAGAAACTCTAAGACGCGACAGCTTGGCGATCTTTTCCTATCTTGTTCAAACTATCCAAGTTGTTCAAACTGTTCAAGCTGTTCAAACTGTTCAAGCTGTTCAAACTGTTCAAAGATCAGACTCTAGACAATAGACTTAAATGCAAAATATGATGCATGATTATGATTGTAAAGAAAGATTTCCAAAGAATTTACGCTAAAAGAGATATTTCTGGCAAATATTTGGATGGAAAACACGAATTTATTAATTATTGGAAGAAGATTACAACAATATTTTTTTTTGGAGCATTGCTCACACAAATGATAAAATAAATGATAAAAATACAAACTAAATCGAACTAATTAAATGTCTCCGTCGGATGAAGATCCAAAGGCTTGATGCAGCTTCAACTTCAGGATTTCCTTTCCATAGTGAGCTTTTAGTTCAGCTTTCTCGGCTTTTAACTTGCTGATGACTTTCTTCCATTCGTCAGGAGTAAGATTGTTATTCATCAAATCTTCAAGCGTTCCTTTTCTTTCTTTGACGAATTTCTTGATCGCGTCATATTTCTGATGAATCTTCTCATCTTTCTCCATGAGCCATTCATCCTGGAAGTAAAGCGTCTTTTCATGATCTTTGACTTGCTTCTTGAGCTTCTCATTCTCAAGATTAGTCTTAAGGAATTTGTTTTCCAAAGCTTCTTTCTCAAACCTTATTTTGGTCAAGGCTTCTTGGTATTCTCCCACAGTTTCGACGGGAAAAATTGTTGATCTAGAAGCTATTGAGAACATGGGTTCTTCATAAGCGTAAGGCATTCGGAATTCTTTCGCTCTTTTCTTTACCCAAGAAGTGTAGGTTTCCATGGCTACACAATTATTTTCTTTCCCTTTTTCTTTTCATCGGATGTGATGCCAAGCTTTGATCATCCTGGCTTTTAATCCCTGGGAATCCTCTCCTTCATGATAGAAGTAGCTTTCTACTGTAAATCCAAGAGGTTTACTAGAGTTTGCATATCCGAGTTGACGTCTCGCCAGGAATGGGTTGTAGTTGATTCCTCCTTTTGTACCGATGAGGTACGTTGGCAAATTCTCCACCTCTCAATGATTTCCATCTCATTGTCCGCCAAGGTATACCAATGGATATCGTCGTTTGTAAGAGACATGAGTCTTCGAGACCAATGCCACTCGTCTTTGTTTTCGCGGAAGATAGGAGATTTAGGCAAGTGTGAGGTAATCCATTTGAAAAACAGAGGTACACAACACACGATAATTCCATCTCCTTGACGATTCCTATGATGAATAGAGACGCGTGTCACCAAGGTGGTGGGACAGATTTCCAATCGAAGATCCTTATGGCGTTAATATCAACGAAATTTGGGACGTTGGGAAATAACACCAATCCATAGAGGAGTAAAGCTAAAATAGCTTCAAAGGCTACCATACTACCGGCCTTAGAGAATTTGAGAGCCTTCTCCATTAGGAACTTTGAAGTCAGTCCTAAGAGTTTTCCTCTGGTAGTTAGGTTTTTGTCTATCTCAGATTTCTTTATGTGAGTCATCGTTGCAATGACCGGTGACTTAGGAATGGCTTCCAAACCATTGAAAGGCACATTGTCGGATACTGAGATACCTAGGATATGCGCGTACTCTTCCAAAGTAGGCATCAACTGATAATCAGGGAAAGTGAAACAACGATAGACTGGATCGTAAAACTGAACGAAAGTTTTGAGAAGTCCTTCATCAACGTTACCGTTTAGAAGAGTTAAAAGAGTTCCATAGCGTTTTCTGAAATCCGAGGGATCTTCTACCAAGGATGCTAACTCTTTCAACTTTCCTACATCAGGAATTCTAAAACTGTATCTCTTGGTGAATCTTCCTCTGACGTCCATCACTCTAACCTAAAATATTTTACAAAGAAAAATCTCTAAATTCTTTGGAAATGGGAAGAGAAATGAAGTTTTTTTTTGAATGAATGAATGCATGAATGCGGCAAACATGGTTAGTAGTTATACACACGGGCAAGCGTTCGAAGTCACGAGCATGAAGCCAACGATAAGAATCAACGTGGTTAAGTTCTAAGGGCTTATTCATCTGTGAAACGGGTTCTACTGATAATACAGGCTCAACACTCCCCTTTGAAATATTATCGAATTTGTTGAATACTCGATGGTCCAATAATATTTTTCAAGAGAAACTCGCCTGATCGTAGTCTCGCATGACAATTACTCTAGGCTTACGCCCGAATAATCTCTGCACTACATCCTAAATGGCCAGGATGGGTTATGTGTTCTACAGCCCACTCAGCTTCTTAAGTTCCCTTGAAAGCACCATGTCTTCGCAAATACTTGCTAAACACAAATACCCCCAAGACAACCTCCACTGAGAGGGAGATATTAACTTCGTAAGTATTAAAACTTCTTAATACCTCCACCTAGATCTTAAAATGTTTCTTAAATCCGGTTAGGATTTCTTTCCATCAGATGAAATCGCGAAAACACACAATAAAGAAAAACAGACATATGCATAATATGAAAGCTTATCCCCTTTCTTTTCTTTTTGAAAATAAAAAAAGCTTGGTGCTCTTAAGCAGAGTCACATTTTTTTGAAAATCAAAGTTTCAGCGTACTCCCCAGCAGAGTCGCCATTTTTCCTGTTCGCGTTAAAAGGTGACGCGCTAGAGGATTTGAACGTGAATTCAGATTCTCTGGCTCGAAACGATTTACTCTTTTGATTTGTTTATAAAGATGCATGAGCATCAAGCTTTATTATTTTCAACACAAGAAAGATGATTTAATGATTATGAAAAGGGAAAAGTTAATACCCTCAATTGATATTGATATGCGTAACGACTAGCGTAAACTAGACGCAACGCATTTGGGGAGATCTCGAGTAAGGGATTGTTATATAAAGGAATAGATGGAGCACCCTAAATATATATAGTTATCTATAGCTTTATATATGAATATATTTGATATGTTTGTGTGTTTTAATTGCTATTTCTATGATTGGGAAAGTTTCTCCTTTGGGATTTTAAGAATGATAGATTATGAGGATTCTAGGTTTTGTTATTATTGTGCTCGCAAAGATCCGTGGATCTGCATACATATCCCTAGTAGGAATCGAGCATTTGTAGCTCGGATCTAGGATCTATGGTTTGTTTGGTCTGAGGGAGAAAGAAATTTGCTCGCCAAGGATGAGACCTTGTGCCTACGTATTCTCAAAAGGATGTTGAGAAAGTCAGAGCAATCGTAGTTCCACTTATGCTAGTGGAAAGCAACGGGATGTTAATAAGAGACAGACAAATGTCATCTTAATGAAAAATGTATCTAATCTATTTTATCACATACATTTTTTTAAAAAAAAGTTTGATTGATAAAACTGGTGTTTTGCTTGAGTGTACAAGCGTTACCACTTACATGTTTAAGAAAGATGTTTGAAAAAATGATTGAATCTTTTAACTGTAAGCATTGGGTGTTTTGCTTGAGTGTACAAGCGTTACCACTTACAATTAAGAGATGTTTTTGTTTGAAAAGAGTTTGAAAAGTCTTTGACTGTATGTGATGTGATAGATGAGATACTTCTTCCATAGAGATGATAAATGTCTAAATCTCTAGGAGAAATTGATTGGATTAAAGGGATGCTTTTAAGAAGCCCATGGGTCCTTGTATTGTAAGCCCAAGAGGAGGCATTCCGAGGGTCATCGAGGGTCCTTGTATGAAGCTCAAGAGGAAGCAATAGGGTATGGCTGGCTTTGTTTTTTAAAAGGGATTTCACCGGGAAACCATCCTTTTGGAATTAAGAGTAATTTCACCGGGAAATTATACTCTTTGGGTTCTATCCTAACGCGGGTGATTCTTTGTATTGGAAGCCCAATAGGAGGCTTTTAAGAGATTTCCTATCTCTTTCATTGTATGATGCCCAAGAGAAGGCTAAACTCAATGAGGAGTTCTTTTGAACGAAGCCCAAGAGGAGGCTGACTCAACAGGGGAGTGTTGTCTTATATGAAGCCTAAGCGGAGGCTAAACTCAGATGAATGAGTTTTCTTATATGAAGCCTAAGAAGAGGCTGAACTCTTTGGGGAGAGTTATCTTGTATAAAGCCCAAGCGGAGGCTAAACTCATGCTGGGGATGAATTATCTTGTATAAAGCCCAAGCGGAGGCTACAACTGTGGGGAACCTATTGGTTAGACTAATTGTTATGTTATAATTAGACAGTTGTATAAACAAGTGTGTGTGTGTGTGTGTGTGTGTGATATGTATTCACAGGAGTTTATGAAGGAAATATAAACAATGCATAATGTTTATTTACAAAAGTTTATGAAGTAAATATAAACAAGTGTATGTGAAACGAACGTTTAAAACTAGCGTAACTTGATTATTTACAAGTTTGAATTGTGTACAAGGAAGTGAATATGTACACGAACGAGTAATTATGTACAGAGAAATATGGATGTACATAGGAGGGTTGGGACTTACACCATAAGGGAGGCCCATTGGTTTGAAAGCTTCCAGGAATAATGCTCCTTTCAATACCAATGGTATTCAGTGTATATACAGATGAAACGGAAACGAACGATCGAAGTTTATCTGTGTTCAAGTATTTACAAAAAGTATCTGTGTTATGTACAGATAAAAGTTTGTATGAAAAGAAATTGATATGTACAAGGGAAAGATATATATGTACATAAAATAATGTTTGGTTTGTATACACAAGTGAAGTGAAAACAAACGATCGAAGTTTGTCTGTACTTGAGTATAAAAAGTATTTGTATTATGTACAGATACAAAATTTATGTGTTTGGAAAGGATTTGATATGTACAAAGAAATATTATGTACACAAAAGAATGTTATGGGACTTACACCGTGAGGGAGGCCCATGATCGATTGAGAAATTCGAGAGAAAACGAATTCGGTTTTATCGTTTAAATCGGATCGATCATGGTAAAAAGATGTAAGTTTGATGAAAAGTTTTGAAAAATGATTTTGAAAATTTTTTGAAATGTGAGGTTCATTTATGAGAAGTTTTGAAAAGAATCGGAAGTCGAAAGTTCGAAAAATTCACCTTTAAAAGTGTTTTGAAAAAGTGCTCAGAACGTCGTTTTCGGCTCGATTAAAATATAATCAGATGAAAGTTTTTTCTGAAAATTTTTGCATAATCATAAAATAGATGTATTTATTGACAAGTGTACAAAAAATCACCTCAAAATGAGGAGTTTTGATTGGTTTAAAAAAATTGTGAAGTTTTGTAAAAAACATGAAAAAATATGAAGAATTTTAAAAAGAATGGTCCTTTGGAGAGTTGAACCCATGACCATTGGGGTGGCTACGTGGCACAAAGGACTACGGGCAAGCTAGCTACCACTGGGACAAACGCGCTTTTGTGTTTATGAATCAGAAACACGTGTAAACAAAGTATTGGAAATTTTGAATTTTTAAACTCAAGAACACGCGCACAGGCTTGTTCTTCCTCTTTGATCCTCAGATTCCTCAAACCATGCTATAATCTTCGTTTCTCAATGAAATTAGATGAAATAAACATGAAAGTTGCTCGATTTTTCACAAGGAACACGATGGTGTATGTTAATTACATTTATTTTTTGTCTAACACAATTGGATTTCTGGAAAACGCGAAGAACCCTAGAACTGAAAATTTCAAATTAAATGATGCATAGTTGATGATTTTTCAGTTTGTTTGACGGCTTATGATCGTGTTAGGTGCAGAAAGAGATTGGCCAAGAGTTTTTTCATTTAAGTGCAAAGAATCATGATATCCAAGTTTGAGTTCTAACCTGTTCAAGTTGAAATCGAAGAAGGTGCTTGAGTGTTTCCAGAGCTGGTTTTATGATTGCTGTAGCATCATCGGCCTATATGGAAGCTATAGGAATGGTCTGCTTGCCCTGAATCACCTTGAATTACTCCAGCCAAGTCCACCTGCACAGGCTGAGAATGGAAATTCGAATTCTATGTTTAAGCAGTTACCGTTAGTTGTTTATGATTTGGATCATGTATATGAGGTATATGGAAGGTGTTTGAGTGATTAGAACACAACTTGTTCAAGCCAAACTTCAAATTCGAATGTTATGGCAGTTTTGGAAAGTTTGGATCATGAAATGTGAAATCTGATTTTCAGTGGTTCTTATGTTGATTTTATGATTCAAACATGTTCCATATTGATTATATGTTATGTTAGACACCAAATTTCATCATGGTTTTTACAGATTTTCAAAATTGCAATCTTTCTCACTTTTGCACTATGTTACTTGAATTTCAAGGAAGTAGAGAGAAAGCATGGATTTGCATTGCTTTGGTGTGATTTGAACTTGAAATGATGCTCTATTTATAGGCCAATATCTCTGAAATGTTAGGCACAAGTACAAGGCTTTTGGAAATTCAAAGATGCCTTAAAGGGCAAGAAAGACTTTTCAAAAGGAAAAAGGAAGCTTCCTCTTTTTACCATGTGTGAAAATCACAAATTGATCTTATCTTTTCTCAATCACATCTAGCTGATATTTATCAGCTCTAAGCTTGAATTGGCAAGGTGGCAATGCTTCTAGATGAAGAAATCTCAAAATGATCTATAATTTGAAATTTTGACCTTCAAAAATCATGTTCATGGAGCCTTATGTTTCAATTTCAAAAGTATAGCTAGACTCCATGGATTTGAGAGTTATTGGACATTTTGGAAAGCTTGTTTCAAGAGCTACAACTTTCATGTTTTGAGTTTTTTCCAATTCAAAATGGAACTAGGTGAAAATATGGCATGAAGTTTGGAAACAATAAGAAATTTTAACACTTAGAAATTTTTCTAAGTGTTGGAACTTTTGACTTTTTGTTGACTTTTCCAAATTCTTTGATTTTTTATGATCATGATGGATCATTTGAAGTATTTTGATGATTGAAAAAGTTTTGTTTTGAAAAATTTGACCAAAAGTCAAAGTTTGACTTTTCGTGGATGAATTTTCATCGATGTTTAAATTGACCGATGAAATCGTGAACCGTGATGTTTTGAATCCGTAGGTCAAGATGTTGTATCTAAGATATAATGACCAATCTCTATCCAAAAAAGTCATTTCTTGCTCAAAAAGTCAGAGAATACTCATGCTCGATCAAAACCCTAATTGGTCGATCCTCTATTGATCTATGAGAAAAATTGGATATCTGAGATTGAAGGTTGATATTTTGATCAAGGTAGGTCAAATGAAGTGAATAAAACTCAAACCCTAATTGGTTGCCTCTTGAATCAGATGAAAATATGATGAAACCCTAATTTTGACCTGTGAATGCTACACCCGATTAATGTTGTCTGAATTGTTAGTTATGCAATGATGCAAATGTAAGGTGGTATATTAGGTCAAAAATTGGGGTATGACAGGCTTGAACATATTTGGATGAAATTTACCATGCGGAATGGTTGAGATAAATTGGTATGAACTTTGGTGAAACCATGAATCTTTGAAATTGAAACAAACTTCTGATATTTGCAATTAAAAAATAATGGCATGAATCTTGAGTTAAAAAATAAAGTTCTGAACTTCCTTTTCGATTCTGAGTTAGAAATGCCAACCATTCCAAGCAACGACAAAGCCAACAACTTCCCTTCCGTAGTCACTTTTGAAACTCAATCAATGAATCCAACTCTTGTCAAGTAATGCCTTTGATGAAATAATATTTGTCCTGATTCTTAACCAAACTTCCATTGGTAGATAAAACATCAACAAAAATACGCACGCATGAGAAACTTTAATCATAAACCAATTGATTATCTTGCTCAAAACTTTAATCTGATTCAAGTGAACACACGAGGATGCATCCAAGAATTACCAGGTAATTCACATCTCTGAATCCGTGCGTTTTTCAAAGGAATCCAAAAAGTGACGATGACAAGCACAGGATGAACGCCTGAGTTTACAACCTTATAGCTCGACACGGAGAATATCACAGTGATCAAGAATCCCAACCTTGAGTGAATATGAGAGCCCCTTGGACCAATTGTCAATATAACCAAATTCCATATTTTTGAAAAGCTTGACAACCGAAATAATTTAATTTAGTAAATGAAAAGTAATGATGCAACATGAGCCACGCAAAGTTATCAAAATATCCAAAGGGTAAATTTTGGGGTGTGACAGTTGCCCCTATTCAATCATCTTAAACCTGGTAAGTGAGAAAGATTGACGGCTTTCGAACGTTTAAGGTGGAAGAGGATTGAATACCAGAGAACCCCAAAAATTTACCCTACGCGGGAAACCAATGTCACAAAAGAAAGCGGATAAGATATCTTGACTATAGAGCCAAGAAAAAGACGCCTGGAGAGAAAAAACTTGTTAAGCAACATCAGAACGCTTTAGCAACAACAGTACCAAATGAGAAATATCAGAAGATCTCAACAACACTGGGGATAACCGAGTAACCGAGATGAGTTTAACAGCAAGTTTTAATGAAAATGCTATGAGAAGAAAACCGAACTTCTCAAGCGAAAAGAAAAACAATAGGCTAAGCCATCGCAGGATGTCTTAAAGAGAATGCTATGAGAAGAAAACCTAACTTCTCAAGCGACAAAAATATAATAGATTAAGCCATCACAGGATGTCTTAACGAAAATGCTATGAGAAGAAAACTGAACTTCTCAAGCGAAAAGAAATATAATAGATTAAGCCGTCACAGGATGTCCTAACGAAAATGCTATGAGAAGAAAGCTGAACTTCTCAAGCGACAAAAATATAATAGATTAAGCCATCACAGGATGTCTTAACGAAAATGCTATGAGAAGAAAACCGAACTTCTCAAGCGAAAAGAAATAAAGATTAATTAAGGATTCGATATGATTGAGAACTTGTCAGAAAATTCCAGAGAGTTAAGGAATACCCGCAGACCTTAACGAAGATAAAATTGAGAATTTGTCAGAAAATCCCGAAGAGTTAAAGAATACCCGCAAACTTTAACAAAGATGAAGTTGAGAAACTGTCTGAAGATCCCAAAGAGTTAAAGAATACCCGCAAACTTTAACGAAGATGAAGTTAAGAAACTGTCTGAAGATCCCAGAGAGTTAAAGAATACCCGCAAACTTTAACGAAGATGAAGTTGAGAAACTGTCTGAAGATCCCAAAGAGTTAAAGAATACCCGCAAACTTTAACAAAGATGAAGTTGAGAAACTGTCGGAAGATCCCAAAGAGTTAAAGAATACCCGCAAACTTTAACGAAGATGAAGTTGAGAAACTGTCTGAAGATCCCAAAGAGTTAAAGAATACCCGCAAACTTTAACGAAGATATGATCGAGAATTTGTCAGAAAATCCTGAAGAGCTAAGGAATACCTGCAGACCTTAACGAAAATGAAATTGAGAAACTGTCTGAAGATCCCCAAAGAGTTAAAGAATACCCACAAACTTTAATGAAGATATGATTGAGAATTTGTCAGAAAATCCCGAAGAGCAAAGGAATACCTGCAGACCTTAACGAAAATGAAATTGAGAAACTATCTGAAGATCTCCAAAGAGTTAAAGAATACCCGCAAATTTTAACAAAGATATGATCGGGAATTTGTCAGAAAATCCCGAAAAGTTAAGGAATACCCGCAGACCTTAACGAAGATACATGGCTAGAACAGTATCAGAATTGTTGGTGCATGAAGGTGCGAGGAGCCACGACATGCTGAATGTCTTGACCGTGTAACCTCTGAGTTACCCGCATAACAAATTCAGTAGCGCACCCGAGAATACACTTCTCTGGGGATAAACAAATCAATATCCAGCACACTGGTGTGATATAGATGTTTATGAAGTCGGTAAATCTTGTTTCCGACGTTTCTGTTGATCAGAGATCTTACGGAACATGTACAGACATGTTGAACAACTTCCGAGTTGACAAGATCTTCAATTTGTATGCAGATAGCTTTACCGGTGATAGAAGAATCAGATTCAGCACCTGTGACTGAAAAACTTCTAGGGTAATGAGATTCAATTTGCTGGCATTGTATAGACAATACGTTGTAGCAAGTGGATATGTGGATCAACTTCTGAGTTGGAGAAATATCCTGAGATTGAATAAACATCCCACCTGGTGGACATTTATTTGTTGAGTAGTTGATGACTTACTGGGGAAATAAACACCAAGTTCACCGTAGTTTTTGAGAACATTCAAAGAAAAAATCGAATTCACTGCCAATAGAATTCGCTGAGAAGATTCTTTTCTGAAAGAAATCTTGAAGATACCAAGAACAAAGTTGTAGTAATCCTTTCTAAAGGAGACTCGCTTGCGAGTAAATTAAACTTCGCTGGGGAAACTCCATAAGAAAACCGTGTGGAAAATTCATTGGGGATTCCCGGTTGATAATTTTGTCGACATTATAGCCCATTGAACAACTGTTTCGCTGGGGAAGAAGTCTCAGTTGGAGAAACCATCAGTTGTTAAGATCCATACAAGTATACAACTTGCGCTGGAGAAAAGAGGATAATTATGTCGTCTGAGAACTAATCCTTCAATTTGATCCTTATGAGGATATTTGCAGTTTCAGCTGAAAAACCTGCAAAATAATTAGCCGAAGCTAATGCATGGGTATGACATGCATGATATGATATGCATGGTGATTTTTTGTGTTTAATGCAAAGAGTATTGTGATTTCCTGATACTGTTCAGAAAAGGAAGACATCACTGGGGAATCCAATTGAACGATCTTGTTGTCATAAGAGTTCACTGGGGAAAACCCGAGTAAGAAATTTCATTGATACAAGAGTTCATTGCGGATGATTAATCACTTCTCTGGGGAAGAGACTTAGCTTGAGAGTTGACACCACTGCCAACTTATGTTTCGACTAAGCGTTTAACTTGCACTGGGGAGAAGAACTAAATTGCCATTTGAGAAATAGTCTTCTAAGCTTGCATCAGGGTACTTTAAAAGAAACTCTATATAAAGAAGAATCACTGGGGAAAACCCGAGTAAGAAATTTCATTGATACAAGAGTTCACTTGAGGAAGATCAATCACTTTAGGGAAGAGACTTAGCTTGAGAGTTGACACCACGGCCAACTTATCTTTCGACTAAGCGTTTAACTTGCACTGGGGAGAAGAACTAACTTGTCATTTGAGAAAAAGTCTTCTGCTTGCATTGAGGTACTTCAAAAGAAACTCTATAGGGAAAATTCACTGAGGAAAACCCGAGTAAGAAATTTCGTTTATACAAGAGTTCGCTTGGGGAAGATCAATCACTTCGGAAGAGATTCGATTTGAGAATCATCACCAATGTAGACCAATTAAGTTCAAGCCTTCAAACTTGTGACCGAAAGAACCAAATCTGTCATTCAAAATAGTCTTCAAATTATGATTCTGCTGAGAAGAATCACTAGCAGATCTTGAAACATCCCAAGACTTGGTTGGGGTTTATGAATGAATGTGCTATGTAGTATATGATATGAATGCATGAATGAATGCATGCATGAATATACTGGTTAATGCACTGGCTATCAAACTGAATCCTCGACATCGTTGGTTCGGAGGATAGAAGAAAATGGCACAATAAGATGATTGGCCAAGCTCCGAATGTCGAACTGCCGCTGGAAGAGCTGCAATGTTGATTCTTATAGAAAGAAACATAGCAAACTTCTGAATTGATTAGATAATGATGATTAGAGACGTGCCCCACGCGTGGGACTGCAGATGCATTAGATTTTGCACTTAGGAGATACATCGACTTCTGAATCTCAACATGCCCCTATCTCTTAGACCTTCAAGAAGAAACTTCTCTGAAAAGGAGTGCACCGGTATCCTGTGCTCTGAAGCAATACTCTACTGATCGTTAGTATTTCAAAGGAACTGGATATTCTGATATGGGAATATCATGCTTTAATAGGAGCTTTGGAGATGCTTCAACCCCTTGAAATAACTCATTAGATTTACTGAATCTCAGAGTGACGGACTTTGCATAAGTGGACAGCATGCCCCAGGATGAACATTGGAGAGACTCCAACGTCTCGAAGTAGTTTCTTCATATTAAATGAATCTTTTCAGCAAGCTCGCTTTAGAATGAATCTTTTCAGCAAGCTCGCTTTAGAATGAATCTTGGAGAGAATTCTATGTCTCAATTTGTTTCTTCAGATTGACTGCATCTGAATAAGTGGCTATGCAAACATAGGGAAGACCTGCCCCAGGATGAGCTTTGGAGAGACTTCTATGTCTCGAAGTAATTGCTTCAGTTAGACAACATGTGAGGCAATTAGTTCTGCAGAGATTGGAGTGAAATGCCCCACTTTATAGCCTTGGAGAGACTTCCAACGTCTCGAGGTAATTGCTTCAAGTTGACTGAATCATGGAACGACGGTTGTCCCAGGATAATCGCTCTTTGAGAAGGACCAAATCATCTGTTGATTGCTCTTTAAGGACCTGCCCCCAGATTGGCAGAAATTCGAGAAGCTGAATTTTGATTTGATTGCCCCCAAGTTACAGAATCTTGAGAAAATAACTTATGATATGCTCAACGGAGTCCTTAAACGTCCTGCCCCTTGATACAAATAACTGCTAACTCAACAGAATAATCAAGTTTCTCTGCTTTGGACAAAGTTAAACTCTTCATTGATGTTCATTATGAGAACTTCTTTAATGCCAAATAATTATTTACATATAGAAGAATGTTTATTATGACAATTATAATGCAACATTTATGCGCCTTGAAGTTTTGTATGAAAAACATAATGACTTTTGTGAGTGAAACATTTTTAGAGTGCAACACTGAAAACCTTTTCTTTTTGAAAGATAAGACGAGCATATCATACCAACACAGATACTTAGCACACACTGTAGGAGTCGGGTAAACGCGATCTCTTCGTTGTATGCTTTTGAATTAACCCATACTTCAATTAGGACTTTTGAGGGTTGTAACGTGGTCTGGTTCACGGTTTTTTTAGAAAAAGATTTTTAGGCTTAAAACATTTGGTGCCTGCCCATTCTCCGTGATGTTCTTCAGTCCTAAGTTCAACTATCCTGATACAAGCACTCATCTCTCGGGAGGCGTTATGATGGTTGAGGAACCAATACGAGGTTTCTAGGACACGACAGTGACTCATATTTTGTCTTTGGTGTCTAAACCATACGACTTGTTCTTTGCTCAAGATTTTTGTAATCCTTTTTTACTTCATTTCGAGATTTTTTCTTTCCCTAACTTTTTACCTGACTTTTGCCTAAGCAACTTATCACCAAGTTTCGACTTAGCGGGCTTTTTGTCTTCTTTTTTTTTGAACAAGTCGTGGATCTATACACTGTCTTTGATTTGTTGGAAATGATGGTGACTGTCTGAGTCTTTGGGTAGATGAGGGATAACCGTTGTTGTATCATCATCTGTTGACCTTTCTGATGCGCGAGAGATACCCATGTGGTACCATGCTCTTATGATGCACACTGTTGTTTAGATGAAAGTCGACTATTGTGGTTCTGACCTTCCTCAACTTTCTGAAGGATAACCATTGTGGTATCCTTAAATGCACACTCTCTTGATGAGTTCTAAACTCTCGATCAGATTAACTGAACACTACCCGCCCACGGGTTAAAAATGAAGGTTTTTTCCGAAAAGAAAAAAAAACCTCCTACTTCAAGGCTCAAAGGGGTTAACGAGGGTCTATCTCCCTTATAACTCTGGTGTTTGGGGATTTGAAACAAGGCTTGTATATCGTTAGCAGGTTTCTACTCAAAAGCACATGACTAGATGTCATACCCCAAAATTTGCCCTCATACTTCTCAAGATATTTCATACATCCATGCTCAAGGATTCCTCAAGGGTTGATCAGACAAACCCTCTCTTAGACAATCAACCCAAACTAGGGTTTGGTAATTCTCAGGTCCAGATGAACTTCCAAAATCTCCAATGGTCATCATGCCTCCTCATATGCTTCAAAGATTCTCCATGTCAAGTTACAAGCCTCACAAGTCAAGTTTCCTCAGACAATTGCTCAGATGGTTGAAAATCAGTTGTATTGGACAAAAAATCAACTGTGGTCAACATCTGATCAAACTTCCGATTTTGGTCAACATCCTCATTTTGAAGTTACATTCATCATTTGATCAAGGGTTGATCATGATTCATCAAGAAAACTCAAGATTTGCTCAAAAGTCAAACTTTCTAAATTAGGGTTTCTCAGTGAAAAGTCAACCAAACTTTGACTGAGCATAACTTCTTCATACTTTCTCAAAAAAAATTTCACCACCTCTTGTATTGAAGGAAATTCAATTCTCTACAACTTCATGTCTCACAAGAATGTTCAAAAAATGCTTCATTTGGAAGGTATGTATCAAAACATTACAGGTCCTTTTTAAAGTCAACAAAAAGTCAACTTTTTGTTTTGGAGATATATTGAGCATGGAAACTCCAATTGAGATGAAACCAAAGAGGTTGGTTAGAGGACTCTTAGAGATTTCCAAAAAGTCCAAGAACACTCAAAAATTTGGAAACTTGAGCAAAATACACTATTCAGAAGTTGGGCATTTTTGAACAATTGTACAAAAGGAGATATTTGTCAAAATGCAATTTTTTCCAAATGGGCCTATAATTTTATGATCCAAACTTGATCATAATATTATTTGTGACCTATTGATGCTTGGCCATGACAATTTTCTATTTTATTGATTTATTTTTGAATTTAAAACCATTTAATTCAAAATTAAATTATGTAAAATATGAAAATAAGATATTTTCAAAAGTGAATTTCTATCAAACTTGAGGTCCAAGATAGCCCATGGAACATACCAAATTCGTGCTAGCTCTCACATTGAAGAGAAAATCAAATTTTTTCCAAAATTTGATTTTATTTGAAAAGAATTTATTGCACATTCAAGATCAAATCTTTTTTCACTCTCTTTGCCCTCTCAATTCACTCTATAAATACTCAGCCTATTGCACATCAAAGAGGACGAAACCCTAGCCTCATACACAACCCTTATTTTGCCAAAAAAATTCTCAAAGTTGTAAAATTTGAATTTTACTTTGCAGTCACTTTCAGCCTCTCTCAACCATCCAAACGTGTTCCTGAGGTAATTTAGAGTGGGTATACATCATTGCCAATGATCAAAGCAGCCTGAATCGATGCATACATGTTCATAAATATTCAAATATTTCTTGAATTTGCATTTTTATTATCTTCTTGTTTTAATTGATTCTAATGATTTTATTGTGTTCATGAGACTCCATATGGTTGATCTGGGCAATCGTTAGCAAGCTTGAACGTCGGAATCACTTAATGCCATATTTAGGGTTTTCGAACTGATGAGCTTCGAACCGGTATTTACAGGACGATTCAGCCAAAACTGATACCACCATTGAATCCGGAATGCTCGATTTAGGGGGATAGGGTACCTTAGAACTTTTTATTTCGCGTATTTTTCGTTTTAATTTCAGGTTGGCCGGAGAAGAGCTAGGGCTCCGGCGTCGTTGACTGGTGAAAACCGGTGAGGGCTGGCGTGGCGCGAAGGTGATCTCTGATTCGTCCATTCGTATTTGACTGGGGTCCACGCGTGCTGACTCATTTTCAAACACATCCATGACACGTTTACATTCATATTCATTTGATTTTGGTTTTCCAAACACCAAGTACATCATGGCCCAGTGGTTAAGGCGTGGCATGTGGAAGATTCTCCAAGATGTCACAGGTTCAACTCCCATCAGGACCATTCTCTTTTTCCTTTTACAAAATTTCATGTTTTTTCTATTTTTCTATTTTATTTTCTTTTAATATTTTCATTCATTTTATTTTATCTTTTAATATTTTTATCATGCATTTAAAAAATACCAAAAATATTTATTTTTTGCATAAATATCAAAAAAATGTTTATTTAATTTTTAAAATTAAAAATATTATTTTTGCATGCATATTTAATTTAATTGCTAATTAATCATTTAAATAGCTTTTAATTGTTTTTAAATTATCAAATTAACTCTAAAAAATCCCAAAAAATTATTTTAGCATATTAATGTTATTTCTAGCATGAAAAAATTTTCTCATTCAAAAATTATTATTTTTACTAACATTTTCCTCTTATGCATTTTTCTCGTGTTTCCCGATTTTTCATCTGTTCACAGGTTATCCCGTTTCGGACGATCAATTTTTATCGCTTTCTTTTCATATTATGTAATTTCTTATGGGATGTAATAGTTTAATTAGGACTTTTATTTTCCGCACTTTAAATTATGTATCTGCCCCAAAGCCATGTAATAGCGTAGGATTTATCTTTCCGCATTTTACTTTCCGCAATTTAATTTCCGCACCCTATAAACTGTTAGTAATTAGGCGTGTATGGCAAGATAAAATTGGACATAGATCACTCATAATTTCAAGATAACATATCTGAATTTGACACACTCTCTTCACACATGCACCCCTTAGGGTAATTCTCTCTCGTTGCCTTTACGAATTCAAATGGTCATGTCCCTCGAACGTAGAGGTATTCTAGCACCGTTGCCTTCAAAACAAATCATCATAGTCCCTTCGATACAAAGATCATAAGACCCTCCTTGTCTGGATATTTTTTCCGATTATTGTAACTGCTTCCAAGTTGTAATAGTTAGGTTTAAATTTCTCGCGCATTTTTCATTTTTATGTGTCTGCTCACGGGATGTAATAGCTTACCTAGGGTTTATTTTCCGCATTTACTTTCTGCACCTCCTATTATGTATCTGCCCCAAAGCCTTGTAATAACGTAGGGTTTGCTTTCCGCACTCTATAACTGTATATATCTCTAACTGTTTAGGTGTATGGCTAATAGGATTATATGACAAGACTAATCAATCAATCTTAGAATAACCTAACTTCAAGATAACATATATGAATTAAACACACTTATCACACTAGCACCCCTAAGGTATCCTCTCTTGTTGCCTTACGAATATACATGGTCATATCCCTTGAACGTAGGGATACCATTAGCAAAAGTCCCTTGATTCAAAATCATCACAAGGATCATAGTCCCTCGATGACCCTCGATGTTGCCTACGAATATATGATCTCGTCCCTCGGTTGTTTCCTACGAATAAGTGATGATCGTCCCTTTGATTTGCTAAGGTATCCTTACAATGTTGCCTTCAATGATCATACGACGACCCTATGTCTGTCCCTTCACATCCTACGGATAGAGTTACCTACCAACTAATGGTATGGATAACGTTGTCCTAAAGGAGAAGGGAAAATAACAAGAACGACCTTCTGAGTAGGTAATAAGACTCTAAAATTGCTTGCTCCAATCCAATGAAAATACTTTTCACACCTCACACTCTTTTAAAAATACTTTCAAACAACCACTTTGTATATATTCATTTGAGAATCATTACAAGGTTATATTTTTCAAATATTTTTAAACACTTCGTATACATTCTTGAGGACTGATACAAGAACCATTACGAAGTTTAAGTAAATACTTTTTCAAACACACAAAAGCGAGTTTTCAAAAAGTGAGCTAAGCAATTAAGAGCCCGTAGATAACTACGGATGGAAAGGATGCTAATACCTTCCCTTTTCATAATTACCTCCCATACTCATAATCTATCAAAGGTCTTTCCTGTTCTTTTCACCTTTCCTTTATTGGATAAAAGAAAAGTCGGTGACGAATCTTGCTATCAGCAACATTTGCGATAAAATGCAAAACAAATAAGTTAGTTCTCCCACTGTGTTACAATAATCAACTTGATACTATTTAAAAGTGTGACATAAGTGTTTCCTAAAACATTTTCTTCCCAAGCAGAGTTGGCAGTGTTCCCCGTGTTGAGGAATTATACTTCCAATTATACCTCCACAAAAGATTCAAGCTCCATTGTCGTAAACATTTGCATCACATGCATAGATCATTCACAATACATGCATATAACATTCATATATCATACATAGCAAAATTATTTCATGCTCATTTGCATTTCATCAGGTCTTATTGGTATTGACATCTTACCTTGTGGTCAAAGTCAAACTTATTTGGCACCTACCAAAACAAATATATGTCTTTTCATTCCAGTGTCATTCCTGGATGTTTGTCTCTTTTTCTCACGAGTTCCATTCTTGGATATATTGTTCCTCTTATTTCTCCCTAGTGTTATTCCAAAAATCCTTATTTCTCACTTTATTTGATACTATTATTGGATATTATGATCTATCCCTTCATCCAAAACATGTTATTGAATATCGTGGTCTTGTCCATCCAGTGTCATTCCTAGATGACTCTAATGTATCTTCAGATTCAGTCTCATTCCGCATCTAGTAATTTTTCTAGAAGTTTCTGATGTATTTTCCAGAGAGTCTCTCCCTTCATCCAAAATAGGTTATTGGATGTCGTGGTTCTTTTCCGTCCAGTGTCATTCCTGGATGACTCTAATGTATCTTCAAATCTTTTTTTGATGTATTTTCCAGAGTTTCTCCCTTCGACCAAAGCAGGTTATTGGATTTTGTGGTCTTTTCCATCCAATATCTTTCCTGGATGACTCTAATTTATCTTCAGAAGTTTTTGATGTATTTTCCAAAGAGTTTCTCCCTACCTCCAAAGCAGGTTATTGGATATCATGGTCTGGTCAATCTAGTGTCTTTCCTGGATAACTTTGATGTATCTTTAGATTTGGTCTCATTCCGCATCTAGTGCTCTTATAAATTTTTTTGATGTATTTTCTAGAGAGTTTATTCCTTCATCCAAATCAAGTTATTGGATGTCATGGTCTTGTCTGTTCATTGTCATTCTTGGATGACTCTAATGTATCTTCAGATTTAGTCTCATTTCACATCTAGTGATCTTCTATATTTTTCTTATGTATTTTCCAGAGAGTTTATCCCTTGATCTAAAGCATGTTATTAGATGTTGTGGTTCTTTTCAGTCCAGTGTCATTCCTAGATGACTCTGATGTATCTTCAGATTCGGTCTCATTCTGCATCTAGTGCTCTTCTAGGTGTTTCTGATGTATTTTCCAGAGAGTTTCTTTCCTTGCAAATCAAGGTATGATGAGTCACATTACACCTTGAAATGATGTTATATTGAATCACACTTTGATGATGAAGCTCATATCTCAATCGAACTTGTTGAAGAAGGCATGGAAATAAACACATGAACCTATGACTCTTCTTGATGAATCCAACTACTAGTCTTTGAGACAAGCTTGACCAAATGAAGTTGAGATCTCTTTAAGCCAAAATAAACTTTTATGTCATAAACATAGCCATGAAACTCAAGATTTTGAAATCCATTGAATAACCATTTGACTGAGGATCATCCTTCAAAACCCTAGCATAGGAGGTGGGATGAATGCACTTGGATGCATATCTATAATGTACAAAGAATAAAAGAAAATACATACATCTTTTGGATTTTGGTTTAGGGTTAGTAAACATAAATCAGACCTATACAAGGTACACAATTTAGGTGCTTGGTAATCCCTCAAGAGCAAACTTAAATATAGGAGAGAGTATAAGAGAAAACAAACCCTAATTTGTGATTTTGATGCATCGTAATGATATGGGATGGTAGATGATATTAGGGGAAAAAATTGGGGCATAACAGCTACCTCTCATGCAGTGTCTGTTTCATGTCGGGATCTTTACTAAGGATACAATTCAGTTAACTATTTGGTTTCCACGACCATTTATCGAGTCATCTCTCATATCCTTCGCCTTTTCTTTTATTTCCACTATAGGATGGATTATATCTTAGATAAAGGTGAGGCTCAACTTCATAGTAATAGAGACGAGGGTGCCTTAATCTACAAAGAAGTTATTTGACATAATTAGTCCCCGACAATGGCGCCAAAAACTTGATGGGTGTATTTCACAAGTGCACGAAAAGTATCAGAATAATACAAAGAGTGTCAAACACACAGATAGCTAATAGTCAAGCTATTATCTATTGCTACGATGTTTCTTTAAGGCGTATGTAAATTGAATGTTTGGTTGTGCAGATAAAATATTAAACTGGAAGTAATTCATAATTAAATAATGAGTTTAAAAGAGATGCACTGTAAGTGTAAAAATATTTTACACTGTCATGCAATAGAAACATAACGTTCTGCCATGTCATATAAATTATTTTAAAATTACAATATGACTTGTATTGATTCATGGTCTTGATTGGTTGACAATGTAAAACTTTTTTACCTTGTCCATGCATCACTCATTTTCTCTTAAATAATAAAATGCAGGGAAATAAGAGTAAAACGAAAATAAATAAATTCAGACAACTAATGCTAGAATGTGACTCTTATCAATTTAAATTGTATTGTCTACTGTCACAGTGGTCGGCGCTTTACGCGTTAAAGAAGCAAATCCTATTTTAAGAAATTAAATACTTTACTAAGTCAAAAAGTAATTTCGGTTAGAAAGTTAATTTTAAAAGGATTCCAAGCTTTCGCTTGGGTGACCGGATCCTAAAGCTATGAACGCACGCATTCGTAAATAGTTTTACAATCACTTTTTAGAAATATTAGATTGCCCCAATTAATTAATAGTGTTTTCGCAGTTTTTATTAACCAAGAACAAACCAATTTTATTCTTTAGTGTTGGACGACTTTCGATCTTACCCCGCGTTTTCACTACCCCACTTTCGTAGTGACAGATTAAAATTAAGTTCGGAAAATTGTATTAAAACCAAAACAACCCACAACTTAAATTCTAAAGAAATAAAATATAAAATACTTTCAATCGATGATCTTTGCATTCCAACATTACCAAATTATCCATACATAGTCATGGTAAACAAATCAACAATTGGATGGAATGCGATATTAAACATAACGGTAAATTTGACAAAAGGTAATTTGGAAATCTAAATTTTGAGGGAAATAAAAGCGAGGTACATAAGATGAGAAAATAAAGGCAATATAAATAAAGTGTAAAATACTGAATAAATTAAGATCCCACTCTGATAGGAGGCTTTAATTTGATACAAATGGAAATAACTTGAAGTAAACTTTGGTTGAATGTAAATAACAACGAAATAAATGCTTCAAATAAAGGTTGCTCCAAACTCGATTACAGACTCGTTCAACGATGCGATAACCCTCTAATGTGAAGAGTAAATCACTTATAAAATTGACAGTATATGGCTTACGTTTGTAACTAAGCTTGGATGCCATAAAAATGAAATCAAAAGGGCCTATTTATAGTTAAAATATAACCTAAAAGTGGTGTGGAAGTTGTTGACTTCTTGTGCTATAAAATAGGAGAAGATGGAGGGAGTGGCGAGACTTGGCCTGGTTCAATTCAACTATAGTGTGTTTTTGACGTGTGGCGACCACCACACCTTCATTGCAAATGCCATGGCTTCAAAGTGGGCTTCACATGTGATCGATCACCATTTTCACTATGTTTTGTCACTTTTCTAACGATATTCAAAGTATTATGCACTACTTTGTTTTGCATTGTGTTACTATTTGACTCAAGTTTAGGTTTCTTAAGTTTTCTCCGCATTTTATAGTTTTTGAGTTGTTTCAAGTTATTTATCTATTTTATGCTTTGGTATATTATTTTTTATTATTTTCAGGTATGAGTTGAAGATCCACTAGACACAGTGTGAGAAAGTGACAGAAACCCGAGTTTTGGAGAAAAACAATTTGGAAGGCAAGGGATTTCACTATATAGAGGAGTTTGCACGATTAAAATCGTACCTTTTTTGCACACGAGGAATTCAGAAGATTTGAGATTAGAGCTTACGCAATTGTTGGAGGACGAAAGTGAAATTCTGGTATCAGATATGAGATATCGAAGATAATGTAACGACACTTATATCTGCTTTGAGCACAGCTTGACATAACAGAATTATAGAGTGCATAAAACAATAAAAATACATAGAGTTGTTAACCCAGTTCAGTTCTAACCAACCTACGTCTGGGGGCTTCCAAGCCAGGGATGAAGTTCACTATCAGTAGTATTAACAGAGCTAAACCTTCCCTGTTTACACTCCTCACTTAATCACCTACCCAATGACCCTTATACCTAAGATGCCACACTTAGATATGAGAACCTCTGCTCAATCCCTAAGTCACACACGATGACACTCAACAAAATCAAAACTGAAGACACTCTTCAAAGACATGCAATCACACTCGCTTCAAAGATTATGGTGATTGACAACTTACAACTCAACAACTTCCTACTCAAGTATGAATACGAGAGAGGCTCACAATGAACAATGAACAACCAAAACAATAAACAACCAACAATCAAAATCAAAACTTCTAAATTTGGAACGGTCAAACTGCAAAACAAGGTTTGCAGCCTTTAAATAGAGTAACAACAACTAGTTTGTGTCATAACCTAATTTTTTACCTAAGATACCACATCATATCATTCACATATGCATCATTGCATCACTAACAATTTCATAACAGGATAGATCGTCTGTGTGCTCCTAAATCCAAATTAGGGTTTTATCAAATTTTTCATCTGTTCAAGATATGATCAATTAGGGTTTGAGTCTCCACTCACCTCAATTATTCTATCTTCATCAATCATCAACATTTGATCTTCAAATTCCTAACATTTTCTCATGATCTACCTTGAATCGACCAATTAGGGTTTTGATCGAGGATAGTGAATCATTGACTTTTTGCTCAATAAATGACCTATTTGCTTGGAGATTGATCTTAACATAATCAATGCAACATCTTGACCTAATTTCTTAGTTCAAAACATTCCAGAATCCATGATTGATCATCAGACAAATTCTGAATCATCCGATGAAATTTCAACTGTTCAAAAAAAGTCAAACTTTGACTTTTGGTCAACTTTTTCAAATCCAAATTTTTTAAATCATAAAATCATTTCAAATTATCCATCATGATCATAAAAAATCAAGAAATGTGAAAAAGTCAACAAAAAAGTCAAAATTGAAATTTTTCTAACACTTGGAAAAAATTTCAAGTGTTAAAAACATGGTTTTTCATCACTTTCATGGCCATTTTTCACCTAGATCCATTTTGATTCAAGAAAAAATCAAAACATGAAAGTTGTATGTATTGTTACAAGATTTCCAAAATGTCTAAGAACTTGCAAAAACACTTTGTGCAGCTAGGGTTTTGATCTTGAAACATAGAGCTCCATAACCATGATTTTCGAGTCATTCACCAAAATTACAAGTCTTTTTTGCAAATTTCTTCCTTCTAGAAGCCTTGTCACCAAATGAGATAGGATTTAAGAGATAAAAATATGATGGCAATGATTGGAAAAGTATAGAAATAATTGAGTATTTTAACCATGGTTAAGAAAGATGCCATTTGCATTTAATGACGAATATTCCTTTCTTACACCTTAAGCTTCCAAGTTGCAAACTCATCAAGCTTATCTTGCCCTTGACATTCAGAACTTTTGGCCTATAAATAGGAGTTCTTAATTCATTCAAAATGACACCAAAACAATTCCAAACTTGTTTTCTCATTTCTTTCTTATTTTGCAAGTTTCTAAGTTTTCAAAGAGGTTAGAATTCCAAATTGCAATTCTTGCAAGTTCTAACCAAAGGTGTCATTCAATAATCTTCTAAACATCATTTAGAAGTTGTTTGAAACTTCAAATCATCACAAAATAAGCCAAGAGTCAGTTTGCTCAAGAAAACTCCATTTGTGCAAGTTTTGAGCCTAAACTTGCAAACTTGAAATCCACTCGTGCGTTTTCAGTTTTTATCATTCAAACACTTTCCATAAATCCCATAGAGATGATCCAAGCCCTAAAACAAGTTCTGTAAGAGCTCCATCATCATCCTCCATTCAAAAACCAACAACCTGCAACTTGACTTGGTTGGAGTAATTCAAAAGGTTTCAGGGCAAACTAAGGATCGAAACACACTCAGGGACACTCAAGGAAGCTCGTGGGATCAACAAATAGCATCTGGAAGTCCACATCTGGTTTCTGCAAATTCTATCCAAGGTGAGTTTTATGTGTTTTCGGATATCATGATACATGTATCTTTAGCATAAACTTTGAAAAGAGAAATGTGTATTTGATCATTTTGAAGCTAACTGAATCCTTAATTGTAATTAAAATCAATCATGTCATGAGATATCTGAATTTGTTCAGTTAGGTAAAGTTTGGGAATATCCAAAATTAAAGCTTATTTATGACTTATATCTTTAATAATTGACATGTTTGAGTCCGTATTGAAATTCTGAGCATGTTTGGTGTTTGAATTTTTTGAATTGGTTGAGAAATGAAGGATATCGAATTTAGGCCATGGATGTTTGTTTTTGGTTCCACGAATAAGATGAAATGGGAAATTGAAAAGTCAAAACTTGAATTATAATATATTTATTTGGATGTGATTAAGTGAACGGATGTATTACCGCCCCAGCGGTTGCTAGCACACTCTTAGTCCTTTGCCTTGTCTATGGTCTAGGGTTCGAATCCCTTTGGGACCTTTTTTTCAAAACTTTTCTTTTCCTTCCATTTTCACTATTTTCAAACATTTTCAAAAACTTGTTTTTAAATATAATCAAATGGAGACGTGTAAATGACAAGTCAAGCACATGGCTCAGTGGTAAAACTTTTCCCTTCTAAGCCAAGTTTCCTGGGTTCAAACCTCCTTAGGACCAAAACCTTTTCTTATCACTAATTTTCTTAAGTTTTTTCAACAAACTTCAACATTTTCAAAAACGAATCAAAACTTGAGATGATTTTTTGCACACTTGTCATTTAATATACCTATTTTATGATTATGTCAAAAAAATCCAAAAATATTTTCTTTTGATTATATTTTTATTAGGTTAAAATGAGACGTTTTAAGTATTTTTAATACTTTTCAAAAATGTTTTCTTTTCGATTTTCAAACCTAATCTTTTTTCAAAACTTCTTGTGAATATCCTTCACTTTTCAAAATCATTTTCAAACCTCTTTCAAAAACATTTCAACAAACTTACACACCTTTTCCATGATCAATTCGATTTGAAGATAAACCGAACTAGGTTTTTTCTTGAATTTCTTTCAAATTGATCATGGGCCTCCCTCACGGTGTTAGTCCCAACCCTCCTATGTACATATTTAATTCCTTGTACATATCCACCCATTTATGTACATATTCAATTCCTTGTACATATTCAATCATCTTTGTAAATATTCAAGTATAACAAACTTTGTTCGTTTGTTTTCATCCACTTGTTTATACACCGATTCCATTGGTATTAAGAGGAGCATTATTCCCGGTGAAACGGCTCTTAAACCAATAGGCCTCCCTTAAGGTGTAAGTCCCAACTCCCTTGTGTATATTCAAGTACACTTGCTTTAATTTCTTGTTTTATACACTTGTTTATATATATCCTTCATAAACTCCTGTGAATACACATCACACACTTTATCATATACTTGTTCATATAATTGTTCATTTAAAACATAACAACTAGTTTAATAGCTAGGTTCCCTTTTAGCCTCCTTTTAGGCTTCGTATAAGACAACTCACTTGTTGAGTTTAGCCTCCGCTTAGGCTTCATATAAGACAACTCCCCTACTGAGTTAGCCTCCTCTTGGAATTCGTTCAAAAGAACTCCCTCGTTGAGTTTAGCCTTCTCTTGGGCATCAAACAAGAAAGAGACCTGTAAATCTCTTAACAGACTCCTATTGGGCTTCCAATGCAAAGAATCACCTGCGCTAGGATATAACCCTAAGAGTATGATTTCTCGGTGAAATCACTCTTGAGTCCTAAGAGAATGGTTTCCCGGTGAAATCACTCTTAAAGCCAAAGCCAGTCATACCCTATAGCTTCCTCTTGGGCTCACAATGCAAGGACCCTCGATGACCCTCAGAATGCCTCCTCTTGGGCATACAATACAAGGACCCACGGGCTTCTTAAAAGAATCCCCCTAATCGATAATCAATAATCAATTTCTCCTAGAGATTTAGACATTTATCATCTCTATGGAAGAAGTATCTCATCTATAACATCACATACAAATCAAACACTTTTCAAACAAAACATCTTTTAATTGTAAGTGGTAACGCTTGTACACTCAAGAAAACTGTCCAATGCTTACAATTAAATATTCAATCATCTTTCAAACATCTTTCTTAACTCGTAAGTGGTAACGCTTGTACACTCAAGCAAAACACCTAATACTTACGATGAAAGATTCAATCAATCAACCTTTCAAAAATGTATGTGATGAAATAGATTAGATACATTTTTCATTAAGATGACATTTGTCTTTGTCTCTTAGTAACACCCTTTGCTTCCACTAGCATAAGTGGGAACTACGATTGCTCTGACTTTATCAACCTCCCATTGAGAATACGTAGGCACAAGGTCTCATCCTTGGCGAGCATACTTATTTCTCCCTCAAACCAAACAAACCATAGTTCCCTTAGATCCGAGATACAGATGCTCTGATTCCCACTAGGGGATATGTATGCAGAGGATCCCAATGATCTTTGCAAGCATAATAATAATAACAAAACTAAGGACCCTGCCTAACCTACATTTCTTAAAACCCAAAGGAGGAACTTTCTCAAAATAGAGTAGCAAATTAAAACACACAAACATATCAAAAATATTCATATATACAAAAGATGCTATAGATAACTATATATATATATATATATATATATATATATATATATATATATATATATATATATATATATATATATATATATATATATATATATATATATATATATATATATACATATATATATATATATATATATATATATATATATATATATATGGTGCTAAAACCTTCCTTTATATAACAAACCCTCTTTGGTCTTTCCCATGTGTTTAGTCACGCTCTAGTCGCATCGCATATCTTTATTTATTTAGGTTATTTCAGCTTTCCCCTTTTTCATCTCATTTTCTTGTCTTGGAAACAATAAAGCTTGACGCTCGCGGCATCTTTTTAAAACAAATCAAAAGAGTAAATCGTTTTGAGCCTGAGATTCGAATTCTGATTCGATTCCCTCGTTCGTCACTTTTTACCGCGAACAGGTTGCTTTACTCACAAGTCTTCAGTGCCTCCTGTCTTTTCTCCATGAAAGCAGGACATTAAATCTCCAAATATATTGCTGAAGGTGTTTTCAAGCTTCCTTAGTCGAAGCATACAAATAACAAACAAATTGACTTCCTAAAAATTCTGCACTTAAATCACTTTTGTCAGTTTCACATGTCAGGACATCTGCCGTGACATTTGCTACTTTAGTATTTTTCATGGCATTTTCTAAGCAGAATGTTTTACCAAAATTCCTACCAATCCATAGAACTAACAAACTCCCCCTTTGGAAAATTTTGGCTAAAACATTATTTGGAGTACAAGCCATACAATTAAAACAGTATCACAATTAACATAGGAATTTAAGCACACATATCAGAGAAGCACAGTAAAAGCAGCATCACAATCAAAACAGAGATAGCAATGAATAAATATCATAGATGTTCAAACATCAGTTAGAACATTCACAGATGCGGCATTTTACTCCCCCTGCACATAGCGCACAAAGATGCAGTATTTTACTCCCCCTACACATAGCACACATAGATGCACAATTGACAAAATTGTGCTCTCCCTGCTCAATAGCTTCTCCTCTTGTGGAAGCACAAAGTATCTTCAGAGATACACAAGAAGCACACAATTGACAATTAACACATTAGCAGCTCCTCCTCATCACAATCATCACACAACAGCTGCTCACATGAGTGGAAACACAAATAAAACACACACATAATCGCTCACAGCTGCAATAATTCACAGTTGTTTCCCCTTAACACAATACTTAATCACTCGCACATTTTCCCCCTTTTTTAGCCACATTTGGCCAAACCACTAAGAAAAATTCATGGAGAATGACAGAAATAAATACTAGATTCAACTAAGTCACTAATATATATTGTTAGGTACAAGCCAAAATAAAATAGATGTTACGCACTTGAGTGCCAAAATTACATAAAAGAGGGATTAACACAAATATCATATGGAAACACTAAGAACATCTTCAGTCACAATCAATGTTCTGCAGAACTTGCAAACTCTCCACTTCCTTCACTTCCTTCTTCTCCTGAGCCAGCTTCAGAAGAGCCTTGAGTTGCTGAGCTGCTTGCTTATTCTTCTATTACCTGTTCAGCAACACTTGCAGTAGCAATCCTTTTCAGAGCTTGGATGGTCTCTTCAAGTTTCAGCTTCCTTGCTGAGCTAATGCGTATGACCTCATCCAATTCTCTCCAAGTCTTAGTGAGTTCAGCAATCAAATCCCCTTTATTAGTTGTTTTCTATTCAACACCTGTAGATCGAGACAATCTCTGGGGCATGTGCTCCTGCAAACAGCTTCTGATGATGTGATAGAGGGGTTTCTCTTTTACATTCAACATCCAAGGTTGATAGAATTCCAGGATATTGATGAAGGATTATACCATATATGATAGTCAGAAAGGAAATTGGAAGCTTTGTAGCACATGTATCGGCATGCTTCAGTGTTTGATCAAAGATGTAAGTGCCATAATCAAATGATATCTTCATGCCAACTGCATAATTAAATTTTCCGAATCCTATTGAGATAGTTGAAGTGTGGTTTGTTGGCACCCAATTTGTTGCTCCTATTCTATGCAGAATAACATACTTCACACTTAGCTTTCCAGCAGACAATTTCTCTTTCACAGGCCAGGTCTTGACTTGATTTGCAGTGATAGTCATGCATATTTGGTCATTAGTGACTTCAAGCTCACATTCTTCCTTCTCATTCCTTCCTAGACATTGATTGATGATGGCAGGTGAGAATTTAACACATTTTCCTCTAACAAATACCTTCTGAAACTCTTTTCTTTTCTTGTCATCCTAGTCTTTTGGGATGTTAACAATGAATTCCTTGACTAGAGTCTCATAGAACTTTGGAATATTTGTCACTGTTTTCATCAACCCATCATCAAAGATTAGTATGATAACTTCCTTGCATGCCAAGGCATATTTCTAGCTCCCTCTCTAAGGCCATTCTCCTCTGATAAATGTATTTCCATCTTGCAGCAAACTTGATGGAATGGAATGATATGTTGTAAGTAGGAGCATCAGGGATATCATTAGTAGACCTTTGAACAATAGACTTCTTTCTAAGTGTGATGTCTGGGACATCAACTTCAACATCATAATCAAAATTAGATTCATATCTGATTTTTCTCTTACTGGATGATGGAGTAGCTTTGCTCCATGATTTTGGAGAACCATACATAACCTTCTTCTTGATAGGTTTGGATGGATTGCTTGAAGCTACATCCTTTCCCTTTCTTGTTTTTAGTGTTTTAGCAATTGCAGGATTGACATTAATGATCAACTCATTATCAGACAGAGTGTCTACATCTATAACTACTTCAAATAAATTTTCCTTAGTCCTTTTACCAGTTGAATCAACCTGTTTATCTTGAGGAGTTTTCTTCAAGGATGATGTTCTAACATCAGTCGTGACTTCATCCAGAATTGTTTCTTTTTCAAGATTTTCTTGAGGAGTCTTTTCTTCCCTTATAGATGATTCAGCATGCTCTTTTGGAGAAACCTCACCAGGAATTTGGGCAAGAGGAATGGTGATCCCCTTGATAGGTAAGCCCACTCTTAGGGTATCAACAACTAATTTCCTTATGACCCTGTCTAAATCTACTCTATCTTGATCAACTTTAACATCAATAGGTTCAGATACATTACCTCCAACTAAAACATGTGTTTCTTTTGGTTGTCTTGCATGATGGGCACGAAGCTTTTTAGGTCTTGCATCCGAGCATGAAATTATTGAAATAGGAACAATGTTTAGGGCTTCTTCAGTTGGTAAATTATCGTTGATGTTGCTTGGTCCTGATGTAGTATGTTAAGGCATCTTGATGGTGAAGTGTAGAAAATTGATTTTCTGAAGCAGGATGCCTGCTCCGATACCAATTAAAACTCTGGTATTAGATGTGAGATGTCAAAGGTAATGTCACGACACTTATATCTGCTTTGAACACAGTTTGACATAACAGAATTATAGAGTGCAGAAAACAATAAAAACATAGAGAGTTGTTAACCCAATTTGGTTCTAACCAACCTACATTTGGGGGCTTCCAAGCCAGGGATGAAGTTCGCTATCAGCAGTATTAATTTAGAGCTAAACCTTCCCTGTTTACACTCCTCACTTAATCACCTACCCAATAACCTTTCTACCTAAGATACCACACTTATATATGAGAACCTCTACTCACTCCCTAAGTCACACACAGTGACACTCAACAAAATCAAAACTGAAGACACTCTTCAAAGACACACAATCACACTCGCTTCAAAGCTTATGGTGATTGACAACTTACAACTCAACAAACGTCCTACTCAAGTATGAATACGAGAGAGGCTCACAATGAACAATGAACAACCAAAACAATAAACAACCAACAATTAAAATCTAAATTTCTAAATCTAGAACGGCCAAACTGTGAAAGAAGGTTTGTAGCCATTAAATAGAGTAACAACAACTAGGGTTGCTTTACTCACAAGTCTTCAACACCTCATATCTTTTCTCTATCAAATCAGGACATTAAATCTCCAAATAATTTGCAAGCTTCCTTAGTCGAAGCATGCAAATAACAAACAAACTGACTTCCTAAAAAATTTGCACTTAAATCACTTCTGTCTGTTTCACATGTCAGGACATCTTCTACTTCAATATTTTTCATGGTATTTTCTGAGCAGAAATTTTTACCAAACTTGTTGTCAATCCAAAGAGCTAACATGAAGACTTTTCATTAGCGGAAGCCATTTAAAATCGGAGTTCACAACAAAATTGTAATGTCTAATTTTATTGAATCTAAAATTCTTTTGAACAGTAACATGAGTAGTTAAACCCCCCGCCCCAATTCTAGGGTGTGTCTCTATTTTTCCTTTGTAATGAATTTGAATTCTTGATTGTAATACAATAGTCTCTTTTTAGTTTAATCGTTCAATATTTTAGGTTTTCCTGATTGGACCAATTAGTATTGATTTACGATTAATAATTAGGGTTGGATCGCCATTGTTAAGGTTTTTGTACGATAAAACTATATTAGATATCACCTAGGACTAGGGATACCATATAATTACCAGTTAAATCTTGACAAAATAAATGCTTGGTATCATCATAATTCTCTAAGGACCTAGGTATTAGGATGAATGGCCAAAGGTTTTCCCACTAAGGACTTAGGGGAAAACAGACTAAAGATCTGGTAGTTGAGGGTTATGAACTTTTTGAAGAGATCAAAAGTCAAGGTTATGATGGGGAAAATCACACACTTACCCCTAACATGTTGCTCATACTCGTAAAAAGACATAATTTACATTCTACTTATTTGAAAAATTGTTAAGGATAAATTCCAAATCAAATGAGAAGTTAAGTTTTTGTTTAATTTAACCACACATTAAACTCGGTACTTATACGCCGTCCTCGAGATCGATATCTAGGGAATTCCCTATTATTACTGCAAGGCAAAATAATACACTTGCTATTTTCTTATCAACTTCGTCTTTTGACCTTGAAACATGGACCACTCATGGCCACCTGCATGGTGAATGCCATGGTGGTAACCATGAGTATAAAATGCTCTATTTTCTTCTGTTTTTCATCTATTTTACTTCGTATCTCGGCATATGACTTTGAATTAGCAAAATACGTGAAACACACACAAATACCAGCATAAAAGAGGAATGTAACACAAAATGATAATAAATCATGCACAAATCGAGTGAAATAGTTGGTGTAATTTGGTGTCATCAAACTCTCTCACACTTGAGTCATTGCTTGTCCTCAAGCAAAATAAATAGTGATACCGAATAACTACTTCGGGCTTGAAGATTTTTCTTTGGACAAAATTATATCAATAGGTACTAAATCACAAAAAAAAAAGCATCGTAATAACACATTCCGCACTTTTGCGGACATAAGTCTCTCTCATATACAAACCAATCTGAATCATGTCATTATGTTTAAACCTAACTTACTTATCCCATTTTACATCCTTTTCATTCAGGCGCAATCACATTAAGCGTGTTATTCGTACATACTCATAGTAAGGCGATCAGTCAATGATTATGATTTTTTGCACAGGGTTCTGGTACTTTAAACGGTGTAATCCCTTTTCTTACCCTATTGTAGTTGTGGGGGATCATACCATAATCTATCCTACCAAATTCAGCACCAGAAACCTCTAAACCATCCAACATCAGATTTTTCTCTATTTTGTAGGTTCCACAGTCGTTGGGTTAAGTGACTGGTTGAGGGTCATTTAACTTAGAAGGTGCATTCCCTGTTTTCATTAAATAGTAGTATAGAAGAAAATTTAAGATCATTCAGTTATTGCTTAAGCCGGAGCTAATTGCTAAAATAAATTACTTAAGGGTTCATTCGGGGTGAGAATTCCAGGTTAAGGCATAATAATTATCCAAATCGATCTTTATACTTAAGAAATTTATGGTGTTAAAACGATACTGATATTTTCGGACAATTCCCAAGTCTCTATAACTTGCCTTAAATATGTCTAATAATCCACAATTTAAAAACAATTACTCTTTATTTTTTGCAAATGACTGTGCAATTAGCGTTATGAACCGAGTGCGTAATGGAAATTCCAAGATTCTTCCTACATCAAATTTGGTGAAACTTGTTACGACAACATCGCTCAAGTTCTAAGTTATTTCGAGGGAAAAAGATTTTAGATCTGAATCCGTGTCGAAATCAAAGAGAGTTGATTTATGGCTACATATGATAATGCTAATGGTCGATTGTTGTGAGGACACCATGAGGGTCTGGTTTCTTTAAGTTGTTGTGTGGCCTGAAAATTTTTATCGGAGTTCCAAAGTGGGTGGCAAATATTCCTACAAAGAACATTATTTAAATAATACCTCCGATGTGAACTAGATGAGATCACGCATGTATTGTTTTTAGAAAAATATTAGGAAAAGGATGAAGGAACACCATTTGTATGCTTACTTGGACCCTGCCTTTGATAAAAAAATTAGAGATTAAGTAAACTGATCAAACAATTTTTGACTATAAGGTGATAAAACAAATAAATCAAAAATGTTTGCGTTTAAGCTCTCGCCAACACGACTTGTGATTGTGATCTCATTTTGATTCAATATGAGCGTATAACTTATTTCTCCTTAACAAATGTTTTTTATTAATTTTTTCATTTAAATTAAAAATTATTTCTTCAATCTACTAATGGAAAAAGAATAGCAATTTTCTAAGGTGATTTATTAAATTCACAAAATGTTAGCCTTTTAACTACAACCATTTGATTTGTTTTCAAACATGTCCAACATCTAGAGATTGAAATGGAATAAATGGAACAAAGATAAATGAAGCAAAGTTAAAGTCGTATTTTAGAATTAATGGTTGTATAATATTTTAGTGTTAAATTTGTTCATTGTAATATTATAAGTGAATTGTGTGGAAAAAAGTGATCTATGGATTTAAATGTCCCTTATTTTCGTATAGTATATATGTGGCAGAGAGTAAAAAAAAAATAAAACAAGAATTAACATGGTTTGATTTACATTATAAGGGATTAAAGATGATCTCTTTATTTTTATGGAGGACTAACTTGCGGTCCATATTTTTTTCCAAAGAACCAAAGTGGATTTCAGAGTCTGATCTAATGTAGTATAAAAATGGTACAGAAATATTATTAATAATGGGCATCTATAATAATAATAATGGTATATATATAAGAAAATGGCAGTACAATATGAATAATATTAAGAAGACGGTTTCTAGTATTGTAATGGGGTGTAGTAGTGATATTTCAACATATCATTTATTTATGAATATAAGTTGATAGTTGATACTAGCTAATTAAACTTAAAATATAACAAAGTTTGGACAGGATGGAGGTGGAAGAGGACAATCGATACGGTTGAATGCTGGCGCTTGAAAACATAAATGGATCTCAGATAAATATTTTCCATTAACACAGACAAGCAATGGTCGAACCCGAACATGAAATTGTATTGCATCAATAATCTCTTGAGTTGGACGACTAGTTCCACTAGGTCTGATGTTTCGAGCAGCCAGCATCGATATGAGATTGTTTTGGTTATATAGGGCAATGGCACGGTTAAAGTAGTCATACTCTGAGTATGGTGTGCAGCTTCCATGCTTTTTCCATTGATTTTCCCAAAATCTCACATTAGTTTTGCCAATCTCAATGTTAGGCCACACATTCGAAAGTTGTCGCATCAGTGGATTAATCTAGTAAAATAAAAACAAGAAGAAAAAAAGATTGTGAATTAATCTGGTAAAATAAAAAACAAGAAGAAGAAAAACTTGTCAACTTAAGAATTATTTAAATGGAGCAAATTAAATGAAACTCACCAGTTTACTATCAAACGATTTAGAACAATAAGCAGGGTGTGGCTTAACATAATTAGACGGCCACATGCCGTGTATGGTAAATGTAGTTGGAATTCGAGGATTACATTTTTTCGCCGGATTCGTGCATGCTCCCTTTGCCCACTGCTGAGCGTACTTATAATAATCCAATGGTTGAGCTGGTTGAGCAAGGAAAAGAACCACCACTGCACCCAATATGCACATCAACAGTTTGCTAATCATTTTTTCTCTATGCTCAAACTATAAAAAAAACTGTGTTTGTTATGCAAAACTATAGAATATGATCACATGTATATATAGAAAATGAGATTGTATCTTTATCTTTATTTTCTTTTTTATTTGCTACTATTCATTTTTAGAGCAAACTTCATACAACTTCCATTCATAAAAATGTTAAATGCCAAAATTCATTTTTCAATATTAGAAACATACTACATTTGCTTTTTCCTCTATTACATTTTATGCTTTCTTTCTATTTTCATAGCCCTAGTTAGAAAATTATTAGAGGGCCACATGATGCGTGTATAAGTAGCTTTGCTTTCCTCTCTTATTCTTTCTTTTCTTTTTTTTTCTTTTTTTTTTGTCATTTTGCTACTAATTCATTTTTAGAGCAAAACTCATACCAACTTGCATAGATAAAAATGTAAAATAAACAATTATTTACATCATTAAAAATATAAATTTATCTCTGGTCCTTTCTCTCTTATCTTGTATTTTTTTTTTTTTAATTTTAGTATAGTTGGTATTAATTATCTTTTTGACAAAATTGTTACTAATTCTTTTTTAGAGCAAACTTTATACAAGTTGCATTCAAAAAAACGTAAAATGAACAATTAATTTACAACATTAGAAATATAAATATTTATCTCTGGTCCTTCCTCTCTTATTTTGTATTTTTCTTTATTTATTTATTTTTGATATAGTTGGTATTAATTATCTTTTTGACAAAATGCTATTAATTCTTTTCTAGAGCAAAATTCATACAACAAGCATAGATAAAATGTAAAATGAACAAGTAATTTATAACATTAGAAATATAAATTTATCTCTGGTACTTCCTCTCTTATCTTGTATTTTTCTTTATTTTTTTATTTTTGGTATAGTTGGTATTAATTATCTTTTAGACAAAATTGTGACTAATTCTTTTTTACAGCAAACTTCATTCAAGTTGCATTCACAAAAATGTAAAATGAACAATTAATTTACAACATTAAAAATATAAATTTATCTCCGTCCTTCCTCTCTTATTTAGTATTTTTCTTTATTTATTTATTTTTGGTATAGTTGGTATTGATTATCTTTTTGACAAAATGCTACTAATACTTTTTTAGAGCAAAATTCATACAACAAGTAGATAAAAATGTAAAATGAATAATTAATTTACAACATTAGAAATATAAATTTATCTCAGCTCCTTCCTCTCTTATCTTGTATTTTTCTTTTTTCTTTTTTTAATTTCGGAATAGTTGGTATTAATTATCTTTTAGACAAAATTGTTACTAATTCTTTTTTAAAGCAAATCTTATACAAGTTGCATTCACAAAAACGTAAAATGAACAATTAATTTACAAATATTAGAAATATAAATTTCTCTCTGGTCCTTCCTCTCTTATTTTGTATTTTTCTTTATTTTTTTATTTTTGGTATAGTTGGTATTAATTATCTTTTTGACAAATTGCTACTAATTCTATTTTAGAGCAAAGTTCATACAACAAGCATAGATAAAAATGTAAAATGAACAAGTAATTTACTACATTAAAAGTATAAATTTATCTCCGGTACTTCCTCTCTCTTATCTTGATTTTTTCATTTTTATTTTTATTTTTGGTATAGTTGGTATTAATTATCTTTTAGACAAAATTGTTACTAATTCTTTTTTACAGCAAAGTCCATTCAAGTTGCATTCACAAAAATGTAAAATGAACAATTAATTTACAACATTAGAAATATAAATTTATCTCTGGTCCTTCCTTTCTTATCTTGTATTTTTCTTTATTTTTTTATTTTTGCTATAGTTGGTATTAATTATCTTTTTGACAAATTGCTACTAATTCGTTTTTAGAGTAAAGTTCATACCACAAGCATTGATTAAAATGTAAAATCAACAATTAATTTACAACATCGGAAATATAAATTTATCTCTGCCTCTGCTCCTTCCTCTCTTATCTTGTATTTTTATTTATTTATTTATTTTTGGTATAGTTGGTATTAATTATCTTTTAGACAAATTGTTACTAATTCTTTTTTAGAGTAAAATTTATACAATTAGCATTGATTAAAATATAAATCCAATAATTAATTTACAATATTACAAATTAATTGTATCTTTGTTTCTTCCTCTCTTATCTTTTATTTTGCTTTATTTATTTGTTTTCTGTAAAGTTGATAATCAATTCACTTTAAGACAAGTTGCTACTAATACGTTTTTAGGGTAAAATTTGTACAGCTAGCATGGATACAAATGTAGAATGCAACAATTAAAGTCCTAGCCAAGCTTTTGTTTTAGACCTAGGGGGTTCTCAAGCTTCTAGGGGTGTTTCTTAGTTTTTTTTTCTTTGGGCCTAGGCCCTTCTTATTACCAAAAAAAACAATTAAAGTCCTAGCATTACTAAAATTGATATTGCAATAAATAAGTTGGTACTAATTACAAGCAATAATAAAGTAATATAAATAATTATAAACGAATTTGAAAGAATTTGAAAGAATTCGAAAAAATTTGTTTAAGTTTGATTGACAAAATTGAAAATGCAAAGATACTTAGGAGTTACACTAGTACAAAAAGGTAAATTGAAAATGAGGGTTTTGATAAAAATGAATCATCTCTAGATTCAGAACTTGAAATGCGATGAAACTGGATTTGAATTGCGAAGAAGAACGAGAGTTTCGTTGAAAATTTTGATGCGACTTTGTTCTTCGATTTTCGGTGAAATTGGGTTTGGGATTGCGAAGAAGAACGAGAGGGTTTATTTTATTTTTTTTGGAAAATTTTTTAGGAAAAAGAACGAGAGGGTTTAGAAGGAGATATATTTTTAATTAGATTATTTATTTAAATTAGATTATTTTATTTATTTAATAAATTTATTATAAATTTAGACTCATTAATAATTTGTTAATAATGTTTAAATTATTTATAATATATGTTACACATTACATATTTTGAATTATTAAATTAAAAAAAAAATTAATTTATATAAAATTTATATTTGTTTTTTTAGTTTAACGGGAGTAATTGAGATTTGATTATAATAATATTTCTAATTTAAACCTATTTTTTAAAAATAGGGGATATATTATCACATGATAATATTTAAAATTACACTTAATTTACAAAATTGCCACCATATTTTTTATTTACACCCATTTTTTAATTTAAAGGGAATAAACGAGATTTTATTATATTAATATTTTTAATTTAAACTCGATTTTAAAAAATAGGGGGTATATTGTCAAATAATAATTCTTCAAATAATACTTTATTTACAAAATGGCCACCATTTTTTTCATTTACACCCTTTTTTTGTATATTGGATGTAAATTTTAAAATTATATTGTTCTTTTTGTACTAGTGTACCCTTTTTTTGTATATTGGATGTAAATTTTAAAATTATATTGTTCTTTTTGTACTAGTGTTAGGAGTATGGTAATAAAAATTGGACCAGTTGATCGACCTGTTGCGACTAATTAATATGTTCAAAACTTATTGTGGAAAATAATAGGAAATAGAGAGGAAATCAAATAAAAACTACGAGAGATTAGAAACTCAAGAGTTCCGACAATTCCATGAGTTCAATCGTGAGTTTTATGGTTATCTCTCCATGTACGTGTGTTGACACGTCTTTATGAGCTTAAGAAATATCAACGGTCCGTGTTCAAGGTGCATTGACCGAATTATGAGAACTCAAGTGCTCGCCACGTATTGCCGTCTTTTCGTGGCAAATCTCTTCTCGTGTTATTCTAGTTCACAATACCTCCAAAAATGTGGTCTAGAAGGTCGATATGATTAAGCAAAGACATATAGGTTCACAGTTCCTCAAACACGAGACTTAGAAGGACGACATAAATTTATGCGAGGTAGTCAAGGTCCCTTACCAACAAGACAATGTGGGTGATCCCCTTTAGAGAGAATTGGAAGAGAGAGTCCCTAAAGAGAAGCCTAGAAGGGTAAGTCACTCAAAAAAGCCTGAAAGGGCGAGTCCATTAATCAATTCATGAATGGGCAAGTTTCTTAGGTGTGGTCTAAATGGCGAGTAATAGTTAGATTCCTTGGGGAACATGATGTATTTAATGTAATAATGATGGAACTTCCTATGGAAGGTCTAAGCGACATAAGTCAATGTTCCTTTGCACGATTATAACATGGGTCATTAACGTTAGTCTCCTAAAAAAGTAAACACAATTATATTATCTAATGATGGCAACCTACTCATTCTAAGGGCTTATTAAACTTTATAAATAACTAAGTAATAGTTATTCCACTCAATAGCTTGTGCAGATACCAATGATCACTTAGCATCAAATGGTTGTCCATATTATAGTCCAGACTCCCTTTAACGTTCATCACTTTGGTACCATGCTGGTGGCTCTTAAAATACCGATCAAGAGAAGACTAATAAAGTAGAGGAGGTGAAAGACTTATAATACAATGTCCTTGAAAAGAGGCTAAAGGTTGTGGAAGAAGATGACATATGTGATTTTGACTTATACTTGGTCTCTGGCATGATTGTCTTTGTGAAGTTAAAGTCCATGAATTCGAGAAATACAATGGCCATATATCTCCAAAGGACCATATGAACATGTACTTCCGCAAAATGGATGCCCATGAAAAGAATGATAAGATGTTGATTCATTACTTCCAGAAAATTATGATTGAAGTGTCTCTGAAGTGGTACATGAGCTTGAAGATGGGTTGTATCCATACATCGGGGACTTGACTGAAGACTTCATAAATTAGTATAAATACAACATGGATATGGATTTTGACCATAGTCAACTCCAGACCATGACCATGAAAGACAAAGAAATGTTTTAAGAGAATGCTCAATGCTAGTGAGAGCTAATTGCCCATGTTGTTCCTCCTCTAGCTGAGAAGGAGCTCAGAAGCATGTCCATGGACACATTGCAGCCAATATTTTGTGGGAAGATGGTTAGAAGCATATATTCAGGTTTCACTAATTTAGTCACCATTAGGGAATGAATTGTAGAAGTCTTGAAGAACGGAAAAATCGTCAATGCTGCAAGATCACCCAACAACAAAAATGCGAAGAAATTCCCTGGAAACTTCTATGAGAAGAAGAGTGAAACCAATGATGTCATAACTGGGGGGCAAATGATCTTAGAACCCACAACCCTACCATCACTCAGCTTATCAGCAACCATCATTCATGTCATATACCAGTATCTATATTTGGAAATTGTACAACATCGATAACCATATTTCCATGTGCCTCCATACCAGTAGCCATGGGTGGCTCCTCCGTAGAATCCTCCACAAAATGTTACTCGGAATTAGAATCGACAACATAATCAAAATAGACCTTCAAGGAAACAACAAAATGAGCCTCTTCCCATTGATCGAACTTAAATGATATATACTCAATTGTGGTCGTATCTGATTAAGATGTCAGCAATATGTCATTTGAGTATATGACATATACTTGACATATTAATCAGATATGGCCACAGTTGAGTATATGTCATTTGAATCAGATCAATTCATCCCAATATTTCTCCATTTCCTCCTAGGAACAATCAAAATGTCAAATATGACTTTCATAGTAGGGTAGCAGGTCACTCAATCGAGGATTGCAAAGTTCTTAAGGAAAAGGTGCAACATTTGATTGACAGCAAAATACTTTCTTTCTAGGATATTGGTCTTAATGTGGTCAACAATTTCATGCCTTGAAAGTGCCAAGAAACTAGGGAACTCTCCTAAAACTAGTAAATCAAATGGGAAAGCTTATCCTTGTTGTTGATAGTCACTGGGCCTTTATCATTTCATTTCATAAATTTCCTTATTTGTAATGTGCTTTGACGCATTTGATTTTTTTTGTTTTTAATCGCAATTTTAATGAAATGAGAATTTCATTTTTTGAATCAATTATATCATGTTCACTTGCTTTTATTTCCTTATTATTACTCAAAATAACAAAAAACAATAATGCTTTTATTTCCACCTCGTTTTCTTTATCGGCTTTCTAATTAAGCAAAGATTTGAGGGAGAATAATGAAAAATAAATACCCAAATTGCAACGTATGCTTTCGAATAAAACCTAATGATAATGTAAGGCATTGTTTCACTTCTCAAACACTGGAGATATAAAGAATGTAATCCCTCGTCAACCTCTTTTAGCCTAGATGTTTCAAATTCCAAGAGAATCATTCTATATACCATCTATAAATAGGTTCAACCACATCTTCTCTTCGTACACAATGTTAAAGAAATAGTGAAAATCCAAAGCTTACAACAGTTATTTCTCTTGAACCATCAACATGGTGTTCGCGTTAAAAAGTGACGCGCTAGGGAATCGAATATGAATTCAGATTCTCTGGCTCGAAACGATTTACTCTTTTGATTTGTTTATAAAGATGCCGCGAGCATCAAGCTTTATTATATTCAACACAAGAAATTATGATTATGAAAAAGGGAAAAGCTGCTAATACCCTTAATTGATTTTGATATGCGTAACGACTAGCACAAACTAGACGCAACGCATTGGGGAGATTCCGGGTAAGGGGGTTTGTTATATAAAGGGAATAGATGGAGCACCCTAAATATATATAGTTATCTATAGCTTTATATATGAATACGTTTGATATGTTTGTGTGTTTTAATTGCTATTTCGATGATTGGGAAAGTTTCTCCTTTGTTATTTCAAGAAGGATAGATTATGTGGGATCCTAGGTTTTGTTATTATTGTGCTCGCAAAGATCTTTGGATCTTCTGCATACATATCCCTTAATGGGAATCAGAGCATTTGTAGCTCGGATCTACAGGGATCTATGGTTTATTTGGTCTGAGAGAGAAAGAAATTTGCTCGGCAAGGATGAGACCTTGTGCCTACGTATTCTCAAAAGGATGTTGAGAAAGTCAGAGCAATTGTAGTTCCCACTTATGCTAGTGGAAAGCAATGGGATGTTAGTAAGAGATAAAGACAAATGTCATCTTAATGAAAAATGTATCTAATCTATTTCATCACATACATTTTGAAAAGTTTGACTGATTAAAATCTTTCATCGTAAGTTATAGGTGTTTTACTTGAGTGTACAAGCGTTACCACTTACATGTTTAAGAAAGATGTTTGAAAGATGATTGAATCTTTTAATTGTAAGCATTGGGTGTTTTGCTTGAGTGTACAAGCGTTACCACTTACGATTAAGAGATGTTTTTGTTTGAAAAGAGTTTGAAAAAAAGTTTGAAAAGTTTTTGATTGTATGTGATGTGATAGATGAGATACTTCTTCCATAGAGATGATAGATGTCTAAATCTCGAGGAGAAATTGATTGGATTAAAGGGATGCTTTTAAGAAGCCCATGGAGGGTCCTTGTATGAAGCTCAAGAGGAAGCTATAGGGTATGGCTGGCTTTGGCTTTAAAAGGGATTTCACCGGGAAACCATCCTTTTAAAATAATTATAACAAATAATTATAAAATTTAAATGTACTTTTGTTTATCTTATTTTCAAGTTTTTTAAATTTTAATCTTCTTATTTTAAAAGTCAATTTTTTTATCATTAAGTTTTATCTCACTCGGGATTTCATTGATCCTTTTAATTTTGCATATGTGGCACTCTTTTTAATGACATAATTTCTATAATAACTCATCGTTAGGTGAACACACTTGTAGCAGTGTCATATCATTAATAAGGGAGAAATTCTGAATGAGGTAAAGTTTGAAACCAAAAAATTGACTTTTAAAATAGAAGAATTAAAATTTAAAAAACTTTAAAATAGAAGGACCAAGAGTGCATTTAATACTAATTATAATTTAAATTTATTTTATCTTTGAAAGAAAAATAACTTATGTAAATTTTTTATAAGTGCTTATTTTGATAAGCATTTGTATTTTAAGCACAAAATAAATTGTAGGATTAAATATGTTTTTGGTTCCTTTGAAAAATTTCTTCGAATAATGGTCCTTTCAAACTTTTCCATCCACAATTTTAGTCATTATCGTCAATTTTCATTAATAGAAGCTAATGTGACATGTCAAATATAAAAACGTTTGAAATTACAGGGGTTTTAAATCTCCTCTAAATTAACCAAAACAATTAATTTTAAACTTTTCTCAAACACCTTACAAGCAATTACTTATGTTTCTCTTACTTCCCTTCTCACAGAAAAGTTCTTTGTAATTTGATAATCTCATTGATGACCATCTTTAGAGCTTTGTAGAAGAAAAAAAAGATAAATTGAAATGCTAGGAGCACAACATTTAACATAAATATCATGCCACCTAAAGATAATTATTTTTCCTCCCAAAGAGATGATATCTGTTTGATTTTATTATGGATGTGTCCACATGCTTTCTTTCTTATGGGGTTGACTCATACCTAAATTTCTAAAAAAAGTGAAAGGAGTGGAACCAACGTTGCAAGTTAGAAAAGAATAAGCAACTAAGAAGATGTCTTCTTTGATGTTCATGGAAATTAATATGATTTTGCTCATGTTTACGCTTGATCCTGATACAAATTCCATACACCTCTAAACTCCAAAGCTTTCTTCAGGATTCATCACAAAGGACAATGGTGCCATTTGGAAAATGGAGAAATTTAAAATGAAAATCTTTATTCACATAGAAGCCATATAATTCTCTTAAATCAGAGGCTTTATGTATCAATCTAGTAAATCCTTCTGCTTACGATAAAAAGAGGAAGGGAGAAAGATACCCCCTTTCCTCAAACCGCTTTTTTACTTTATAATCCATAATTGGACTATCATTCACTAGAAAAAACATTGAGCTAGTGAACACATGTCTTTTTATCAATTTTAGCTATAGTGATTCAAAGCCCATTTTAATCATGGTGAATCTCAAATAACTCCAAGAGACACAATCATATGCATTTTGGAAATCTATTTTCATCATTAAACATTCCTTCTTGTGTCTTTTAGCATAGTCAATCACTTCATTCAATACCAACACTCCGTTAAGCATCTACTTTTGGCCTAAGAAAGTTGTATGAGTCTTAGATATCAACCTATCCAACACTCCTTGAGTCTAGAGCCTAACATGTTGACAAGGATCTTGTAAAGACTAGAGAAAATTCAAATAGGCATGAATTTATCGAGGTGTTAAGGATGGTCTTATTTGGAAATTAGGGCCGAAAAAGAAGTTGTTATGGCTTTAGGAACTATATCATTTTAGTAAAATTCAGATACAAACCTAAGAAGTTCTCCCTTATGAAAGTCTCAGCATTCCTTGAAGATAAACAAAGGTTGAAGCTATTAGGACCAAGACTTTTGTCACATTCCTCAAACCAAACCACTTTCTTCACCTCTTCTTTAGTAAAAAGGGCTACTAAGAAAGGTATGTCTTCTGACCTTAGTTGTTTAAAAGACACAGCATCCTAGACTGACATTCTCCTAACATGCTCCTTAAAATGAGACTCAAAATGACGTTTAACTTCACTCATCACTTGGTCTACTTGATCAATCCTATTTGTATATGTCATCAAACTAGTTGCCTGTTAATCCTAAATCTTGATTTCATATGACTTTGTCCACTTTTTTAAAGAATATTTATCCATAAATCTAGTGTATTATTGAAAATAAATATGATTGTTTGTTCAATGATTTCTCATTAATCACTTAATAATTATCATTGTCTCAATTCATCGAGTAATAATATGACATTGAAAAACGACGTAAAAAAGAAATTAATTATTACTACATGTGGTAACTAAAATCATTTCAATTTTTTTTAATATCATTAGTAGGTTGAACAAAAAAATTTTAAGTTAAATGAAAAATAACATTTGTTAATGAGAAACAAGTTATACACTCATATTGAATCAAAATCATAATATAATCATAACTCATGTTGGCGAGAGCTTAAACACTAACATTTGATTTATGGTAAGAATCACAAATTTTGTTTTATCAACTTATAGTAAAAATTATTTGATTTGTTCAATCTTTAATTTTTTTTATCAAAGGTGAGGTCCAAGTAAGCTTATTCAGTCATCTCAGAATACTGTTATGTATTTTGATGTGGTGCCTATGAATGTCTCTAATCACTTCCCGGTAGTAGTTAAGTATCCTTTGCATCTTTAGGGAGCCTAAATATCCTTCCATTTTAATAATATTGATTTGGCTAGTTATTCCTTATTTTGAGTCGATGGTTGAATGGTATGTACTCTTAGATATAGATATAAGCTGGAATCTCTAAAATTGGTAATTCTTAATGTGTGTAATAAAGAGGTGTTTGGTAACATGGTGTTTAAGATTAAGAGTTGCATGGAAAAATCAGAGACGTGGGAGTTGAAGGCATAAACAGGGGAAATGGAAATTTCTTCACTCATTTAGTGTGTTTTTTCTCCGCCCATGCTAGAAATTGAAAAATATTCACATATGTGCACTTACGAATTCATCTCGCATGTGGATTTGGCAAGTGCAGTTACGAAATAAATCAGAGTTTTTTTAAAATAAGGTGAACTTGCAAGTGCACTTACGAAGTCACCTTATTTTAGGGTGTTTCGTAAGTGCACTTACGAATTCGTCCAATATCTCAAATTTATTAGGATTAAAATATAAATTTATATTTTTCTATTTAATTAAAAAAAATTAATTATTTAATTTTATATCATAAATTTACTTTAATAATTTTTAATTATAAATTTAAGTTATTTTTTATTAATAATAATTCAATTTAATTATATTGTTAAAAATATATTATACAATTAATGCATATCAAATAAATCAAGGCAAAAAGTTAATTGTATCTCTTCATATAGAAATTGATATCAATAGTATTAATATGATTTTTACTATAGGTCAAATTTGATATTAGTATCGATTGTATTAATAGATTTTATTATTATAGGAAAAATATAAGTTAGACTTTAATGCATATATTTTTCTAGTTTTTAGCATGTGAAATCGTGTATATATGCAATGAAAACCATATGAAATAAAACATAATATTCTATTTTCTTATATATATATATATATATATATATATATATATATATATATATATATATATATATATATATATATATATATATATATATATATATATATATATATATATATATATATATATATATATGTTAAAATAAAATCCTAAAAATTTGGGATATTAGGCGAATTCGTAATTGCACTTACGAAATACTCTGAAATAAGGTGAATTCGTAAGTGCACTTACGAATTCACCCAGAAAGGTAAATTCGTAAGTGCACTTACGAATTCACCCAACAAGATGAATTCGTAAGTGCACTTACGAAGGGTATTTTTTGTTTTTCAAGGGTGTGGGAGAAATCCACTAGGTGGATGAAGAAATTTCCAGGGATATTTTTTCTAAAGAGTTGGGTGGTAGGTCAGTTGTCTGTTAGGAGATTTTTGACCTTTTTTTATTAGGATTCTCATTTATTCCATTTCTTAAGGGCTTCTATGTTAAAATAAGGAGACTCTAACACTGACTACTTTCATCCTTGTTTAACTAAAAGAACCTTGAGAAATAGTTTAATTTCTCTCTGGGCCAAGGATTATTAGGGATGTCAATGGGGCGGGGCGGGGCCGGGGGGACACTTCCCCATCTTTTTCCCCGCCATCAAATTCATTCCCGTCCCGTCCCGATCTCTCACGGGAATTTCTATCCCATCCCGTTCCCGGATCCCGTTCCATGGGATCCCATAGATCCTACATTTATTCATTAATATTTTATTTTTTTAAAATGTTTATATTTTCTATAAAAATAAAAAGCACAAAGAATTCACATATTTATTATGTTATTAAAAAATACTAGTATTTGACATTTATTATTTTTTATTAAAAATACTAATGGAACACAAAATAATAATATTTTTTTTATAAATTTCTATAAAATGCTATAAAATTCAACAAAATGAACTATAATACTTTTTAAATTAACTATATTAAAATAATATATATATGACTATAATATATATATTAAAATAACTATATTAAAATAATAAGTGGGGTCCCAGGGTGTATTCCCGTCCCGTCCCAAATGCTCTCGGGAATTTTCTCCCATCCCCCCGGGAAAATTCCCCATCTTTGGGGCCCCGAACGGGGCGTTCCCCGCGGGGATCCCCATTAACAGGTCCAAACTGACATCCCTAAGGATTATTAAGTGGGAGAGGTTATAGAGGTGCATAAGGAGGTTGCTAATTAATTTATGGTTAAAGACTTCTGGAAATTCAGGTCTTTTCTTGACGAGGCCTCGTTGATGTGTATTTTGTCTACTGAGGCAAAGTCACTTTCTTCCATATTTTATCCCACAAAGATGGATGTGGTAATTACATGGATAAATTGGTGCTAGAGTTTAGGTCCAGATGGTTACAACTTATATTTTTATAAGAAATATTTAGATGTTTTAAGGTCGGGGTTTTTTTTATGTTTGATCACTTTGAAAACACGGGTCTCATGATTTATAGGAGAATGAGTTGGGAGAGTTACATTCTTTATCGGTAGAAATTCATTCTTTATCCAAATTATATTCAAGTATCTAGTGGCAAAAATGTATATTACTTTGGCTAAAGGAGGGAGATTCAAATTCAAAATTCTTTCACAGTATCATATCTTCAAGGAGATGGTCGAATGATATCATCTCAATTTTAGTTAATGATTTTCAGGTAAAGGGTGTCAATGGAGTGAGGAGTGACGATTTTAATCATTTTCAGTAGATAACGATTGATCGACCAGGAATAGAAGATCTTTATTTTAAATCTATCACTCTGGAGGAGGGATCGATATTGATGCTACCTTTTTCTCATGTTGAGATTAAACACACAGTTTGAGATAGTGACCATTTTAAGAGTCCTGGATCAGATGAAATTAATCTTGGCTTTATAAAATATTTTTAGGACGTCTTGAAAGAGGAATTGATGCACTTTTACTGATTTTCACTGTAATGGCAAGTTTTCCAAAGGCATAAATAGTAAGTACTTTTATTATTTTGATTCCTAAAGTTGAGAGTCGTTAGCGTATGTCAGATTTTTTGACCTATTTCGTTGGTCAACTATCTGTGTAAAATTTTATCTAAGCTTATTGCTAATAGGTTGAGACAAGTTATTGGAAGTATTATTTCTTAATCTCAGTCAGCTTTTGTTAGACATGGGAAGATCCTAGGTGATACTCTTATAGATAATGATATGGTGGAAGATGCACAGATTTTGAAAAAGCTTATAATTCGGTGGATTGACGGTATTTGGATGATGTTATGTTTAAAATGAATTTTTCAACTGTGTGGTGGAAATGGATTTTAATATGTATTACTACAGAACTGCTTCATTTCTTATGAACGAGAGCTTAACTGATGAGTTTAAATTGTAAAAAGGTCTTCGCCAAGGTGGCTCGCTTTCCCTTTTTCTCTTTATGATAGAAGTTGAAGGGTTACATATTTTGATGAATGCTTTAGTGGATAAATTAATGTATACAGGGTATAGCGTGGGGACGCAAAATGTTGTTATTGTTTCTCATTTACAATTAGTTGATGATACTGTAAGAACAAGAAGTGTTTCTACATCTGGCCTTAAGATTTTGATGATAACTTTACATAGTATCATAAAAAAAACAATTGTATACTCTAATGGTTTTGTTCTAGTGTGTAGTTGTTGTTGTAATGTTCTAACTCTGGTATCAAGGTGTGTGATGTCATTAGGTTCCGAACATAAATACTACTGGAAGAAAATATTTGGTTACATGTTATAATTAAAGTCAAGATTCTAGAATTTGTCTTATGAAATGATTCCTAGGAACGTTAGTACAAGAGGTCCTGATTGTGACTTTATTGTTAATCTTTGGAGGCGTTATAAAGCTTTGCTTCTATGTGCTCTAAATTCTGAAGATTATGAAGACAAAGTTTTGCTAAACAAGTTTTGATGATCTGAAGACAAACAAGTTCTTACGGCCAAGTGTTGAAGACTCCAAAGACAAAGTTCTGAAGACTCCAAGACTTAGGATCTAAGACTTAAGAGTGATTATTCCACAACAAGATTTAAACATTCAAATTATCTGAAGCCTCTAAAGATTAGAAGAAGTTAAAAATGATTAAACATTCAAATTATCTGAAGCCTCTAAAGATTAGAAGAAGTTAAAAATGATTAAACATTCAAATTATCTGAAGCCTCTAAAGATTAGAAGAAGTTAAAAATGATTAACATATGATAGTGTACAAAAGGTACAAAAAGTGCTTTATGACCTCTACCATCTAGGGTGGCGCAAGGATAGTCCTTTCATAATGTATTGTCAACCACTCTCATTGTGACCGTTGGAAATAAACAATTGGATTGGTAAAATAAATGGATATTTGACTACCCGATTATTTATGGATACATATATGGATTTGATGGTACTCGTACCCGTGGATATCCGTATCCGTTAATAATTAGAAAAAATACTTAAATATTAATTTGTTTGATCAAAATTATTATTGTTTTATTCTTAAATATGATATTATTATTATATTTATTATGTGTTAATTTATTATTATGTGTTAATTTCTTAAATATGAACGTGATTTATTTTTATTAATATTTATTATGTGTTAATTTTTTTTTAAAAAAATTTACTTTAAAAGAGATTAAAAATAGTTATTTAAATATATATATTTTTAAAATATATTTAAATAATAATATCAATGTATACCCGTTAATATCCGCGAATATCTCAATATTAACAGATATCTATTTAACAGATACTCACACGGATATAGAGAAGGTACGAATTTTATATTTATTAAACGGGACTGATAACAGAAGACTAATATCCGTGCTCAAGAATACTGATTGACATCTCTATTCATGTCTATGATTGATGAGTTGATTATAGAATATTCAAGTTTTGTAAGTATTTGTAATAATCCACATAGTTGCATTGTGAATGTGCCAAAGTCAGAACACCTTTCTTACTTTAGCAAATACTCCAATAATACTTCTAGCCGCCCATGAGAACATGCACATCCATTAAAACTGCGTGTCATAAAATTCCATATAACGACAAAAACTTCATTGTTGATTTTTTTAATTAAATGCTTATTTTCAATTCCATCATCATCTTATCTTATTCATTGTCTTATAAAACTATTTAGGTTAAATACTTCTAATATTTTACTCAGACTTAGTTAGTTTTAACCCTTAATTTTCTAGACGTAATTTTCTTAATGTTAATACTAATTGAAGTCTAATTTCAGTTAACAATTTATTATAATAATTTTATTTAATTATTAAATTTTAAATCTGAACCATGTGATTTTGATAGTATAATATATAATGTTTGAATTGCATAATTGCGTGGTTATCTAAACATATGATTCAATTTTTATTAATTTGTTTTTCTTTAATTTTTCATTTTAATTACAGTTGTTCTTATTTGAATATTTTTAGAATAAGTTGAAAAATTAAATTAATTTTAAAATAAAAAATTTCAAAGTCAATTGAAAAGCTCTCAAATTTTATTCTTACATATGAAAGAATTTGTTAAATTTTCTTCCCACGTGACAAAGTTTTATTTCAAAATAAAGTTGATATTTTTATTTAAATAAATCACTTATACTAGTATATAATTAGGATCTTTGATAACACTAAGGATATATTGAGGTGGTAATACGCGTATGACACGTTGGATATTTTTGCATGAGTTTAAAAATAGTTAAATAGTTTAATATATATAATTAATCAAAATTTATATTTTTTATGTCACTTTAATATTTTAAAAATAAAAATGATATTTATTGTTATGTATATTTTTTATTGATTGAAAGTGTACAATTATTTTATACTGTGAATATTTCACATTTTCTCTTTCTTACATGTAATTTTTTTATAGAAAAATAAAATTATATATCTATATTCTTTATTATCTTTGTATTGTTTTATCTTGTGTCTTTCATACAAATATTAATATAATTTTTTTTTAATTAAAAAATAAAGTATTTACGGCCCACCTCGTGTTGCCTACAAAATGTTAGCAAGTCTATCTCATCTCATCCTTTTCAATTTTTTAAAAATTAAGTCAAAATTTTAAATTCAACCTTACATAATATTTGACATGTCCAATCATTTTTTTTTTGTAAATTTTTTGAACAAATCTAAACCGAACATCAATTCTCATTTAGAAACCACTTATAAGATATATATATATATATATATATATATATATATATATATATATATATATATATATATATATATATTTAGATCCGACTATAACATTAAATTTTATAGAGAAAAAATATATTGACACTAGCATTCAACATTTACAAATAATTCTATATCTAATAGACTAATACATACTAATTTTATTTTATTTATAATTTATTTGCTTTGATTTCTGTATAGTACCGTACTATTTTGTTGCTTTAAACTGTGTAATATACCTTTGGTGCATGGAAAAATGTCAATTTCAAATGTGTATTTAATTTGACGTTTGTAACTGCAAACACGTTTTCTTACTCTCTCACTTGGAGACACAACAAAAAATAGTTTTAGTCTCGTAAATTTTCGCAAAGATTTTGAGATTTCCACCACTAAATCAAATACGCCCTAAATCTTTTATTCACCGTAACACTAATCTTTTTGATTCGATAATAAAATATAAATGTTTAATGCTAATTTGTTTCTTAGATTGTTGGTTAAAGTTATGGAATTAAAAGTAATATTTTTATTAAATAATATAATACTTTAATTTTTAAAATTTAAATATACAATAGTTAAGAAAAATATATTTCATATTTTGTTCTTTAATTTGCCTCTCTAGAATACAAATTAGGAGTAGTTAAACAAGCTTTCAAGTAAACAACAACTCTAACAATCACAATTGGTTTTTTTTTATTTAAAAAAAGTTGAGAAGTCTTCCAATATTGTTTTGATTTACCTCTATATAGTATAATAACAACAAAATGATTACAAACAAACAAAAAGATAAAATAAAATAATATCCAAGTTGATAAAGCGCGTGGTGTTCACTCTCCTATATTGAAAAGTCAGTTAAACAACCCATAGACAAGACACACACTACACCTAACCCAACATCAGCAGCCAGAAAAAATGATACTACTACTAAATCCAAAATATCACATTTTGACCAAAACATCGTTAATTGTTCATTGATTTGATTCCATTTTCATTTCTCAACTCCATTATTTTCATTTTTCTTCTAGATTCTCCATTTTTTTCTTCACTCACCCCTTTTCCTCTTTTGACTCATCAATCATCACCATCCACACAAAAATAGAAACTTTTCAACTTTCAAAAAAACATATAACCTTGTCCCAAACAAGTTTGAAAAACACAACACAATCAAAAGATGAAGATTGTTGCTGTGTCTCTTTTGTTTCTATGTATGATGAGTATTTCAGCAGCTCCTACTCCTTCTCCATCATCATCATCATCATCATCATCATCATCCATATGTCCTATGGATCTTAACTATGTCCTAAGAATCCATTGGAACTCATCTTCTTGTCAAAATTTGAAGCCTCTAGAATCAAACACAAGCAACTGTTGCATATCACTCTTGTCTCTCTTCGGAATAGGACTAGCGCAACATCTAAAAGAAACCTCACAGTTCAATCTCCAAGACCTTCAAACTTCGATTTCTTGCATGAAAGATTTTCAATCAAAGCTCAATTCTTTATCACTTCCAAACAACCTTGTCAACTCTTGTTTTGACCCTCTTCAGTTTGTTATCTCGCCTAACATATGTGCAGGGATTGAATCTGTTCATGATTGGAATCAGAAGTTGGGTCAGAACACTAATCTGAATACTGCTTGTAAGCCAGATCTAACTGATCTTTCTCAGTGTGATGTTTGTTTAGCTGCTGGTTTAACGGTTAAGCAGAAGCTTGTTTCGATTGATGGTAATTCTTCTCATTCGTTGGATTGTTTCTACTTTACAATTCTTTATGCTGCTGGAATTGTGAATGAGTTTGGACCTGAAAGTAATGGCGCTGTTACTTGTGCTTTTAGTTTACCTGTTTATTCGCAAACTGGTTCTGGTTCGAAGAATCGTCAGGGTCTTGTGTTCGGGTTAACCGGAGCTGGTGTTGCGTTGTTTGTTATGAGTTCTTTGTTGGGTTTATATGTTTGGTATGATAGGAAACGTATGAGGGAGAGAAAGCTTGAAACTTTTCAATTTGATTTTGATCCTGAGGAGCAAGGCTCTAGGCGAAGGTTGAGACCGAATACCGGGTCGATTTGGTACAAAATTCAAGAACTAGAGAAAGCTACTGATAATTTTTCATCCAAGAATTTCATAGGGAGAGGTGGGTTTGGTTTGGTTTTCAAAGGAACTCTGGCTGATGGATCTGTTGTTGCAGTTAAGAGGGTTTTGGAATCCGATTTTCAAGGGGATGCTGAGTTTTGTAATGAAGTTGAGATTATTAGTAATCTTAAGCATAGGAATTTGTTGCCTCTTAGAGGTTGTTGTGTGGTTGATGAGAGTGAGAATTATGGTGATAGAGGAAGTCAAAGGTATCTTGTTTACGATTACATGCCGAATGGAAACCTCGAAGATCATCTTTTTGTGTCGAAGGATTCTTCGAAAGCGAACAAATCGTTGACTTGGCCTTTAAGGAAAAACATAATCTTGGATGTAGCTAAAGGGTTGGCCTATTTGCATTATGGAGTTAAGCCTGCAATTTATCATAGGGATATCAAAGCTACCAATATTCTACTTGATGAAGATATGAGAGCAAGAGTTGCTGATTTCGGACTTGCAAAACAAAGCAGGGAAGGTCAGTCTCATCTCACTACTAGGGTGGCGGGGACTCACGGTTATCTAGCGCCAGAATACGCGCTTTATGGTCAACTGACTGAGAAGAGTGATGTGTATAGCTTTGGCGTGGTTGTTTTGGAGATAATGTGTGGGAGGAAGGCTCTTGATTTGTCCTCGTCAGGATCACCGCGGGCATTCTTGATTACGGATTGGGCTTGGTCATTGGTAAAATCGGGGAAAATAGACCAGGCTTTGGATGCTTCTCTTTTGAAAGACGAAAACAATACTAGTTCAAATCCAAAGAGCATAATGGAGAGGTTTTTACTTGTTGGAATTCTGTGTTCTCACGTAATGGTCGCTTTGAGACCGACCATTTCAGACGCTTTGAAGATGTTGGAAGGCGATATCGAAGTTCCTCAAATTCCAGACAGGCCTATGCCTCTTGGACATCCTTCATTTCATAATAATGAATCCAACGGCAACACTTTTAGCATTTCTCCGGCGTTAAGTGGCCTCAAATTGCCCGCGGGAGACATGCTCAGGTAATTAATCAACGAGTTAGTTAGTTAGTTACCTTAATCACTTAAAATGTAGAACCGTGGAAGCTGTTTTCGATCTATGGTCTGCCCCGATCATCATGTTGCTACCGATATACGACCTCATCTGAGGCTAATAAACAAATGAGACCATACCATGTTACAAGTTAGATTTGGTGAAGATCTCAAGACCGAAAGCATCAAGAAATTTAGCAGCTAGAGTATATGTAATAGTTTAGGATATTAGAAGATTATCTTGTAAGAAGGTTTGCATGAATTGGTTTCAGTTGTTTTCTTGTAAAACAAGGCATGTGAAAATAAATCTGTATATAAAGGAAAATGTTTTGTTTGGTGAAAAGTTAGTGTTATAGGCTCTCTAAAAATATATGTGTCTGTGTAAGTGTTAGTGTTTTGTAGAAGTTTCATAATTGATCATGTGTATGTTGGAATAAAGTAAATAATTTAATTATTTTCTATGCTTAAAACAGGTCAATTAGTGAGAGATGATTGATGAGCTACCCCAAATGGATCTGCAAGTCAAGGATCTAACTTATTATTTTTGTTTAAATGCATAACACTAAAATCAATTATTTCTTTTGTCCTTCTAATTTTCTTGTAGAATAGTTTTAGTATATACTTGTAAGTATAGTTTAAGATAGTTTTTCGGGATGACGAAATTTCTGTATAAAATATGTATATGGTTATGTTTTTTATGTTCATATAGTCATAACTAAAGTTAGGCACCAGGGTCAAGCTGAATCCTCTGCAATTGACTTTTCTGTGGTATTCATGCAAGTTGAATCCTCTGCGTATTCACCAATGAGGGCTTTATAAATTGTTTGATTTTGATTGCACGGTTAAGAAAATTGTTTTTATTTCGTATTTTTAAATTTATTGATTTTAAATTATAATTGTACAATTTTAATTAGATGAGTATCGATGCTTAAATGTGTGAATGCAAGGAATTTTGACTTTGATTGCAAGGAACTGCAACGCTTAAATATGTATTTATTGTTGAAAATTACACAAAATTTTATGGAGAATTCTAAATCAATTTTGATGAATAAGATTCAATCAATTTCGATAGAAATATCTTGTTCTTTACTCTTCACTTTAGTGAATCAGCTAACATTGATTGCAAGTTGATTATGCACAACAATTAACAATGGAGAAGAAAGAATAATATATTTGGGAGAGAGGAAGTAGGGTTTAACGAAAATAGGGGAAGAAGAAAGAGTTTCTTGTAGAGTTCCTCTATGCACTTCAAACCGAAGTTTTATTTTTCACAACAACAATGGTAAGTTATATACGACAATAGGGGTTACTTCCTATTCATAGTCGAGCTTGCTTGTTTCCTAAGCAAAATCTAAAATAAAAAATCCCAAAAATACCTAATTCAACTAACACTATCAAAATACATCTAAGTCGAAATCCTATCAAGGCAACTCCTTTGACAATTCGACACACACTATGCTATTTTCGACACAGTCTTGTTTATGTCAAGCAACATGCTTCGACACAAGGAATTACATTCTCAATACACCACCTAATTCATTGTGTCTAAGCTATCTACATTCATCATAGATCTTAATTTCTTGAACACTTCGAGCTTCACTCCTTTTGTCATAATTGTAGCGGTAAAATTTTTAGACTAAGTCATTGATTGACTTAACTCACATAATAAAAATTGTCACCGCACTTTATTGTTTCCAAAGAATGGGAAAAAAGTGAATAAGTCCAAATAGAGAAGAGATCAAGGTACGAGGATTAGCTATGCAAAAGGAAGATATTAACATCTTAAGCATCTACGGTACTCTGCATAAACCTCTTTGAAAATTTGTGTATTTTTTGGCTAAAAATAAAGTATGTACAAAATAGATTGTGGAGATGAGAAAATAAATAATTTTTACAATTTTTAATTTGATAAAGCTTCTAATGAGCTCTAGACCTACATACCAACAATGTGCAATGTTGAAATAAAAATCCTTGTAGTTCGGGTAAAAAAGTTTAAAGTTTGTGTGTTGGTTAATTTTTTAAAAGAAAAGGTTTTAAAGTAAAAAGTCAAAGTGGCAAAAATGGTTTGAATTTGTTTTATATTTTTTAATTATTGAAGAAAGAAGTCACATCTTGATTAAGATTGATTGATAACTTGATTAAGAAAATAATTTTGAAAAATGCATGTACCAAAGTCCAAGTTTATTATGAAAACGGTTCAAGTTAGAAAATAAGAATCCTTTGAAAATGGAGGAGATTTTGAAAATTAAAGAAGATGGGAGGAGATGAAGAGACTATCCTAAAGCATAAATTAAGAGTTAAGGTAGGAAAATTTAACCAAACGGGAAGCCAACACTTGACATAATGAAGTCAACAAATAATTCTCATCATTTGGATTCCACAAGCATATAGTTAACCAAGAGCAACCACGTTACACTTGAACCAACCAAACATCGGTGGATTCCAAGATAATGAATGTTGTTGACTATTATTGTTATTCAGAGGATGTTGTGCAAAAAACCATTCCTGGCTCCTGCCAATGATGAAAGGAAAGCCACCCCAATTTGGTATGCTGCTCTCTCTCATTATTCCACACCATATCATTCTGATTCTTCCAGTTAACATCCATCATGATCGCAACTCCACCAACAACCAAATTGTCTTCTTTGTTACAAATGTCAAAATTAACAGATTGGACATCGTGCAGCTCAAGTAACCTATGCTCAATGATATCACTTAGGCCTGTTGTATGCCAACAAAGATTCAATCCATGACAGCCAAAATATGTGTCAATCTTCCTCCTTAAAACTCTCACAAAACGGGCAATCTGTCGCGCACGGAACATGACGCTGATGGAGACAAACTCTAGAAAATAAACAGTCCAGCAAATTCTCCATAACAAGTGGTGCGCACGAGAAGGGGCTTTTTATGTTCCACAAATTTTTTCCTTTTAGCCTCTACATACGAGGGAGAAGACCATGTGTTAGTCTGCCTCCATAAACTGTACCTAGAACGCACACTATAGTTACCACTTTGCTCCTCATTCCAAACAAGCATGTCTTTTGTAACATCAACAACCAACGATACTTGGATAATTTTTTCCACATTTGTATAATCAAACAAGTTTCGTAAAACACTCATATTCCAATGCTTAACATTATTTAGCATGATATTATTTACGGTAATATTATACATACCTTACCTTTATAGACCATGCATGTATCCCACACGACTTCGACGAACCCACATATCATTCATGACGTTGATTCGACTATTATCTCCTATACTCCACTTGCAACCTTACATTAGAATCGCTCTAGCATTCCAAATACTCCTCCACAATGCGACAACTCTATTTTATCACAATCATGATAAATTTTTATTAATGTTTATTTTAGAAAATAGAAGAATGCCAATCTAATAAAATTAATTATGTTGAATTAAACAATGCCAAAAAGGGAAATTAATGGTCTTCTCATTAAAATACGAGATGAAAATTAAAAATATATATTAAATAGAAAAAATATTTTAAACAATGAAATTAGAATTGACAATCAATGACTATAATTTGGGTTTTGAAAATATATTGGTTGGAATAATTTATTTTGATTATATATTTAAATAATCAATGACAATTTAATAAGAAAAATCCAAATAAATGGAATTATAAAATTTAATTAAAAAAGTCAACCAATAATATTCTTTAAAGTGGGAAATGGAGGTAGGGGAGCCAATTACTCACTTATAGTTTGCAGATGACATTCTTTTGATGGGGTCCAAGAGGTGTGCTAACGTTAGGGCTCTTAAAGCAATTTTATTGTTGTTTGAATTTATTTCGGGTTTAAAAGTGAACTTTAATAAGAGTATATTGGTGGGTGTGAACATTTCTAAGTCTTGGTTAAAGGAGGTAGCTATGTTGTTAAACTATAAAATGGTGTTATTCTGTTTGTGTATCTAGGGTTGCCTATTGGGAGAAATTTGTGAAAGCTTTCTTTTGGAAGCCAGTGTTGGGAATCATCAGAAACAGGTTAACTAAGTGGAAATATCATAATCTATCTTTGGGTGGTTGTTTGATTATATTAAAGTCTGTTTTGTCCTCTATTCTGCTTTATTTTCTCTCTTTAAGGCTCCCACATGTATCATTTCTTCTCTTGAATGTTTATTGAATGCTTTCTTTTGGGGAGATAGTATAGATAAGAGGAAAATTTTGTGGGTTGATTGTGATACTATTTGCTTGAGTAAGGAGAATGGTGGGTTGGGGTGAGAATGATAAGGGGGTTTAATGAGGCTTTATTGAGAAAATAATGTTGGAAGATGTTAAAGGAGAGGGAAAGTCTTTGGTATAGTATGTTAGCCCTTCTCTATGGAGAGGAAGGAGACGGCTAAGATTTGGGGGTGTAAGGGGTCTATGTGATGGAAGAATGTGAATAGAATTAGAACAGGGGTGAGATGATTGAAAATGGGTGACTGCTCGATAATATTGCGAGATCTGTAGGAAATAGGGTTAATTATTTATTCTGAATAGATTCTTGGTTGGAATGAGGAGTGTAAATGTCAAGATTTCATAGGATTTATGAGTTAGATGGGAATAAGGATGTTTCCGTGGCAGAGATGTGGTTGTTTGGGGGTGGATGAAGAGGCATGTAAGTGGCGTAGAAGGTTGTTTGCATGGGAGAAAGAGTTGGTGGGGGAGTGCATTAGGTTGGTGGATGCTTTTATTTTGTAGGACGAGGTTGACGATTCTTGGATGTGGAGACTTCATTCTTCAAATTGTTATAACGTTAGCAGTGCGTATCATGTTTTGAAGAAGACGACGGAAGCTCCATACCTTGGTGATTCTCATGTTTGGTAGTCAAAAGCAGTGCCGCTTAAGGTTAACCTTTTGTTTGGCGGTTATATCGTAATAGGCTACTGACGATAGATAATTTGGTTAGGATTAGTGGAGGAGCAAAACTGTCCAACTGGGTGTGATGAGTTTGAGAATAGGGATCATATTTTTGTCCAATGTGATGTTTATGGTAAAATTTGGTTGATGTTGTCTGGTTGGTTAGGATTCTCGTCAGTTTTCCAAGGTCACTGTAGGGATCATCATGATCACTTCGTCGCTTTGGGTGACTCGTCAAAAGTTTTCCAAAATACTTTTCACATCATTTGATTAGCTGTTGTGTGGTTAATTTGGAAATCATGGAATCAACGAATTTTCAAGAATAGTAATCTATCGTTGAGGTCTATTTGTGATAGTTGAAATCTCATTGTCTAGCATTAATTTTCAATTATCCTATTTTGAGGTTAAACCATTTACAGTGTATTTTAGCTAGAGGTTTATAGGTTGGAATTTTTGTTTTTGTTGTTACGTTTGAGTATCATAATGTTTTGTATATTTTTTAAGTTATTGTAGTACACTTAGTGCTTAAATGACTTATTGAAGGTTAATATATCATTTTAGTTTTTTTAAATATTCTTTTAAAAAATAGAAAAATAAAAATTTAATATCAAATTAAGTAACATATTTTAAACAAAATATACAAATATGTACTTTGACTAAAATAAGGGAATCCTCAATTTTAATATCAATTGTAACAAAGGAGATAAAAAGTTAAAATACAATAGAATACTAAATTAAAGGTGAGTGGGAAGGTTCAACTGGTATTTTCTAATTATTTTTTGAGTGTAAGTAATTTGTGTAAGACTCAATAATCCATGTCACCAACAATTATTTATATTTATGCATTATTTTAAACAAGTTGTTTATACATATAAATTAATAAATTGTTTTTAAAAAAGTAAATTAAAAATATATTTTAAATAATAAATTTTCAACATGACTAAAATATTTTTGAACATATCTCTTTGTTTCAAATTATAAGAGAAATAAAATATATATTTTTTATTTCAAAATATAAGAAAAAAAAATCATCTTTCATTTTTTTTAAAATAAAATAAAATTAAATGTAAATTATATTTAATTTATTTTCCCACTCATCATTTCTATAACTAACAGTCAATTAGGTTAGAATTGTTTTTATATTTTTTTAAAACTTTTTTAAAAAAAAAAATCATAAATCAAATAATTATATTTTTATTTTTTTTAATAAATGTAATTTTTATTTTTATTTTCTTATATTTTAGGATGAAGGGAGTATATTTTATGAAATATTTTTTTTATGTTGGTTTGTAAAGACTAACAACTTGTTTACAGTTAATGCATAAATAATAAATATTAATAGAAGTCGATGTCAAAAAACTTAGGAAATATTGGACCTTTAATACTTAAATAATCAATATTAATATAATCCAAAAACAAGTAATTAAAATATGTATTTAAATCAAACATGGAAACCGCATGATAGAATAGGTAGTTCAACTGGTAAGTGCATTTTAATTTTAACTAAATTTAATGGGTATAAGGTGTTGCTAAGGGTTTTGATCCAGATAACATTTATTTATAAATCAATAACTTTTGCAAAACAAAACATGAGAATTACAAGTTAATAAACCTCGACGAATTCAAATACGTACTCCGTTTCTTTATATTCACCATTTTTATAAAAAAAAAAATTTCTTTTTAATTGTTACTTTCATACTTTAAAATAGATTACCCTTAATCATTTATTATATAAAAAGAAAAAATATATTAAATTAATAAAAAATATTAAAAATATTATATGTAAAAACAATTATTGCATAAAACAACAATCATAAAATTTTATTGATACATATAAAAGATTTAAAAAAAAACAACTATAAAAGAACAGAATGAATGGTCAATACAATTATGAGTACTAACTAATAAAAAATAATTATCTTTATTATCTTGAATTAACTACTTGAGGTTTAATCCTCAAGATCAATTTAAGATTGATTTAACAGCGTCGGTAAGTGTTGTTTTCGGATTTATAAGAGAATTGACACTGAGTATATTATCGGGACGAGTCGCGTACTAAGTCGCTTTCTTTAAGACGTTTCGCCGTACTGTCAAAAATTATGCAAAGCAGTTCGAATGTGATAAATCGGTCGGAGAATAACACCTTCAGATGGTACAAATCCAGTCGTAGTATCTGGAGAAATTTCCAGTCGTACAGAAAATATTTAGTATGAGAATGAGATGAAGTAGAAGAAAGAAAAGAATTCGATTATGAATTCTGGGATGTGTTGCAAATGAAATAAGAGTTGTATTTATAGGCAAAAAATCCAACTGAGTGGACCTAAAATCGTGGAGAAAAATGTGGGAGAGTGGAATAGGCCCATTCAAAAGAAGCCGTTATGCTACTTGGTTAGTAAGTCAAAAATTTATGCTACTTAGTTAGTAAGTCAAAAATTAAGTTAAGACTTGGTCTTGGAGTATGACACATCATAATTTCTTAATTAATTAATATTAAATACTAATTAATTTCTTAAGATTTTATAATTAATTAAATAATAATATTTAATTTCTACCGAATTAATTAATAATAATTAATTTCCAATAATTCGGGTCATAAAAATGAATCTTTTCAAATTCACTTCCATACTAGTTGTGCACATTCATTCCAAGTTTTTTTCCAACAATCCCCCACTTGAATTTAAAAAGGTGATTTTAGAAGTAACGTTAGACGTTTTTCTAAGATTGTGCATAAGCAAAGGTGTCTACGACTTGAACCTTTGCGTAGCAAGTAGGATTCCGATTTAACAAGAGTGACACTATTGTATTGAACTCTATCTCAGACATCATACCCGCACACAACCTTTTCTTAAGGTGTATTCTGATAGCCCGTGCTTTAAATGGCCCTGCACGTGTATCCCGGTTTAGTGAAAGCTCTAGGAATTCTGCCTCGCAATTCCATAGAAACCGGCCAAAGTTCCACAATCACATAGGTGAGTCTATCAAGAGTACTCTGTAGCCTAGGTACTCCCTCATACAAAGTATATATCTCATTAAGAGTTTCTATTATCTCATCCTTTCATTACTTCAAGATTCATGCTTTACTTGCACGATCATTTTATATTACTCATAACTTGTTATTACCCATTGAACCTGTTTCTTGGGATCTCCAGTCATTTAGGTCGGGTTACCATCATGAGTAACTTATTTCTTTATAGGCATTAGTCCCATCTTTTTGGATGTATTATGGACTTTCTCTCTAGCTAATCCTTTCGTCAAAGAATCTGCTAAGTTCTCATCAGTGCGTACATGATCCACTCTTACAGCTCCTTTAGAGACACAGTCTCTGACGGTGCTGTGCTTTCTTCTTATTTGACGTCTTTTACCATTATAATAACGGTTCTCAATTTTTGCAATAGCAGCGGTACTATCGCGGTGGATCAACACAGTGGTGGGTTTTTCCATAGAGGATCTCACTAGCAAGCATCTTAACCAACTTGCTTCTCACTAGCGTGGCTAGTGCTATCATTCGATTCCATTGTGGGTGAGCGAGGATAGTTTGTTTCTTTGATTTCCAGGATACAACTCCTCCAGCTATACTAAATATATAGCCACTAGTAGCTTTAGAATCATCTGACAAGGTATTCCAATCTGCATCACTGTATCCTTCTAGTACAGCAGGAAACTTACGATAGTGTAGGCCGAGATCCATGGTCCTTTTGAGGTACCTCATGACTCGCTCAACAGCTTGCCAGTGCTCATTACTCGGCCTACTCGTAAACCTGTATAATAATCCTACGACATATGCAATGTCGGGTCTAGTACAATCAGTGGCATATCTAAGACTGCCAATGATGCTCGCATATTCTGATTGTCTGACACTTTCTCCAGTGTTCTTAAATAGTTTCACACTTGGATCATATGGTGTGCATGCAGGTTTACAATCAAAATATTTATATTTCTTTAAGATCTTTTCCACGTAGTGTGATTGATCCAAAGAAATTCCTTGCTCGGATCTTGTGATCTTGATACCAAGAATCACACTTGCTTCTCCGAGATCTTTCATATCAAAGTTTTTGCATAACAGTGATTTCACATCATTTATGGTCTAGGTGTTTGACCCAAATATGAGTAGATCATCGACATATAGACATATGATAGTGCAGATGCGATTCTCAGATTTATAATAAACGCATTTGTCACTTTCATTCACTTTATACCCATTTGATATCATTAAGTTATCAAACTTTTCATGCCATTGCTTAGGAGCTTGTCTTAGTCCATACAAGGACTTGTCTAACTTACAGACCTTACTTTCTTGTCCATGGATCACAAAACCTTCTGGTTGTTCCATATAGATTTCTTCTTCTAAGTCACCATTTAAAAAAGCTGTTTTAACATCCATTTGGTGTACTATTAAGTTATAAATAGCAGCTATTGAAATAAGTACCCTAATGGATGTAATTCTAGTGACAGGAGAAAAAGTGTCGAAGAAATCTATATTCTCTTTTTGCCTAAAACCCTTGGCAACAAGGCGAGCCTTGTATTTATCAATACTACCATCAGGTTTTAGTTTCTTTTTCAAAACCCATTTACAACCGATTGGTTTGCAACCAGGAGGCAAGTCTACTAAGTGTCAGGTCTTGTTAGATTCTAGAGATTCTATCTCATCATTGATGGCTTCTTGCCATAAATCAGCATCCAGAGATGACAAGGCTTCTTGAAGATTTCATAGGATCTTCTTCTACGTTATAGGCCGTATAATCAGACCCATAATCTTTAGCAACTCTTGCTCGTTTACTTCGTCGAAGTTCTGTTGCTGCATCATCGTTACTTTTTGTGTTTCTTATCACAGGAATGTGACTCGATTGTGTGCCCCCACTATTTCTCGTTTTGAAAGGAAATTTGTCTTCATAGAATTCAACATCAATTGATTCTATGATCACTTTTGTACTAAGGTTATAAAACCTATATGCTTTACTGTTTGCTGCATATCCAATGAATACACATTCGTATGCTCTACTAGCGAGTTTAACTCGTTTCAGATCCGGAATTCTGACATAAGCCAGACATCCCCAAGTTCTCAAATAAGTCAAGTTTGGTTGTCTTTTCTTTACTATCTCATAAGGAGAGATATTACTTTTTGACTTGGGAACTCTATTCAGGACATAGCAAACAGTTAGTAAAATTTCCCCACCGTGAGGTGCGGCGAATTCATCATAATTGCAACAAAAGTTCAGAAGAGTTCTATTCTTTCTTTCGCTTTACCATTCATTTCGGAGAATATGGAGCGATCGTTTCATGGATAATTCCATGTTCAGATAAAATCATTAAATAAACCAGAATCATATTCAGTTCCCCGATCACTACGAAGTCGCTTAATCTTTTTACTAAATTGATTTTCTATTTCAGTTACATACAGCTTAAACATGTCAAGCGCTTCACTATTATTCTTCATTAAGTATACATAAGTATAATCTGAACAATCGTCAATAAAAGTGATAAAATAACGTTTACTATTTCTAGTTAGCGTTCCATCTAATTCACATATGTCCGAGTGTATAAGATCTAGGGGATCAGATTCTCTAATAATTGATTTATGTGAGGTCTTAGTTATTTTTGCTTGACTACAAAACTCACATTTAATTGAATCATTAACATTTATTTTAGGGATTAGGCCTAGGTTGCTTGCGTTATATATAATTCGCTTATTAACGTGACAAAGTCTAGCATGCCAAATATTAAAATCACACACAAGGTAAACGGAAGGAGAAATCTTATTCAAAACAACATTCAACTTAAACATGCCATCAGTGGCGTACCCTTTCCCCACAAAAATACCATTCTTAGTAATGGTGTACAAGTCTGCCCCTATAGTTTGACTAAAGCCTGCCTTATTTAAAAGAAAACCAGAAACAAGATTCTTCCTAATTTCAGGAACGTGCATCACTTCCTTCAAGATCAAAGTCTTTCCTGAGGTGAATTTCAGCTCAACGTCTCTAATACCAGCAACATTAGTGGTGTGAGTATCTCCCAACAACACTTTCTTATTTTCAGCATTCATGTATGTCTTGAACATAGCACAATCGTAACAGACGTGACGAGAGGCGCCAGTGTCTATCCACCAACCATCACATCCACCAACCATGTTGACTTCGGTGATCATAGCAATGAATTGCTCATCAGTCAGGTTGACCTGTGCATTTGAGCGATGTGTTTGCTCTTACATTTCTTAGCCATATGTCCCGGTTTCCCACAATTGTAGCAATTGAAAACCAGAGCATTATTTCTCTGAGGTGGTGGTTGCTGTCTAGCAATTGGAGCATATGGGGCCCTAGAGGGATTCCCATTCTTAATTCGGTTCACAGCATTGCGATTCTGATTCTTTAATGGTTTTCCCGTAGGCTTCAGAACCGCACCGAATTTCTTTCTGTTGTTTGAAACAACTAAGACTTCATCTTTCTGATCTTGTCTTGAGCTTCCTCTTCAATTCGGGTAATCAAACTCTCGATTGAAAATTCTTTAGTTTTATGTCTAAGCAAATTTTTGAAATCTTTCCAACCAGGGGGCAACTTATCAATTATAACAGCAATCTGAAATTGTTCATTTAGGGGCATACCTTCAGTGATGATTTCATGAGCAATTTTCTGAATCTCGTGGCTTTGAGCTTCCACAGACTTTTCATCCACCATCTTGTAGCTCAAGTAGCGGCTGACAGCATATTTCTTTGTACCTGCTTCTTCAGTATCATATTTCTTTTGCAGAGCTTCCCAAACCTGTTTAGCAGTCTTGTAATTACTGTAGTAATCGTATAGGTCATCAGCAAGACTGTTCAGAATGTGATTTTTGCAGAGGTAGTCATTCTCTTGCCATAAGGCGATTTCTTTCTTGAGTTGTAGATCATCTACTGCAGCTTTTGCAGCCGCGTCTGATTCAGCGGTTTTAGCAACTCCGTCTGAAGTCACAGTTTTGGCACCATTAGTTTGTTCGGTTGTTCCAGAAGGAGCAACAGGAACATCCTCAGTCAAAACGTGGGCAACCTTCTTTAGTGTTAAGAAGAATTTCATCTTAGCTTGCCAACGTTTGAAATTGGAACCCTCAAACTTAAATGGTTTGTCAGAGACCGTAGCGGTCGCGGAAGCACCGATAATTTCCTCAGTGGCCATGGCAGTTAATGAAACGTCTTAAAATTGTTGTTTTCGGATTTATAAGAGAATTGACACTGAGTATATTATCGGGACGAGTCGCATTCGCTTTCTTTAAGACGTTTCGTCGTCTTGCCAAAAATTATGCGGTTCGAATTTCGACGACGTCTCGGGATAAAACGTTCGAAAGACGATTTATCACTTGCCCTGTGATAAATCGGTCGGAGAATAACACCTTCAGATGGTACAAAACCAGTCGTAGTATCTGGAGAAATTTCCAGTCGTACAGAAAATATTTAGTATGAGAGTGAGATGAAGCAGAAGAAAGAAGAAAGAAAAGAATTCGATTATGAATTCTGGGATGTGTTGCAAATGAAATAAGAGTTGTATTTATAGGCAAAAAATCCAACTGAGTGGACCTAAAATCGTGGAGAAAAATGTGGGAGAGTGGAATAGGCCCATTCAAAAGAAGCCGTTATGCTACTTGGTTAGCAAGTCAAAAATTAGATTAAGACTGGTCTTGGAGTATGACACATCATAATTTCTTAATTAATTAATATTAAATATTAATTAATTTCTTAAGATTTTATAATTAATTAAATTATAATATTTAATTTCTATCGAATTAATTAATTAATAATAATTAATTTCCAATAATTCGGGTTATAAAAATGATTCTTTTCATATTCACTTCCATACTAGTTGTGCACATTCATTCCAAATTTTTTCCAACATTAAGATTAAATATGTATCAATAAAAAAATATACTATCAAGATTTAGTACTATTATAAGTAACTTTTGATATTTTGATTTAAAATAAATTTATGTAAATTTGACACGTCAATATTTATGAATATATTTTATTGAATAACATTTCGTAAAATATACGAATTATTAATTATTTATTATAGCTTTCCACATTTAAAGAAAAATGTATGTAAGCACCACGAGCATAATAAATATGAAGCACGAACACCTGTAAAAACAACTTTAGATATTTATATGGATATTTTGTTTTATTTTAATGACTAAATAAGAAGTAAAGAGAAAATATAAAAATTTAATACTACCATTGCTTATGTGAAGAATCATAGTAATGTTGTTAGCGATTCCCAATACACTCATGCATGCAGTCTTGGAATTCCTGGCCTACTTTTTTGCCACATACAAAGAAGAAACACTTTGTTACACGTAAAGCTCTTGGAAGTTTGTTTGACTTATAGTCTTGAGATTGAGTGATACACTCAACTTGTATAGTAAATAGCATCATCATCAACAACATCACAATACATTTTTGGATTTGACTCATTGCCATTATTTTTATCTATATTTTTTCTTATCGAACTAAAATAAAACTCCCAACTTTATTATGTTTCAGAGCCTACACAACACTCACTAAACAAAACGTTTGTGTTTTGGCCATTATTTATAGCTAATATTTTTTTTAAAGTAAATTTATCCTTTATAAATTTAAAAGTAATATAGATAAAAACTTTAAAATCATATATTAATTTAAAAATTTAAAGAATTAAAATAAAAAATATATAATTTAATTTTTAAGTAATAAGATATTAGTATTTTAAATAAAAATAATAATTCTCATATTTGATGAAAAAATGATATTGAATTTTTTTAAGTAAAAAAAATATAGACCTAATATCTTAAAATTTTTAATCTATAATTTTAAAAATTAACTTTACGTTATAAAATTTAATTAGTATAGATCATTAAAAATAAATTATTCTTAATTTTACAATGAGTAGTCTATGCCTCCGATTTTTTATTGAATTTATATATAGAATTCTTTTAAAAAACTTTAAGTATCCATTGAATAAAGGGTGTGCCATTTTATGAGAAATCTATATTATTTTTATAAGCAAAACTTAGTATTTTCTTAACTATTAATCTATGTATTTAACAACACTATAACTCCCTATTTAATAATGATTCTTATTCTAAAAATTATGCTTAAACACAACTCTTTTTTACATCATTCTTAATAACATTACAATTCGTAATTATGTTATCATTATCTTTTGTAATATATATTCAATGTAAATTTATATTTTTTATTGAAAATAATATCAAAAGCTAAAAAAAGGAAGACATGTTTTGAATAATTTTTCCTAAAATAATTAATCATATATATATATATATATATATATATATATATATATATATATATATATATATAAAGCAAACCACACTCTCTTTATGTGGAATTAGGGATTTTTGCAGCGCAATTAGGCGGTTTTGAAAGAGAAAAAAAATTCGAACCGGAAGAAAAAAATATGCAGTTTAGTTTGATTCAATTGACTTTTAAAAATAAAATTAAATCAAATTAATGTGATTTGGATGGTTTGGTTTTTAATATAAAAAAATTATTTAACCATACATACACATGTAAAAAAAATAGAATTTTTTGTTTAATGGTTCATACATTATCATCAAAAAAATTTATAATTCTCAAAATAAATTTATAATTTAATAAATAAAATTGTATATTATATCTAAATCTCAAAAATAATATACATAAAATTGTATTATTAAATAAATATTATACAAAAATACGATACAATATATTTTGTAAAAATAATATTTATAAATGACTAATATTTTATTTTACATGATTTGTAAATTAAAATAAGTAGCATATATAAAGAATATGATAAAATATAGTTGATTTCTCTAAAGAATTAAAGAAATATATATTGATTAGTAAAATTATATAATATAATGCGGTTTGGTTTGATTAAGTTTGTAAAATACAAATTATAGACTGAACCGAACCGTGCGATTTCTTTAAAAGTGACTCAAACACATCTGAATCAAATATGGTTTTTTGTGATTTTAATTTGATTCAGTTCAATTTTGCGATTTTTTATTAAGCCAGTTAAATTTTGAACACTCCTATGTAGAATTCTCACAAAGCTTCTCAACATTATTTATTACTAAAATGAATTATTTATTAAATTTAAATTAATAAAATAAAAACATTGATTGATAGTAAATTTATTAAATATACGAGGGGACACCAATTTTAAAACACATTTATTTCTCTATTTGAAAAAATAACAAAATAAACTATCTGGCGTTGTCACAAATCTTCTCAAAATTATATATTGTTGAAGGAAATTATTTATTAAATTAAAATTAATAAAATAGAATAAAATAAAAAAATTTTATAGTAGTTTTTTTAATCATATGAGGGGATTTTTATACAAATTCATTTATTTATTTCATAAAATATTTAAAAATTGATCAAATAAAAACTCACAAAATAAGAAAATAAATAATTATAAAAAATAAGTATTATTTGATCAAGTTTTTTTAGGTTTAATTACTGTTTTTGTCTCTCTATTTTCTCTGATTCACGAAATTGGTCCCTCTATTTTAAATTTAAATAATTATGGTCCATTTATTTTGGATTTAAACAATTTTGGTCTCTCTCATACTTTTGCACTAAAATTAACGATATTTTTACTTTTTAAACGACAAATTATTTATAAAATATGAAAAATTATCTTATATAATCCTATTATTAAATTTTGTAGATAAAAATATAAGTTAAAAAACAAAAAATCTCATCGATTTTTTATATAAAAAGATGATAAAGGGACTAAAATTATATGAAATTAAATAATAAAACTAATTTTGTGATTGGACAAAATAGGAAATCAAAACTGTAATTTTTTTTAATAACTAATCATATTATTAGTTGGTCATCTTTATTTTTATTTTTTAAATTTTAAAAATATAAAATTCTAATGTATGATTTGAAGATACTTAGCTATTTTATTTATTATATATGTTATTATTTACATGTATTAACTTATTTTCTAAAATGTCAATTTAAACAGAGATTTCCAATTTTTTTAATACATTGTGCAATAACAAGAATTTATATATGTTATTATAATATTATTTACATGCATTAAATTATGTTTGTAAATGTTAATTTAAACAGAAGTTTCCAACTTTTTAAATAAGTTTTAATAACAAGCATATATATATATATATATATATATATATATATATATATATATATATATATATATATATATATATATATATATATATAAAAACATTTAATCACTTATTTTGTAAAATGTTTTAAAATTGATAAAAAAATTAATTTATATAATTTAAAAAATATTATTGACACAATTGAGTAAACAATTTCACTTTTTTTTGAAAAATATCATGAACTATATATTATATATGTTAGATAAGCAAAATAAAAGTATGTATATATGACATGTAAATGACAAAACTACTCTTGCAATAAAATATATTTAATTTGATAAAAAAAATTAATATTAAAATTTTTCAAATTTTAATAATTATTTTATTGTTAAATATTCTAGTTTATTATGTGATTTTTTTTTATATTATAAAAAGTTACAAAATAATCCTTTTGAGAAAATCATACATTTTTTAAAATATATTTTTTAAAATATTTTTTGTTAATATTTTTTAATTTAATTTAATATAAAATTAATTTATATTTTATCATATTTAATTTTTTATGTTGAAAATTATTTTATCGGGATAAATTAATAAATTATTTTCTTATCCTATCTTGTCGGATTCTAACACAGCTCATATTCCCAATAAAAAATTTAACTAGTCAGTAGGATAATATAAATTTTAAGGTTAACTTATCATATCATGTTGTGTCCTCAAACATTGAATTGAGATAGAATATGATAAATGTATCTTATACTGTATATTATCCTACACACCAAACAAGCCCTAAATGTATTTATAATTTAAAACTTAAAAATAAATAAAAATATTGACTAACTAATTTTTTATTAAAAACTACACTACATAATAGTTATTTTTTATAAAATTTTATACAATTTTTTTCTTCTTACTTTGTGAGTTTTTATTTTATTAATTTTTAAATTTTCCAAAATAGATAAACGGATTTGTATAAAAATTAGCTTAATAAAATTAGTATTAAAAATGTATTTATTTTATTAATTTTAATTTAGTAAAATAATATTATTGTTACAGTGGGAAGGCTACAATTTTTGTTAATGGTGGAAGTGATTTATGGCATGCAGGTTGTTGGATCTTCGACTGAGCTTTTAATTCTCAATGGCTTAAACTCATAATCTTAAGATTATGGGCCTTTGGGTGTGGTTTTTTAGCTATGGATAATCTAGTGTATGATTTTTTTGTTAGTGATCTCATGTGGATGGCTCGTGGACGAGGGAGGCCAAAGAAAAAGGTTCCATCGTCGATGATTCAACCTATAATAGTCGCTGAGGAAATTAAAGTGCAAATTATGGTAGGCAAGACGAAAATGATGATAACTCGGTTAAACAAGGAATAGTTGAAGAAATTTCCAAAACCCTATAGGACAAACTAGATAACGCAATAGATACAATTGACTCTGAAGGACCAAATAAGAAGTTGTGGGTAAATGTGATTATTGGTAATCGCATCCCATCAAATGGAATGGCTATAGGGTATTCGACACCTAAAATCGTGGAAGGAGAAATAGAAGTGGAAATTGAAGCTAAAGATGTTTAATTAAAAGTTAGGTTTTGAGAGAATACATTTATCATGTATGTGTTGGGAAAGTAGCTCAGTATGAATAATGTGAAGCAATTTATGACTAGGTTCTAGAATTTTGCTCAATTGTCAGAGTTGTTTTATCATGACGAAGGATATTTCCTACTCAAATTTGGAAATAAAAAAGATAAAGACCTTGTTATGATGAGAGGTCCTTACCTCATACATATCACTCCCATGGTTCTCAAAGTGTGGATTCATGATTTCAATTTCAAGAGGAACATGATAAGGACATTGCCAATGTGATTAACTCTACCTCATTTACCTTTGCACCTTTGGTGTGCATCAAGATTGGGGAAAATTAGAAGTGCAATAGGTAAATCTTTATTCACAGATGAATGTACTTCTAGTAAGTTAAGAGTTTCCTGTGCTCGTATTCTTGTAGAGATTAATATCACTCAGAAACAAAAGGAAGTATTATTATTAAGGACAATGAAGGGAGAAACTCGGTGCAACCGACTGAATTAGGATAGAAGCCAGTGTACTGTGAAACTTTCTAGAAAATAGGGCATGAATAAAACAAAGAGAATAAAGAGCATGTCAGGGAATCGAAGGAAATTCAAGTGAAGAAAGTTATCCAACCTCAAGAGGTCAGTACCCCTAACAACCCTACTGATCATGCTTCATCCTCTTGGACACAAGTGACCCACAATAGGAAAATTAAGGGGAAAATGGTGGTACAAGAAAGTGTAGTTGGAACTGGTGAATGTGACATACCTTACGAAAATGGCTTTGAGCCTCTTAGGGTTTGAAAGGCCCTATAAAGGAATGAGATGTTGGAACATGATCATAAGCTGGAATATAATAGGGTTAAATAACCCAGGGAAATGTAGATAGATTTCAACCCTTCTAAATAAATCTGACCCTGATTTTGCTATATTAGTTGAAACTAGAGTTAAGATATCTAAGGTTGTGAATATTAGAAATAATTTTGGCCATAGGAGGTCTTACATTGACAGTTATTCTAAGCGTGCTAATGAGCCCATTTGGATTATGTGGAATGATACTAGAATAAAAATTATTGAGGTGTCTTATACTTGCTAGCTTACCCATTGTGGTTTGAATTCTATCAGTGGATAGTTCATTATATGGTACACTAATATATATGCTCACAACAATTTAATGCAAATGGGGATTCTCTAGAAAGACATGACTCTAATCCACAAGAATTTGAGTGGTCCTTGGATGTTGATGGGGAAAAATGCGATATTTGATCTAGACATGACTGGTGGTAAAAAGGTTCAAGAAAGTTAGTATATTGATTTGACTAACATGTGAAACTACTCGACTGAACATCGACTGATAGGATATATCAATGAAGTCGCTATTGGACGTTTTTAATCTCGCAAAGGAGAAAGGAAAACATCGAGTAAACCTGAAGGGGAAGAAATCACGATCTTACGACCGAGAGATCTGGGTAAGGGAGCCTGTTACGCGAGGGGAAGATATTAGCACCACACGTGCCCGCAGTACTCTATGGTATCCAATTCTATTTTCTAACTAAGGGGTGTGTTATATCTATCTATCATTTAATCACTACAATGCATGCAAAAGAAAAGGGAAATAAAGAAAACACGGGGAAAAGAAGGAAGTATTTATGAAGTTTTGCTCGGTCGAGCCTCGTGACAAGATGCCTACGTATTCCCTCGTGCAATGGGAAAGTCAGAGCGTCGTAGTTCGGCTCACTTGTTTTTGTGGGTTTTGTGTTTTTTACTTATGAAAAAGGTTTTAAATTCAAAAAATAAAATGCGCCTTTAGGCGAAAAAGAGGTTGTCTTGGTTGGTTGCTTTTACCTTTAAGAAAGGAGTTTTGGACCATTATTAAGTGTTTTAGTTTTCAAAAGAAAAAGAAAGCAAGTTTTAGTTTTAATTACATGCAAGGATGCAAAAGAAACAAGCAAAAAAAAGGGAGACTAACTAGTACTAGCCCTAATGTTGTCATACAAAGATTGGACCTAATATTGAGGATGAAGGGGAATCTCTACCTATGTTGACATGTCAAGGATGTATATCCTAATATCTAGGCTCGAGAGCTATCATAACCGAGCGATCTTAAGGGAAAGCTATCCTATATCCGTCTTGGCTGTAGAGCCAAGGGATGCAAAGGGATGAAGCAATCAAGTGCTTTGGCGGAAGCACACAAGCAATGAAATGCACAAACAAATGTCAAACAAGAGCAGGAAAAGGAGGAAGTCCCATAGTCTACAATAGCAAGCCGAGGGATGGAAGCAACCAGGAGTCAACACATTCCGATTCCCGTGAGTGGTATCACCGCATGACATGAATTGTCAAGTGTGAAGAGAAAATGATGCGAGTCCAACAATAAATGTTAAAAAATAAAAATACATAAATGACGAGAAATAAAATATATAATAATAAAATATATATAAAAGGCATAATGACAAGAAATAAAATACATAATAAAGAAATAGATAATGACAAGAAATAAAATACATAATAAAGAAATACATAATGACAAGAAATAAAATACATAATAATGGAAAATACACAAATTAATTTTCGTTGTTCTCATGCCTAAACGTTCCCAAATATGCTCTACCAAATCCGCTTGAAGTTGATGATGATTCTGTTTTTGATGAATATGTGATCTTCATTGCATATATGTTTCTAAAAAGTGTGGATGAGGACCGTTAGATACTTCGGCGGATGGAATGCCAATATCGACATGATCGTAATCAAAATTACCATCATATGTGTCACGTTCGTCTTCAACAATCATGTTATGCATAATGCATGCATACATGCTATGTTTCATTGTATCCATAGGCCAAGGCCGTGTAGGTCCACGTACAATTGCAAATAGAGATTGGAGCACTCCAAACGCTCGTTCAACATCCTTTCTTACCGATTCATGCCGATTGGCAAATAATTTTCTCTTTTCTCCTTGCGGCATTGGGATTGTTTTAGCAAATGTAGCCCACTCAGGATAAATACCATCGGTAAGATAGTATCCCATATTATATGGAGTTCTATTAACCGTGTATTGTACTATGGGTGCTTCCCCTTCCAAAATGTTAAAAAAACACATTTGATGTGTTTAAAACATTGATGTCGTTGTTTGAACCTGGAGTACCAGAAAAAGCATGCCAAGTCCACAAGTCATATGACGCAACTGCCTCAAGCATGATCGTTGATTTTCCATGATCTCCACGAAAAAATTGACCTTTCCACACAACTCGACAGTTTTTCCAGTCCCAATGCATACAATCAATAGAACCCAAGATACCTGGAAAGTCACGTGTTTCTCCTATTCTTAGGAGACGTTCAATATCTTCATTATTAGGCCTTCTCAAGTATTGTGGCCCAAAAATCGTATAAATTTCTATTACAAACCTTTCTAAACATTCCACTGCAGTGCTTTCGCCAATTCGAACATAATCATCCATGCTATCAGCAGGTACCCCATATTGCCAACAAACAAAGAGCAGTTGTGCACTTCTGCAATGGTGAAAGGCCTACTTTTTGAGTTGCATCAACCCTTGTCTGAAAGTACTCGTCATAATTTCCCAAAGTTTCTACAATCCACAAAAACGCATGCCTTCGCATTCTGAAGCGTCGTCGAAATTGCTCCTCTGTGTATACAAGATTTGTAGAGAAATAGTCGTTGTATAATCGATTATGCCCTTCCTCACGACTTAGATTTATAACCTTTCTTTTTCCACCGCATCTTGTGTTATTTTCAGATTGTTGCATTTCATGTATCAATTGAATTACTTCTTCAGCAGGGTTGTCCTCAAAACATATAAAATAAAAAGAGTAGTTAGTTGAAGAACTTAATTTTTAAGTCAAAGTAGTTGTTCTTTACATAAATGAAAACGTGTGATATTAACTAAAGTGGTTAGTTGAAAACATTTATAGCATTTCATTTTTTTCACATTAATGAATACATGTTGCAGAAAAATAATAAAATACAATAAATACATTCCATTTTTTAAACATAAATGAAAAACATGCAATACTCATAATGAAGTGAAAAACAAAAATAGTGTGCATTAATGTTAGAAAAATATTGTGCAGTAGGTTAAATGTTATACCAATGTCATAATGAAGTGAAAAACAAAAATGGTGTGCATAAATGTTAGAAAAATATTATGCAGTACCTTAAATGTTATACTAATGTATCACTTTAAATGTTATATCAAAATAACAAAACATGGTACAATAACGCTAGAAAAAAAATTAATGCATTTCATTTTTTTAAATAAAAATAGTAGTTATGGTAAAATGATAATTAATAATATTTTAATGTTAAGTTCTCCACTTTTGAGATTGCTAGAGGAAGTTCCATTTTTTAAATTTAAGCAATCAACATTGTCACATCAGCACACTCCAATGATAAAAAATATAAGCAACAGAACTTAAGGCTTAAGCAACCACTTAAGTTCTCTACATTGGAGATGCTCTTAGCACTTCCACTTTCTCCTCCATTTTTAAAACTTAAAAAAAACACACGTTCTTTTCCAACTTTTGCTCTCTTCGGTCTCTTCCTTCCATCACACCCTCAACCTCAATTTCCACGGTAACTTTTCTCTCCCATCCCGCTTCTTTCATGTTTCTATGTTTATCAATGTTCGTTGGTTCTTGGTGTTGAAATGGTAACTTTCTTGAATCAATTTGCTGAAATCTGTTTTCTTTGAATTAATGTTATACATTGTTGATATGTGTTAGGGAAGATATATATATATATATATATATTTGTTGCTGCTTTAAGGTTACTAGATTTTTATAGGGTAGAATCAATTATCCACGATGGTATTTATTTTCTTGCATATCAAGAAAAGAAAGGAAGAAAATTTCATATGCATGTTGACTTGTGATCTAGTGTTATTTATACAGTTTTATTTTTGTCAACATTTGCAACACTTGGAACTTGGCACGATAATAACTCGTTTGCGTTCATTGTTTTATAATTCCAAACTTCTATAGGGCTAATTTTTATCTAGTTTTATCTTTACAGATTCCCAATGGCAGCCGCAACACCACTTACATTGTACTAGAGAGATCACTTAATCGCAATCCAAGAAAAAAAAAGTCAGACGCATCAACAGATTCTTAACGAAACTAGGCTAACTGCTCAGGCATAATGATGCTCTGAAAAGAGTAAGGCACGAACTCTTGAAAGATAGTGATGATAGATAGCTCTTCATCGATATACCAATTCTTATATTCTAATCTGGACAGCCGTGAAGAAAAGCTCTTAAGACAAATGTTGCAACTTCGAGAACAGAAAGTGTTTATTCAAGGCATTATTCGAAGGCAAAATCAGAGAAAAATGAGGTTGATTCGAAAGTCGTTTGAACGTACGCGTCCTTAATTTGATAATAGTCATTGGAGGCAGTTGCAAAAAATATGCTCCTACTAGTTTGATTATTTGTGTATCTTGTAACACCCGTAATTAATTAAAGTAATTTTATTTAATATTATAGAGTATTTTCCGATTAATTTGTTGATTTAGTCGAATTGTAGGTAGAATTGTTAAATTAGTAATCGGGTAAAATTAGTCGAAATGAAAATAATATTAGAATTTATTTTATCAAATAGAATTATTAAATTAAAAATAATATATTAATTATTAGGGTAAAATAGCATTTTAGGAGTATTATTTAGTAGACCAAATTATATTAGGAGCCCATTATATAATTGAATAACCTAGTGGCATAAGGAGGTAGCATAGTTATAAAACAAAAACCAAGCCTTAGTCGTAGCAGCAAGCAGAAGAGAAAAATGAAGAAAATTTGGGAACAAGGGTTGCTAGGAGGGATCAATTGTTGTCCGAGAAGTCGCTATTTCCGATCGATTTTCCGAGTTCCCTTCAATCCAAAGGTAAGGGGTGGGGTTCGGGTTATATAATCGATTGCAGGATAATTTTTATGTGGGGTTTAGGGCTGCATAATTACACTGCTAATCGTATTTCGTTGATGAATTATATTGTGTAATTGGTTGTGATTTTGTTATTCTGCTATGCGTTGTTGTTCTGTGCAATTTGGTGCAAATTATGTGGAATCGTTGTTGTGGGAGGCGACCGTCCCTACTGAGGAGGAGGAGGAGAATGGAGGCGACTGCCCCATAGGAGAAGGGGAAGGGAGACAACTGCCTTAGGGGGAGGAAACATCCGTCTCCATTGGCTTGGAGAAGGAGGCATTCGCCTCAGGTGCCCAGGGTGGGCGCCTCAACCCCACTCTGTTCCCTGCTTGTTGTCCTTGTGGCATGCTGTGATGGCTTAGGAGTGTTATGCCTTGGTATATGATTAGGAGAGTATAACACTAAATAATTGGTAAAATGAATAGGTTACTAGTAGAATGAGAAGATTTAATAGACAAGTAGCATGAGAATACTATATCAGTAGCAGATGGTAATAGCAGAAGAGCAACTTAGCAGCAACAAATTTGGAACAGACAGTGTAAATTAGGTAGTAAAGTGACCCATAAAAATGTAGAAGATTAATAGGTAGTGATAGGAGTAATTAGCATAATGATAAAATAATAGCATAACTTTAATTTTAACAGCTTTAGAAATGCTATTAGACAGTGTGAATCAGTACCGTAAATTAATCCATTTAATGTAGAAAATAATAATGGTAGTGGCTGAATTGAGTAGCAGAATTTACTTAGTTAATAATAATGTTGCAGGAAACTAAAAATAGAGTAGAAAATTAGACTGTCAGTTGTTTTAATCGGAAAAATTAGTTTCCCAGAATTGGACAAAATTTTGCAAAATAGTTCGAGTATACGGGTAGTTAATTAAAACAACGTCATTTCGTAAAAATTTGTGTTGGTTGTTGGATTGTAGGTACTGTCGGAACAATATTGTTTGTGTCCGAATTGGATGATCTAAGAATCGTAGGCTTAAGTGGCCAAAATCGAAAGAAAATGAAGTTGAATGAATTAAATTATAATTGCATTGTGTTGACGTTGTTATTTGTTGTTGAAGTCGATGTTGTTGATTAAGTTGATGTCGTTCGTGCATGATTTTAAGTTGTCATCGTCTGAGTTGTTGTTCGATGTTGAATTCGTTGCATCGTACATAGCATGTGCGTTTTCAAGTTGGCCTGATTTTTTTTGCCCTTTATAAAATAAAAATTTTGTTTCCAGACACCCTTATTCCATGTTTGATTGATTGGGTGTGGAGAATCTTCTGAGGTGGCATTAATTTTGCTGACTGTTGTCATACCCCAATTTTTGACCTAATATACCACCTTACATTTGCATCATTGCATCATTAACAGTTCAGACAGCATTAATCGGGTGTAGCATTTATAGGTCAAAATTAGGGTTTCATCAGATTTTCATCTGATTCAAGAGGCAACAAATTAGGGTTTGAGTTTTCTCACCTTATTTGATCTATCTTGATCAAATCATCAGCCTTCAATCCTCAGATATCCATTTTTCTCACTGATCAATCAAGGATCGACCAATTAGGGTTTTGATCGAGCATGAGCATTCTCTGACTTTTTGAGCAAGAAATGACTTTTTTGGCTAGAGATTGGTCATCATATCTTAGATACAACATCTTGACCTAATTTCTGGATTCAAAACATCACAAAAGTTCACAGACTTCATCAGTCAATTTTGGAAACATCTGATGAATTTTCATCTGCACAGAAAAGTCAAACTTTGACTTTTGGTCAAAGTTTTCAAAACAAAACTTTTTCAATCATCAAAATACTTCAAATGATCCATCATGATCATAAAAAATCAAAGAATTTGGAAAAGTCAACAAAAAGTCAAAAGTTTCAATACTTAGAAAAATTTCTAAGTGTTAAAATTTCTTATTTTTTCCAAACTTCATGCCATTTTTTCACCTAGTTCCAGTTTGAATTGGAAAAAACTCAAAACATGAAAGTTGTAGCTCTTGAAACAAGCTTTCCAAAATGTCCAAGAACTCACAAATCCATGGAGTCTAGCTATACTTTTGAAATTGAAACATAAGGCTCCATGAACATGGTTTTTCAAGGTCAAAATTTCAAATTATGGGTCATTTTGAGATTTCTTCATCTAGAAGCATTGCCACCTTGCCAATTCAAGCTTAGAGCTGATAAATATCAGCTAGATGTGATTGAGAAAAGATAGGATCAAAATGAGATTTTCACACATGGTAAAAAGAGGAAGCTTCCTTTTTCCTTTTGAAAAGTCATTCTTACCCCTTAAGGCAACCTTGACTTTCCAATTTCCATGTACTCTTGCCTAACATTTTCAGAACCATTGGCCTATAAATAGAGCATCATTTCAAGTTCAAAACTACACCAAAGCATTGCAAATCCATGCTTTCTCTCTACTTCCTTGAAATTCAAGCAACATAGTGCAAAAGTGAGAAGCATTGCAATTTTGAAAATCTGTAAAAACCATGATAAAATTTGGTGTCTAACATAACATATAATCAATATGGAACATGTTTGAATCATAAAATCAACACAAGAACCACTGAAAACCAGAAATCACATTTCATGATCCAAACTTTCCAAAACTGCCATAGCATTCGAATTTGAAGTTTGGTTTGAATAAGTTGTGTTCTGATCACTCAAACACCTTCCATATACCTCATATACATGATCCAAATCATCAGCAACTAACTATAACTGCTAAACATAGAATTCGAGTTTCCATTTTTGAACTGTGCAGGTAGACTTGGCTGGAGTAATCCAAGGTGATTCGAGGCAAGCAGACCATCCATATAGCTTCTAAATAGGCTGATGATGCTGTAGCAATTGAAAAACAAGTTCTGGAAGCGCGCAATCATCATCTTCGATCTCAACTTGAACAGGTTAGAACATGAACTTGGATATCATGATTCTTTGAACTTAAATGCAAAGACTCCTGGCCAATCTCTTTCTGCACTTATCACGATCATAAGCCCTCAAAAAAATCAAAGAATCATCAATCACACATCATTTAATTTAGAAAAATCAGTTCTAGGGTTCTTCGTGGTTCCCAGAAATTCAAACATGCTAGACCAAAAATAAATGCAATTAACATCCACCTTCGTGTTCGTGGTGAAAAATCGAGCAACTTTCATGTTTATTTCATTGAATTTCATTGAGAAACGATGATTATAGCATGGTTTGTTGAATCTGAAAATCAAAAACGAAGAACAAAATTGCGCGCGTGTTCTTGAGTTTAAAAATTCAAACTTTCCAATACTTTGTTTACACGTGTTTTGGTTCATAGACACAAACGCGCGTTTGTCCCAGTGGTAGCTAGCTTGCCCGTAGTCCTTTGTGCCACGTAGCCACCACAATGGTTCCGGGTTCAATCCTTGTGGAGACCATTCTTTTTAAAACTTTTCATATTTTTCATGTTTTTTTACAAAACTTTCACATTTTTTTTAACCAATCAAAACTCCTCATTTTGAAGTGATTTTTTGAACACTTGTCAATAAATGTATCTATTTTATAATAGTGCAAAAATTTTCAGAAAAAACTTTCATCTGATCATATTTTAATCGAGCCAAAAACGACGTTCTGAGCACTTTTTCAAACCTCTTTTTAAAGTGATTTTTTTCAAGTTTTCGACTTCCGATTCTTTTCAAAACTTCTCATAAATGAACTTCACATTTCAAAACACTTTCAAAATCATTTTTCAAAACTTTTCATCAAAACTTGCATCTTTTTACCATGATCGATCCGATTTAAACGATAAAACTGAATTCGTTTTCTCTCGAATTTCTCAATCGATCATGGGCCTCCCTCACGGTGTAAGTCCCAATCCTTTTATGTACATAATTATTTCTTTGTACATATTCAATCAATATCCAAGCATGAATAAACTTCGTCTGTTTGTTTTCGTGTCGCTTGTTTATACACCAATTCCATTGGTATTGAAAGGAGCATTATTCCCTGTGAAACTGCTTTCAAACCAATGGGCCTCCCTCACGGTGTAAGTCCCATAACATTCTTTTGTGTACATAATATTTCTTTGTACATATCAAACTTTTCAGATACATACAAATTTTTATCTGTACATAACACAAATACTTTTTATACTCAAGCACGGACAAACTCCGATCGTTTGTTTTCACTTCACTTGTGTATACACAAACAAAACATTCTTTTATGTACATAATATTTCCTTGTACATATCAAATTCTTTTCATACAAACGTTTATCTGTACATAACACAGATACTTTTTGTAAATACTCAAACACAGATAAACTTCGATCGTTTGTTTCTGTTTCATCTGTGTATACACTAAATACCATTGGTATTGAAAGGAGCATTATTCCCTGTGAAACTGCTTTCAAACCAATGGGCCTCCCTTACGGTGTAAGTCCCAACCCTCCTATGTACATCCATCTTTCTTAGTACATAAAAAACCCGTCCGTGTACATATTCATTTCCTTGTACACAGTTCAAACTTGTAAATAATCAAGTTGCGCTCGTTTTAAACGTTCGTTTCACAGACACTTGTTTATATTTCCTTCATAAACTCTTGTAAAATAAACATCATGCATTGTTTATATTTCCTTCATAAACTCCTGTGAATACATATCACACACACACACACACTTGTTTATACAACTGTCTAATTATAACATAACAATTAGTCTAACCAATAGGTTCCCCACAGTTGTAGCCTCCGCTTGGGCTTTATACAAGATAACTCATCCCCAGTTGAGTTTAGCCTCTTCTTGGACTTTATACAAGATAACTTTCCCCACAGAGTTTAGCCTCCGCTTAGGCTTCATATAAGACAACACTCCCCTGTTGAGTTAGCCTCCTCTTGGGCTTCGTTCAAAAGAACTCCTCATTGAGTTTAGCCTTCTCTTGGGCATCATACAATGAAAGAGATAGGAAATCTCTTAACAACCTCCTATTGGGCTTCCAATACAAAGAATCACCCGCGTTAGGATAGAACCCAGAGTATAATTTCCCGGTGAAATTGCTCTAAATTCCAAAAGGATGGTTTCCCGGTGAAATCCCTTTTAACACAAAGCCAGCCATACCCTATAGCTTCCTCTTGAGCTTCATACAAGGACCCTCGATGACCCTCAGAATGCCTCCTCTTGGGCTTACAATACAAGGACCCATGGGCTTCTTAAAAGCATCCCTTTAATCCAATCAATTTCTCCTCGAGACTTAGACATCTATCATCTCTATGGAAGAAGTATCTCATCTATCACATCACATACAGTCAAAAACTTTTTTCAAACTGTTTTCAAACAAAAAAACATCTCTTAATTGTAAGTGGTAACGCTTGTACACTCAAGCAAAACACCCAATACTTACAGTTAAAAGATTCAATCATCTTTTTCAAACATCTTTCTTAAACATGTAAGTGGTAACACTTGTACACTCAAGCAAAACACCTATAACTTACGATGAAAGATTTTTAATCAATCAAAATTTTCAAAAATGTATGTGATGAAATAGATTAGATACATTTTTCATTAAGATGACATTTGTCTGTCTCTTACTAACATCTCGTTGCTTTCCACTAGCATAAGTGGGAACTACGATTGCTCTGACTTTCTCAACATCCTTTTGAGAATACGTAGGCACAAGGTCTCATCCTTGCCGAGCAAATTTCTATCTTCCTCAGACCAAACAAACCATAGATCCCTTTAGATCCGAGCTACAAATACTCTGATTCCCACTAGGGGATATGTATGCAGAAGATCCAAAGATCTTTGCGAGCACAATAATAACAAACACTAGGATCCCACATAATCTATCCTTCTTAAAATCCAAAGGAGAAACTTTCCCAATCATAGAAATAGCAATTAAAACACACAAACATATCAAACATATTCATATATAAAGCTATAGATAACTATATATATTTAGGGTGCTCCATCTATTCCCTTTATATAACAATCCCCCTTACTAAGAATCTCCCCAATGCGTTGCGTCTAGTTTGCGCTAGTCGTTACGCATACCAATATCAATTGAGGGTATTAACAGCTTTCCCTTTTTCATAATCATTAAATCATCTTTCTTGTGTTGAAAATAATAAAGCTTGATGCTCGCGGCATCTTTATAAACAAATCAAAAGAGTAAATCGTTTCGAGCCAGAGAATCCGAATTCACGTTCGAATCCTCTAGCGCGTCACCTTTTAACGCGAACAACTGTGTATTAATTTTTTTATTTATATAATGACATGTCAATATTCTTTGTAAATATAGAAAAAATTTCTCAAAAAATTGATTCCTATGAAGGTTGAAGAAAGAATGAAGGTAGTTTATGGTAGGTTGAAGAAGATAGGAAGCGGCGAGTTTGTGAGATTTACAGAGGGGTTGAGAAATATTAACGGTGAAGGAGGTGGTGATTTTGTTGTTTCAATTTGGGGAAGAAGATGCAGATCTGGTTTTATATTGTGTTTATGGAAAATGTACATAATATATAACATTCATGAGCGAATATAATAGATGAACTAGCATGGTGTAGTGGTAAGGAGTTTCCCTATTGAGTGAAGAAATTTGTGTTCAATTCCCTTAGGAATCAGTTTTTTGAGAAGATTTTTCTATATTTACAAACAATATTGATATGTCATTATATAAATAAAAAAATTAATGCACAGTCAGCAAAAGTAATGCCACCTAAGAAGATTCTCCACGCCCAATCAGCCAAATATGGAATAGGGGTGTCTGTCACTGGTTAGATATCAAGAAATATATATGGGACAAAATAAATGAAACTTTATAGTTACAACACATACCTTGCATCCTGTAAGATGAAATTAACCTGTAATTTTCCCAACACTATGTGGCTGGGTATATCCAACACTCTAGAGCACACCAATACTGTCTGATTGATATGGATGAAAGTAACACATAAGATAAATTAATAATGAAAAAAATGAGTCATGGGTAATAGCTAGACAGTTAATGTTACCGATCGAGACATCTTTCAGAAACTTCCCAGAAATTATATTTGCAAAACTGGTAAACATGTGTTGCTTTAGAGGTATGACATGTTTGTCAACATCAGAAACAAATGTTCCTCCAGTTAATTTCACCAGGTACTTGTGTCAGGATGGTTTAAAGATCAAGTTATTTGGTTGAACTTTGAAGTTTGATACAATGTATGTGTGGTCCAATGCAAACTTGACATCGCAATACCGCCATATATGTAGCTGGAACAACTACGTGGATATCAAACCCCTGATAAAGTAAAAAAAAAGGTTATATGTAACTCAAAATCTAAGATAGAGTGCAAAATTGTTGGACACGCAGAATATATCAAGATTTCATGAAAAATGTAAAACTTATCAGAAAAGGGGATTTTGTTAAAGCAAAGGAAAAAATTAGTTTACAGTCATATAAAGTTTAAATCTTTTTCATAAGTGAAACCCAATATTTAACAAACCCTATCAACTTTATTCAAAAGTGTCGATATGTTAACATCAGAAGATCAAAATGTTTAAAAGGGATTTTTAACAATATATGAATATCTAAAGAAAATAAATGTCTAACAAACCAAAAGAAACAATAATTGTAACTACATTTAAACTTTAAATCTGCACATAATATAAATTATCAACTACATAGAAGACTGAAAACTTCAACATCAGATGAACAAAGTAAACAATAAACATAAATCTAACAAAAAGAACGGTGGAACAAAAACATGACGTAAAAATATGTCAAATACACAAAAAATCAAAAAATCAAGAACGGTGGAACAAAATAACAAATTGAGTATCATCAAAATTATGGGTGTGAAACTTACATCCTTGTCAATGAAAATCATCTCAAAGTGTTCTTTGTTGTTGGAATAAACCCTCAATTTGTGCTTCACTCGAACAACCACCTTCCACAAGTCCTTAGTGTCATTGATGTCGTTTTTTTTGAACTATCTAGCCATGAGAGCACCAGTGAGACGAAGGGAGACGGTGTAAGGAAAATGAGAAAGAAAATGGTTGACAGATTTAAGTGGTGAGTTAAAGGATGCTGAGAAGAGACAAGCAAGAGCAAGCGGTTGTATTGAAACTACCTAATATAACTTTGCAAGCATAGTAGATTATCTACTGCAGTATGATATTGCATAATTGATGTAAAAGAAAGAAAATATTTTTGAATATTTTTGAACTCTTGTAAGTAGAAAGGAAGAGGAAATACAAGTCGGTTGGGAAAAAGCTAAGAAAAAAGCAAGTTGTATAGAAGAAATTTCAAGAAATAAGGAACCAAGGATAAGTAGAGCATGCATGTGGTTTGATAAAATGAAGAGAGAGGCAGTAAAGGAATTTCCATATTAGTGAACTTTCTTATATTGTAGATAACATAAATTTCTCACCTCACCTTTATACATTTTTTTTTGTCTTTGGAAAAAATATTTAAAATGTCTTCTATTTTCGAGATGCACTTATTAACGCATCAAATTTAAATTTTTTTGAAAATTTTTTTTATAGATGTTCAACTGAAGTTAAGTTAAAGGTATTTCAGATATGCATATCTAAATACACATTTTTTAATTTAAAAAACTAGTCCGGAGATGCATCTCTGAATTAGGTGACCATATTTAAAGTTCGCATCAAACCTTCCCTCTTCTCATTCTTCATTTTTTCAGAAAAATAAAAGTTTCTCTCAATCTCTCAACTCATTTCCATTACACATGATAACACAATTTTATATAGTATATTTGATTTAATTTTCATAAATAATGTTAGTAAATTTATTTAATTATTTCATTTTATTTCCATATTACGCTGGTATTTTTATTATTTCAGGTATTTTATTTTAATTGGACAAATTGAGCAAAGTGAAGAAATTAAGAGAAATATTTGATAAAATGTGCAAGAAATGAAGAAAAGGGGTGTGCAAAGCAAAATAATGGATCAAGAAGCCCAAGCAATCAAAAGCCCAAGCAAGCAAAGGCCCAAGCCAGCAAACCCTAAAAAGGGCACGTGCTAGGGTGAGACGCACGTCTCAACCCTCCTCCTAAAAAGGAGGCGCCCGCCTCGGAGTCTTCCCTTAGTGGGAGACGTCCGTCTCCAATGCCACGTTGGCCCTAGGAGAAAAAGGTGGGACGCCCGTCTCAACGTGGTGAGCTGGTGAGGGAATTTCGGAGACGACCGTCTCCTTAGTGGGCAGTTGGGAGTGAGATTTTTGAGGAGAAAGCTACGAAAATCTCTCAACAAGTGGTTACATCCTACCACTTTAAAAGGACACCTCCAAATCATAATTTCACACACCGTTTCTCAGCATTATTTCCCAGTTTCAGATTTATTTTTCCTGCATTATTTTTCCATTGTAATCCAAATTTCAGAAGTTATTTTCCGCATTATTTAAATTCCTGTAGAAGAACCGAGACGTTGTACGAGTTATTTCCAGCTTCAAGGATTATTTCCAGCATTTATTTAATTCAGGTTTCTTATTTACATTGCTTTTATTTATTTAATTAATTGTTTGCATGAGATATATTTATTTTGCCATGAATTTATTTATGAATGTTAAAACCTTTAATTTATTCATGTCTGCTTTTATGAATATGTCTGGCTAAATTATTTAAATATCGGTACGTAACGAGTTAATTTGAATGGATCCGGAACAAACAGGCTTGATTATATTTTATAAAATAAACACTTTTTCTGATTTAGTTATCTAATTTATTTTGTTAAAAAGGGTTTAGAAACCAACAGAGCGAAAGTTTGAGGTTAATAAACTGACTAAGATTAGAAACCAATAGAGCGACAGTTTGAGGTTTAAAATCAGATAGTAGATACTAGGTATTGCTTTTAAAGACTGCGACAGCGTTTTAAAACCAATTAAACTTTATTTATTTTCAAAAAGTAATTTTAAAATCAATGGGATAGCGAAAGCATACATCAGAGTTTAAAATTATAATTTATTTCAATAGAGCGAAAGTTTGAGAATAGATTTTTAAATAAATATTTTTTGCTGAAAAAGATATTATTAACATTTTTAGAAAATAAGCCAGTGGAAAGCCGGATTCTTTAGAATTAACGAAGTACATACCGATATTCGCATTATTATTATTTCAATTAGAATTAAGTTTTATTACCCAAAAATTCCCCAATTTATTTATTCGATAGCTATAGCTTTACACAGTAGTTTAGATTACGTTAGTTCGATTTATAGTCCCTTAGGTTCGATATCTTTTAAAACTACGCGATAGGGTATACTTGCGTCTCCGATTAATTTAGACGATAAAGTCGCGATCAAGTTTTGGCGCCGTCGGGACTATTTAAGTTGATATCGTAATTTTATTACAGTATAGACTATAGCAACTATTTCTTTTCCCTCGTATGCCAAATACTCGCTCTCAAGGCGTGCTTTGCATATACCTATATACGATATCGGCGTTATCTTAGATTAAGAAGACGAATTCAAGAGTATTTAGAACGCAACAATCTTCCTTCGACCAAACTTCCCGACGTTGAAGAACTCAAGAAGATGGTGATATACCTCCCGCTCCTCGTCCTCTTAAGGACTACTGTTCCTTCTCAAGCGAGCCTCATAATAGTATTGCTCTCTCGCTATCGCTCAAACGATTTATTTGAAACCTTCGCTTCTTTCCGCCGCTCGAGAACAGTTACGGAGCTCCTCGACGACCGAATCTTCATCATCGGTGTTTGTGCGACGCAGACCAAAAGCGAATGGTGTAAACCCGAGGCGTCGATTGCGCCTATTTCCTTTTTCTCTCGAGACGAGCTCGCATGGCTAATCTCTTCCTTCCAACTCAATCACCACATGGGATGAGTTGAAGAAAGTCTTCTTGGCTAGATATTTTCCTCCAAGAAAAACTGCTATGCTCAGAGCCAATATCAATGGTTTCAGACAAAAAGACAATGAATCACTCTTTGAAGCTTGGGAACGTTATAAAGACATGCTTAGACTTTGTCCTCATCATGGTTTAGAAGAATGGCTGATCATTCACACGTTTTACAATGGTCTCTTGTACAATACGAGATTGACTATAGACGCTGCAGCTGGTGGCGCACTGATGAATAAACCATATACTGAAGCAAGACAACTTATCGAAAGCATGGCTCAGAACCATTACCAATGGGGTACAGAGAGAGTTAGCGTAGAGAAATCTCAAACGAAAGGTGCCATGGTTGAAGTGAATAGTCTGGATCAAGTCAACGCTAAAGTGGAAGCTCTCACTCAAAAGTTTGAGAATCTTACCACCACTCCCGCAGCTACTTGATAACACGAAATCATATCGTTTCTTTTACATGAAATTTACCCGTTTTGTATTATTTTGACCCGATTAACTCCCGAATATTTCGAGATTATCATTACTTTTTGCAGGTATTCATAACTCAGCTCAAAACAAAAGGAAACATGAAACAATGTAAGAAAGCATCAAAAGAATAGAAGAAAAAGACAAATCTGTCAAAGATTACAAATTTTGTAGTTGTGACGGTCGTAATACAATGTGCCACGACCGTAAGCCATCCTGAAGAGTGTTACGACCGTAACACACCCATGACGACCGTAACACGGAGCCAACACCAACCCTGCTCGTAACGTCTCACCACGACCGTAATGCGCATACCAGTTATTTCAAAATACAGGTCGTGGCAGAGTGGAACAGAAGGAGTTTCAAAACTCCTTATTTCTCTCCTGGATTCTCTCCCACGTTTGCACATTCCAACCTCAACTACCCACATTCCTATATTCATGGAGAAGTGGAAGGCAAGCTACGTGTGAGAAGTTTTAGGAACCAACTGCAGATTCACTCATCTATAAATACCTGAGACTTCAACATCAAGCAGAGAGCATTTTTTATGATTTTCTTGTGCGGAAGCTCAATTCGAACCCAATATTATTTTCGGTTTCTAATTTTCCTCTGCATTCGTTATTCTTTTCATTTCCATTGCCCAAATAATAATTTCCAACATCGGAAATTATTATTATAGTTAGGATTTTATTTAAGCTTGAATTCATTACTTTACCGATACCGAATCCGGTTTCCGATTTGTGGAAGAAGGATTGAAGTGTTTTGCTTTATTCGGGTTTTATTTTGCAATTGTATTACATTCTTTAATTAATTAATGCAAGTTTAAATTATTATTATTTATAATGTCCAATTTATATTTGTTTGCTTTTACCTTACAGACGTTCGTTTTAATTTCCATGGCTAGCTAAACCTTTAGTGTCGGTATGGGATAGTAAGAGACATTAGGAATCTGATCAACAACTAGGGCTAAAAACTTTAATCAACTTAACTCTGGTTATAACTTTTTATGCTTAAAAATAAAACCTTACGAAAGTAAGAAGATAAATAGGTTAGATCGAGACCACGAAAGTGTGAGGTTTTTAACCGGATAGCTAAAGTTAGGCATTTGATTTAAATACAGTGAAAGCGCTTTAAAACAGATTAGAATTAATTAAGTTTCCAAAAAGTATTTCTAAACACTTATAGGCTAGCGGAAGCAGGTATAGGGCTTTAGACGTATAATCCGAGATAAGACCATGAAAGTGTGAGTTGAGGGTTTTTAAACTGATTAATTCTACGGACAAACCAAGTTGACCATCCTTATATGCCTAAGCCAGATTAGATCCTTTAAGTCGACTCTATTGCATACCGACCATTTCATTTTATAATTATTTTAAAAAAACCAATTAATTTACCTTCCTTAACCTTCCTAAAACCAAACGTGACAATTTCCGCCTTAGCTAAACAAACATTACTTTCCCGCATTAGAGTGATTACAAAGTCCCTGTGGATTCGACAATCTTTTATTACTACCGCGATAGGTGCGCATTAAGATACCGTTAGACACATTAGGTTTATCGCACATCAAGTTTTTGGCGCCGTTCGGGACTTTGATCTAGTCACTAGTGAACTCTTAAAGTAGCCGTCTAGGCTAAGGCAACTATTTATTTTCCTTTTGTGTATGCCAAATACGCTCGGCGGTACTTTGCATATACCCATTACGACATCGGCGTTATCTTTGATTAAGAAGACGAATTCAGAGTACCGTGAACTCCATAATCTTTCTCCATCTAAACTTCGGATCTCGACGAGTTACGAAGAATGGTGATCCACCTCCTCCTCCTCGTCCTCTTAAGGATTACGCAGTTCCTTCTCAGCGGAGCCTCATAACAGATTGCAGCTCGCTATTGCTCAAACGATTTCGTGAAACCTTCGCTTCTTTCGCCGTTCAAAACCGGTTCTCTGGAGCTCCTCCGACGACCCTAATCTACATCTATCCGTGTTTGTGCGATGCAGACCGTGAAAGCGAATGGAGTAAACCCGAGGCGATACGATTGCGCCTATTTCCTTTTTCTTTAAGAGCGAGCTGCTTGGCTTCAATCTCTCGCCAACTCAATCACCACTTGGGTGAGTTGAAGAAAGTCTTTTAGCTAGATATTTTCCTCCAAGCAAAGCGCTATGCTCAGAGCTAACATCAATGGTTTCAAACAGAAAGACAATGAATCTTTATTTGAAGCATGGGAACGATACAAGGATATGCTAAGACTCTGCCCTCATCATGGTTTAGAAGAATGGTTGATTATTCACACATTCTATAATGGTCTCTTGTACAACACAAGATTAACCATAGACGCTTCTGGTGGCGCGCGATGGATAAACCATATGCCGGAGCGAACCAACTTATTGAAAGTATGGCTCAGAACCACTACCAATGGGGAAGCGAGAGAATTAATGTAGAGAAATCTCAACCGAAAGGTATCAAGGCCGAAGTGAACAGCCTGGATCAAGTTAATGCTAAAGTGGAAGCTCTTACCCAAAAATTAGAGAACCTTTCCGTCACTCCAGCAGCTACCGTAGCTGCAGTGATTCCAACTTGCGATCTATGTGGTATTCAATCACATCTTGCTCCAGAATGTCCCCTTTTGACCGGAGTACCAGCCGAACAAGCTAACTACGTGCAAGGAAATCCCTACAGTAATACGTATAACCCAGGTTGGAAGAATCATCCAAATTTCTCGTACAAAAGCAACAATGCGTTGTATGCTCCTGGACAAGCTCCTGCTACACCACCTGGTTATCCAAAAGCTATCCCGAATCATCCTAATAACGGACCTAATACTTCCAACGTTCCTAGGAAATCAAACCTCGAAATTATGATAGAACACTTCATTGCTTCTCAATCCCAGACCAATAAGGATGTTTTAAATCAGAACTTACATACCAACGAGCAAATTAAGCAATTAGCTAGCAAGGTCGATGCTTTAGCTACCCATAACAAGATGCTTGAAACTCAGATTTCACAAGTAGCTCAACAAGCACCTCTGCTCTGCTGGAATATTTCCTGGACAACCACAACCTAACCCGAAAGGACACGCTAATGCCGTGATACTTAGGAGTGGAAAAGAACTTGACGGACCTGTTGATCCAAGACTAGAAAACCCACTATGTATCAAGCAAGACAAGCCGAGTAGAGCGACCGAAAAAGGAAAACGAAACTCAAGAGGTCAGAAAAGAGAAACCTTATGTGCCTCCACCGCCCTATAAACCACAAATTCAGATCCCGAGATTAACAAATTCTAAATCGATGAGCCAATTTAAGAGATTCGTGGAACTTCTGAAACAACTAAATATCACAATACCATTCACATAAGCCATTACTCAGATGCCATCGTATGCTAAATTTCTTAAGGAAATCCTATCTAATAAGAAAAGTTAGAAGATAACGGGCATTACTCTTGAATGTAGTGCTATCATTCGAATAACATGCCTCCTAAGCTAAAAGACCCAGGTAGTTTCTCTATACCCTGTAATATTGGAAAATTCGTCATAGACAAAGCTCTATGCGACTTAGGAGCAAGTATCAGTGTCATGCCCTTATCTATTTGCAAAAAGCTAGAAATGGGAGAACTTACACCTACAAAAATGTCTGTTCAATTAGCTGACCGATCAGTTAAGTATCCTGTAGGTATATTGGAAAATGTTCCAGTTAGCATAGGTCAATTCTATATCCCGACCGATTTTATAATCATGGACATTACCGAAGATTCAGTTACCCCTATTATATTAGGAAGACCATTCCTAGCTACAGCTGGAGCTATAATTGATGTAAAGAAGGGCAGATTAACATTCAAAGTCGGAGAGGAAAAAGTGGAATTCATCCTCACTCAATTTCTACAAGCACCCGCCATGAATGACACATGTTATTTACTCGATATTATAGATGAGTGCGTGAGAGAGATGAAAGCTAAACAAACCACATATTCCGAAATAATGAAAATTGAAACCCCTCTGATATTCGAAGATGATAATTGGCGAGAACCATATAAAGATGACAGTCTAAGCGAAAGTCTAGCACTTACACCTAATCATATGCCATGTCCCAAGAAACCAAAACTAGAATTGAAAGTTTTACCTAAAAATCTACGATACGAATTCCTTGATCTTGAACAAACTCGACTGTAATAGTGAATTCAGTTTAGGGCAGCAAAGCGAAAAACTTTTAGACGTTCTAAGGAAATATCCTACTGCGTTAGGTTATAACATATCAGACTTAAAAGGAATTTGTCCTTCAATTTGTATGCATCGTATTCTATTAGAAGAGGATTGCAAAACCTCTCGAGAACCTCAAAGAAGAATCAACCCGATCCTCGATCGTAGTCGAGATGAAATCAAAAAGCTAATGGAAGCGGAATTATATACCGATCTCCGACGATAAATGGGTTAGCCAGTGCATGTCGTACCTAAGAAAGGAGGTGTTCTTCGTGAAAACGCACAAGGAATCGATAACACAAAGAGTAGTTAGTGGACACGAGTGTGCATTGATTATAGAAAAGCGAACAAAGCTACTCGGAAAGACCATTTTCCTTTACCCTTTATTGATCAAATGTTAGAACGATTAGCCAAACACTCTTGCTTCTGCTATTTAGACGGTTATTCCGGATTTTTTCAAATTCCTATTCACCCTGATGATCAAGAGAAGACTACATTCACGTGTCCCTATGGAACATTCGCGTACAGACGAATGCCATTTGGATTATGTAATGCCCCTGCAACTTTCCAACGATGTATGATGGCCATCTTCGCAGATTTCATTGACAACATCATGGAAGTGTTTATGGACGACTTCTCTGTGTGTGGACAAAGTTTTGAAGGATGTCTATCTAATTTAGAGAGTGTTTTAGAACGATGTGTGAAAGTGAACCTTGTGCTTAACTGGGAAAAATGCCATTTCATGGTCAGAGAAGGAATCGTACTTGGACATGTTATTTCCAATAAAGGAATTGAAGTTGATAAAGCTAAGATAGAAGTGATTAAAGAACTCCAACCACCCAAGACCGTTCGAGAGATACGAAGTTTTCTAGGACACGCCGGTTTTTACCGACGTTTTATTAAAGATTTCTCGAAAATTACAAAACCACTTACCGGTCTATTAATGAAGGATGCTGAGTTCATATTCGATGACGATTGTTTTCAAGCTTTTGAAACCCTCAAAGCCGCACTTATTTCTGCACCAATCATGCAACCGCCCGATTGGAGGTTACCTTTCGAAATCATGTGCGATGCAAGTGATTACGCTGTAGGCGCAGTTCTTGGACAAAGGAAAGATAAGAAACTTCACGCAATTTACTACGCCAGCAGAACGCTAGACTCAGCTCAGATGAATTACGCCACAACTGAAAAAGAACTCTTAGCCGTGGTCTTCGCGCTTGACAAATTTCGTTCTTACCTTGTAGGAGCAAAAATCATCATCTACACGGACCACGCTGCTATCAAATATTTACTTGCCAAGAAAGATGCAAAACCGAGACTCCTCCGATGGATCTTGCTTTTACAAGAATTTGACTTAGAAATTAAAGACAAGAAAGGAACCGAAAACGTCGTAGCGGATCATTTATCCCGTTTGGAAGGTATAAAACCGAATAAGTGCCAATTAACGATGATTTTCCGTATGAACATCGATAGCACATATGATAAGCGACCTAGCTCATTTGGATTTACAAAAACCAGAAGCTAAGGAAGTCATGGAAGCCATTGACATGACCATAGGATTGCCTTGGTATCGACATCGTTAATTATTTAGCTGCTGCGCTTCCACCGACCTAACTTACCAGAAAAGAAATTCTTCCATGATCTCAAGAGTTATTATTGGGACGAACCACTTTTATTTAAGCGAGGACTGATGGAATTTCCGCCGTTGTATACCCGAAGAAATAGAAGACGTCATTTCCCATTGTCATTCATCTCCTTATGGCGGACATGCTAGCACCTCTAAAGCGTGTGCCAAAATTCTCCAAGCCGACTTTTTACGCCTAACCTATGGAAGGATGTCCACATCGTTAAAAGCGTGATCGATGCCAATGCAGGTAATATCTCAAGACGCGATGAAATGCCTCGAGAAAGGAATACTTGAAGTTGAAGTCTTTGATGTTTGGGGAATAGATTTCATGGGACCTTTCCATCTTCTTTTGGAAACAAGTTTATACTCGTAGTATCGATTATGTTTCAAAATGGATCGAGGCAATAGCTTCTCCTACAAATGACACACAGTGGTGATAAAGCTTTTCAGAATATAATTTTCCCGTTTTGGTGTTCCTCGACTTGTTATTAGTGACGGTGGATCTCATTTTATTTCAAGATATTTGATAAATTACTATCTAAATATGGAGTGAAACACCGCGTAGCAACACCTTATCATCCGCAAACTAGCGGACAAGTCGAAGTTTCGAACAGAGAGATTAAACAAATATTAGAAAAAACTGTCGCTATATCTCGAAAAGATTGGTCATCCAAGCTTAACGAAGCTTTATGGGCTTATAGGACAGCTTACAAGACTCCTATCGGAACTACACCTTTCAAACTTGTCTACGGAAAATCCTGTCACCTCCCAGTAGAATTAGAGCATAAAGCTTATTGGGCGATAAAGACACTCAATATTAACTACATTGCTGCTGGCGAGAAACGAATCCTCGATTTACATGAACTGGAAGAATTAAGACTAGACGCTTACAAAAACGCTAAAATCTACAAAGAACGCACTAAAAAGTGGCACGATCAACGTTTATCTCGAAAAGAATTTAGTGTGGGAGATGTCGTACTTTTATTCAATTCTAGACTTAGACTCTTCCCTGGAAAACTTAAATCTAGATGGTCCGGTCCTTTCGAAATTACAAAAGTATTTCCTAGCGGAGCGGTAGAAATTAAGGATAGATATAGTGCCCCGTTTATTGTAAACGGGCAGCGTTTAAAACAATATAATCGTATAGATAATCGAGACTATACGAATATTCTTAAACTCGTAGAATTACCACCTATTTCTCCCGACTAATCTTTCACTAGGCATTTCGTCAGGCTTATGACGTTAAAAACAGCGCTTCATGGGAGGCAACCCATTTTATTTGTTCTTGTTTGCTATTTTGTGTATTTGTTTTTGGTTGCTATTTAAGTACTTTTCATCTTTTTAAACTTTTATAAAATTGCTGCTGATTTCAAAACAATTTTACTTGCCACAGGATTTCTGAAAAGTCTTTTTCTCTTTACTTTCTCCTCTACTCTGTTTCCCTTGCTTTACTTTTGCTATGGACCCCCCACAGAATTTTATGGAAACCACCTTTAGAGGTAGAAACCAAAGGAGAAGATTTGAGGCTTTGTCTCAAAGAGCCATCAGTTTAACCCTGTATTATGATGAACCCACTATGGACAATTTAGGCATAACTGACAGTGTTTACTACATGTTTAACCAGTTAGGATGGGAGAGAGCACACCTGAAAAATAGGTTTGTCACTTACCGAGAGCTCACCCTTGAGTTCTTGAGTTCCTTAGTTTACATCCCTGAACACGGTGTCGGAGCCGAAAAGGAATCATCGCCTTCAGACTTTTTGGTATGGAGTTCACCTATAACCATAGGGACTTAGCTGCTTTATTAGGTTTCCCCAGTGGACCCTTAGCTTTTACTACCCCTGAGGCCGATTTATTGGATTTTGAGCTGGATTATTTATGGGGTACTTTAACCGGAAACTATCACCCTGACCCAGAAAGCATGGATAATAATGAAATACATAACCCAACCATCCGTTATTTCCATAGGATTCTTGCCCACACTCTGTTTGGAAAAGAACAAAACCAAAATGCTGTTTCCAAGGATGAACTATCTCTGCTTTATTGTTTAAACACAGGACGCCCTGTTAATGTTGTCCCACTCCTGATGAAGACCTTTACCCGCATTAGTGAGGACCCTAATGTTCCTGTCAGTGTGGGAGGATTGGTTACAATGATTGCAAATGCTCTTGGACTTCGTTACCAACTTAATAACTGTGCACCATTTGGATCAATTAGGCCTATGAATATTGACTTCTGTTTCAACAACATGATAATAGGAAATTTAGGCCATGCACCTTATGATTACCTGATAAGAAACGAAGTTGTTACTCTTTTTACCCTTCCGAACCATGCCCGAGTTAGTGTCCATAACCGTGATAATTGGTTGTATGAATTGAATCCACCCGACCACCTAGAGACACCAGAAACACCACAATCATATTTTGTTGCTGATAATTTCATGTCTAAAAACGAAACAGATCCTGAAACTCCTCCTGGTTACCATGACTTTACAAATATGACTGAAGCACAAGTAGGCCCTGACATAAACCAAGGAGAAAACACTACACAATTAAACACCATTTTGACCACTTTGGATGCTTATAAAACTGACATTGATGGAATAAAGGATGAATTGAAGACTATGCGTTTGGATCTTATTGGTTTGACTGACATCACAGTGGAGCAATTCTATAACATCACCCAAGCTTTAGAGATTTTAAAAGAAAAATTGGATGAAGCGGTTCTTAGTTTTCGATTTTCGGTTTTCGGTTTTCAATTCTTAGTTTTAGAATTTTCCCATTCCGTTTTGTTTCTAGGTAGTTTCAATTCTTGGTTAAATTCCTGCATTTCGATTTACAAGTCATTTAAATTCTGTCAAAAAGAACAAGTTACTTAATTTGATTCAATGCAATTGTTTGTTTGTTTTTAGTTTTAAACTTACAATCATTATTATGCTTACAATGTTTTATGGTTTTACGCTCTTAATTAATTATCTATATTGGAATATATATGTTGAATGGATTAGTGTTATGTTTATGTTGGAATGTCTGAGATGTTCTACTTGATATAAAAATGTTACCCTGTGCAAGTATGTTCTGTTCTGTTTTAATATGCAAAAATTGCAGCTCTTACGATCGTCATCTGTCCCCCACGACCGTAACACGCCCTTCAGCGCGTTACGCTCGTCAGCTAGGTGTTACGACCGTAACACGGGCTACATCAGTAACCCTGTTAGCAGAACGTTCCCTTTTCTTCTTCCCTCAACCTTTCTCTCTTCTTTTTCCATAACTTCCCAACCATCCTACTTCCTCCATTAACTACCCATTCAACCCACTTTTAATCCCTCTCAATTTTCAAACTTCCCACCATCTCTTTTCACTCTATATATATTCACATTACCCGTATCACATTTTCATTCACTCATTCCTCAACCGTACCCTTTCTCACTCAACAATCCTTGCATGCAAATGGCGAACAATCTCCAACCTATTCCTGGAATTATCCTACGTGATGGTGAGCAGGGTGAGACCCAACGCATTAAGTTTTTGAAATTCCAACGCCGTGGTCTGCACCCCACTCGGTATGTTGATACTGACTGTTTGAGGGACCTCGGTCTGCTTGAAGGTGTTCAACGCCTTCTTCAGAATGTCAATCTGTGGAGCATGTGTAGCCAGCCTCAACCCACATACGAGAATCTCACTCTCGAGTTCTTGAGCTCATTCTGCTACATCACTCCACCTGGTTCAACAAACCAACTTTCCGGTGTTGCGAGGTTTCGCATTTTCGGTACCGAATACGAGTTCTCCCAGAACGCGTTCGGCCAACTGCTTGATTTCTGCACCGAGGAAGGTTCCCACCTCCGTGTACCCGACAACTTTGGAGAAGAATCCTTCAACCTCTGGCATAGCCTCACAAACAACCGAGCTCACTCCTATGATCATCTCAACGCCACTCAAATCCATAACCCAGCCATACGCTATTTCCACCGTATCCTTTGCATCACAATCTTCGCAAGAGATAGTAACCACAAGTTAAACTCCAAAGAGCTGTTCTTCATGCATTGTGCTTTCTCGGGTCAGAAAATAAATGCCGCACCTTTTCTCTTGGCCCATATTCACTCCATCTGCACCAGAGGAGGTAAACCTTTCTATTTTGGAGGGCTTGTCACTTCTCTTGCTCTGGCACTGAATCATGGAGACACCCTCACCCATTTGCCATCCCAACCACCAGTTCTGCTCACTCTTGACCATTGCAAATCAGCCCACCTCATCCACGAGCGGGACGATGGAAAATTCCATCCGGTGATCCAGAACCGAGTTTACACTAACATTGTTTTGCCTTGCAGGGACCGAATCGACCCTCAGAACCGAGCCAATTGGCTGTTTAACATTGATGCCCCTGAAGGCCCTGCTGCTACTCAAGAGGAACCTCCTGTCGGCCCCGCTGATGAGATGCAGGAAGAACTTGACCGAGCTGTCCCTGTACCTGACATTCCTGAGTCCTCCTCTGCTCCACCACCTCCATCTTATGACGACATCCTCCGGGAAATTCACCATCAGAACCTGATGATTTTCCAATCCGAGAGAGTACATAAAGAGCGTTTCGATGCCTTACTCGCGCAGAATGCCCAAATCTTGAGTGGTCAGCGCTCGACGAATGAAAGGCTTGATGAAGTGCTAAGCGAGCTGAACGCTTTGAGGATGGATGTTACATCTCTTGGACCACAGAGCACTAACTCTGAAGCTACTCCTTCTAGAAGGTCAAGAACCCGAAGCCGCCATGGTCGCCAGTAGTTTTTCTCTTTCTTTGTTGTTTCCTTTGTCTTTTTATTTTACTTTTAATTCAGCCTCGCCGTTATATCATAACATTGAGACAATGTCTGATATAGTGTGGGAGGAGTACTGCATTCTTATTTCAGAACGAGTAATTTCATTTCCATTTTAGTATTATTTCGTTATTTCATTTTCTCCCCGTTTTATTTAGCCATACCAAAAATTTTCGCCTTTTATATTCGCATAATCGTTAGTTACCTACTTTTACCAAAATCTTAGTTAGAAGGCCGAGAGCGATCCAACGAGAACTATACGATTATGACACCTTTGACTCCCTACTTACGCGTATCGTCCCTATTTCCGTTATACCGATACTTTCAGTTTTAAGTCTTAATTTAGCCCCTAGTAGTTTATACTAGCACTCGGCACCAGTCTTAACACAAGCCACGTGGGAAGCCGATGAACATAAGTGGATGATCTTGCATAATTGCTTTAATAATAATGTTACATGCTCTAAGGAAACAGCCAATGCACCAATTAAATTGGGCGATCCTCACCCGATCGTTTAATCCAACGGATGCAAAAGCTTTTACTAAGTAACATGAGAATCCATTGTTTAGATGGTTTAGAAGCATCTGGTACTAAACTCGGTAGGGCAGACTACGGTCCGATCGCCCGCATCTTGCAATTGGATATAAAAGGTTGCCACATAATTGTGCCAGAAACCGTTGTATTCTGATCAGAACCACTAACCGGCTATTCCACTACGTATGTGTGTATATAATGGGCTTAATGTGATTGCGCGAGAAAGAACGAAACCGGGTGAACTAGGAACGAGAGACTTTGAGTTGAATTATAACGATATAATTGGACGTTTCGTCTAAAACGGATAGTCGTCGACAAGCCTGTTGCTTGTGTCATTAACGTATCGCTGTTGTTTCATTCGTTTTCTTGGCCAAACTAACTTAGGATTTCTTGTGATTATTTGAAAACGAAAGGTATACTAGTTATGTGCGTTTATAAAACTTGTCCGATATTTCTAAATTGATTATTTTGCTTGAGGACAAGCAAAGGTTTAAGTATGGGGGAATTTGATAACACGAAATCATATCGTTTATTTTACATGAAATTTACCCGTTTTGTATTATTTTGACCCGATTAACTCCCGAATATTTCGAGATTATCATTACTTTTTGCATGTATTCATAACTCAGCTCAAAACAAAAGGAAACATGAAACAATGTAAGAAAGCATCAAAAGAATAGAAGAAAAAGACAAATCTGTCAAAGATTACAAATTTTGTAGCTGTGACGGTCGTAATACAATGTGCCATGACCGTAAGCCATCTTGAAGAGTGTTACGACCGTAACACACCCATGACGACCGTAACACGGAGCCAACACCAACCCTGCTCGTAACGTCTCACCACGATCGTAATGCGCATACCAGTTATTTCAAAATACAGGTCGTGGCAGAGTGGAACAGAAGGAGTTTCAAAATCCTTATTTCTCTCCTGGATTCTCTCCCACGTTTGCACATTCCAACCTCAACTACCCACATTCCTATATTCATGGAGAAGTGGAAGGCAAGCTACGTGTGAGAAGTTTTAGGAACCAACTGCAGATTCACTCATCTATAAATACCCGAGACTTCAACATCAAACAGGAGAGCATTTTTTTATGATTTTCTTGTGCGGAAGCTCTGCCGAATTCGAACCCAATATTATTTTCAGTTTCTAATTTTCCTCTGCATTCAGTTATTCTTTTTCATTTCCATTGCCCAAATAATAATTTCCAACATCAAGAAATTATTATTATAGTTTAGGATTTTTATTTAAGCTTCAGAATTCATTACTTTACCGATACCGAATCCGAGTTTCCGATTTGTGGAAGAAGGATTGAAGTGTTGGGCTGCTTTATTTCAGGTTTTTATTTTGCAATTGTATTACAGTATTCTTTAATTAATTAATGCAAGTTTAAATTATTATTATTTATAATGTCCAATTTATATTTGTTTGCTTTTACCTTCTGTACGTTCGTTTTAATTTCCATGGCTAGCTAAACCTTTAGTGTCGGTATGGGATAGTAAGAGACATTAGGAATCTGATCAACAACTAGGGCTAAAAACTTTAATCAACTTAACTCTGGTTATAACTTTTTATGCTTAAAAATAAAATCTTCGTTACGAAAGTAAGAAGATAAATAGGTTAGATCGAGACCACGAAAGTGTGAGGTTTTTAACCGGATAGCTAAAGTTAGGCATTTGATTTAAATACAGTGAAAGCGCTTTAAAACAGATTAGAATTAATTAAGCTTCCAAAAAGTATTTCTAAACACTTATAGGCTAGCGGAAGCAGGTATAGGGCTTTAGACGTATAATCCGAGATAAGACCATGAAAGTGTGAGTTGAGGGTTTTTAAACTGATTAATTCTACGGACAAACCAAGTTGACCATCCTTATATGCCTAAGCCAGATTAGATCCTTTAAGTCGACTCTATTGCATACCGACCATTTCATTTTATAATTATTTTAAAAAAACCAATTAATTTACCTTCCTTAACCTTCCTAAAACCAAACGTGACAATTTCCGCCTTATCTAAACAAACATTACTTTCCCGCATTAGAGTGATTACAAAGTCCCTGTGGATTCGACAATCTTTTATTACTACCACGATAGGTTGTGCGCTTGCAGTTAAGATACTGTTAGACACATTAGGTTTATCGCACATCACTACTGTTGCTGCAATTGCTCAAACTTGCGACTTATGTGGTATTCAATCACATCTTGCTCCAGAATGCCCACTTTTAACAGGAGTTCCAGTTGAACAAGCAAATTATGTACAGGGTAATCCTTACAGCAACACATATAACCCTAGCTGGAAGAATCATCCTAACTTTTCATACAAGAGTAACAACGCGTTATACGCACCTGGACAAGCTCCTGCTACACCACCTGGTTATCCTAAGGCTATTCCAAATCATCCTAATAATTGTCCTAACACGTCTAATGCTCCTAGGAAGTCTAATTTGGAAGTCATGATAGAGCATTTCATTGCTACTCAGAACCAAACCAATAGTACTCAAACCCAGACTAATAAGGATGTTCAAAATCAGAATATACACATTAATGAGCAGATTAAGCAATTATCTAACAAGCTTGATGCTTTAGCTACACACAATAAAATGTTAGAAACACAAATCTCTCAAGTAGCTCAACAACAAGCGGCTTCAGCTGCTCCTGCTGGTTCTTTTCCTGGACAGCCTCAACCTAATCCCAAAGGACATGTAAATGCTGTTATCTTAAGAAGCGGAACAGAGTATGATGGACCTGTAGATCCCAGAAACAATAGCCCAGCTATGCAACAAAATTCTGTTAAACAATCTGAAACCCAAGATAAACCAGAAAAGGAAAATCAGAAAGATAATAGTGAAGATACCACACAAAAGGACGAACCTTATGTACCCCCACCACCTTACAAACCTCATATTCCTTATCCTCAAAGGTTAGTTAAAACTAAGAGTGTGGGTCAATTCAAGAAATTCGTGGATCTTCTGAAGCAACTTAATGTTACAATTCCTTTTACCGAAGCTATAACTCAAATGCCCTCCTATGCTAAATTCCTTAAACACAGATTCTATCCAATAAGAAAAAAGCTAGAGGATAATGAAACTGTCATGCTTACTGCTAAATGTAGTGCAATTATTCAAGACACAATGCCTCCTAAACTCAAAGATCCTGGAAGTTTCTCTATTCCATGTGTAATTGGCAAATTTGTCATAGATAAAGCCTTATGTGATCTTGGAGCCAGTATAAGTGTGATGCCGTTATCCATATGCAAGAAACTTGACATGGGAGAACTCAGACCAACCAAAATGTTCATTCAACTAGCAGATAGGTCAATTAGATATCCTGCAGGAGTTCTTGAGAATGTTCTTGTACGCATTGGCCAATTCTATATACCTACTGATTTCATTATCATGGACATAAGGGAGGACGAAGTTACCCCAATCATTCTTGGAAGGCCTTTCTTAGCTACAGCCGGTGCAATTATAGATGTAAGAAGAGGAAAACTTACTTTTGAAGTAGGCGAAGAGAAAATCGAATTTATCCTCTCTCAATTCTTAAAGGCACCTGCAATTGAAGACACTTGTTACTTCATGGATATCATCGATGAATGTAGAAAAGAAGCTGAACTTGAAAATGAAGACAATCTCGATGAAAATCTGAGTAGTAATCTAAGTGAATGCTTAGCTATAGCACCAGATCCTACACAAAATTTAAGAAAACCATCCCTAGAACTCAAAACACTTCCTAAAAATCTAAGGTATGAATTCCTAGATTCCGAACTCGAACGACCAGTGATAGTCAACGCAGAACTTGGCGAAACAGAAACTGAAACACTTTTACAAATTCTGAGAAAATATCCAACAGCCTTAGGATATAATATCACTGATCTTAAAGGAATAAGTCCCTCCATCTGTATGCATCGCATTATGTTAGAAGAAGATTGTAAAACTTCAAGAGAACACCAGAGGAGACTAAACCCGATTATGAGCGAGGTTGTGAAAAAGGAAGTTATGAAGTTGTTAGAAGCAGGAATCATATATCCTATATCGATAGCAAATGGGTTAGCATGCATGTTGTACCTAAGAAAGGAGGTGTCACAGTAGTCGAAAATGAGAAAGGAGAAATCATAACTAAAAGAGTTGAATCTGGATGGAGAATGTGCATCGATTATCGAAAACTTAACAAAGCCACCAGAAAAGATCATTTCCCTTTACCATTTATTGATCAGATGTTGGAGCGTTTAGCTAGACACTCTCATTTCTGTTTCTTGGACGGTTATTCAGGTTTCTTTCAGATACCTATTCATCCTAATGACCAAGAGAAAACAACTTTCACATGCCCCTTTGGAACCTTTGCTTATAGAAGAATGCCATTTGGTTTATGCAATGCTCCTGCAACTTTTCAAAGATGCATGATGGCAATATTTGCTGATTTTCTGGACAATATTATGGAAGTCTTCATGGACGATTTTTCCGTCTGTGGACAAAGCTTTGAAGAATGTTTAGAAAATTTAGAAAGGGTATTAGAACGTTGTGTAAAGGTTAATCTAGTGCTTAATTGGGAGAAATGCCATTTTATGGTACAAGAAGGAATTGTTTTAGGACACATTATATCCAAAAGAGGAATTGAAGTCGATTACGCTAAAATCGAAGTTATTGAGAACAACCTCAAAAAGCTGTTAGAAATCCAAGCTTTTGGGACACGCCGGTTTTTATCGACGATTCATTAAAGATTTCTCTAAGATAACTAAACCCCTGACTGAATTATTAATGAAAGATGCTGAATTCATCTTCGACGAAAAATGTTTAGAAGCATTTCAAACACTTAAGAAAGCATTAATTTACGCCTATCATGCAAACTCGATTGGAATGAACCTTTTGAAATAATGTGTGAAGTGACTATGCCGTAGGAGCTGTTTTAGGACAGCGAAAGGATAAAAGACTTCACGTCATATATTATGCAAGCGAACCACAGACGAGCGCAGATGAATTATGCTACAACCGAGAAAGAATTCTTAGCAGTGATCTTCGCGTTAGACAAGTTCCGTTCCTACTTAGTAGGATCCAAGGTAATCATATACACGATCACGCTATTAGATATCTCCTAACCAAAAGGACGCTAAACCTAGACTCGAGATGGATATTATCTGCAAGAGTTTGATTTAGAAATCAAAGATAAGAAAGGAACGAAAATGTGGTAGCGGATCATCTCTAGACTAGAAAATCTTAAACATGAACAAGTGCCGATTGATGATGAATTCGATGATAAACTGATTGCCCACTTGGAAGACACAGAACCAGATAAACTCATGGAAACCACCTCCTATCTCCTCGTGCCTTGGTATCTGATTTAAGTAAATTACCTTCGCAGCGTTTACCACGAACTTACCTACCAATGAAGAAGAAATTCTTCCATGATCTTAAACAATATTATTGGGATGAACCTCTACTTTTCAAGAGAGGTCCCGACGGAATTTTCGCCGATGTGTGCGAAGAAGAGATTGAAAACATTATAACACATCGTCATTCGCACCTTACGGAGGACATGCTAGTACATCCAAAACATGTGCAAAGATCTTACAATCCGGCCTCTATTGGCCTAATTTATGGAAAGACGTACATGCCACCATCTTAAAATGCGACAGGTGTCAACGCACCGGTAATATATCTAGACGTGACGAAATGCCACAAAAAGGCATTTTAGAAGTCGAAATCTTTGATGTGTGGGGGATAGACTTCATGGGACCCTTCCCATCTTCATCCGGTAACAAGTATATACTCGTGGCTGTAGATTATGTCTCAAAATGGATCGAAGCTATAACTTCTCCAACAAATGACACCCGAGTGGTACTTAAGCTTTTCAAGAACATAATCTTTCTTAGGTTCGGTGTACCCCGACTCGTTATAAGCGACGGTGGATCTCATTTCATTTCCAAAATCTTTGAAAAATTATTAAGGAAATATGGAGTTCGACACCGCATAGCTACACCTTACCATCCTCAAACTAGCGGACAAGTTGAAGTTTCAAATCGCCAGATAAAACAAATCCTTGAAAAAACTGTCGCTACGTCCAGAAAGGATTGGTCCTTTAAACTTCATGAAGCTTTATGGGCATACAGAACTGCCTATAAAACTCCCATTGGTACTACTCCTTTCAAGCTTATTTATGGTAAGTCATGTCATCTCCCAGTTGAGTTAGAACACAAGGCTTATTGGGCCATTAAGAACCTGAACTTAAGTTATACTGCCGCTGGAGAGAAGCGTATCCTGGATATTAATGAATTGGAAGAACTTAGACAGGATGCGTACGAAAACGCTAGGATTTACAAAGAGCGCACAAAGATATGGCACGATAAGCGTATATCTAGGAAGAATTTTAATATAGGTGACTACGTATTACTTTTTAACTCACGATTAAAATTATTTCCTGGAAAATTACGATCTAGGTGGTCTGGACCTTTTGAAATTACTCGAGTTTATCCAAGTGGTGCAATAGCGATTAAGGGACCTTCGATTGAATCGTTTATAGTAAACTGGCAGCGTTTAAAACACTACCATCTTACCGAAATCGAGGGAAATTCTCAAACGATAAATCTAGACGAGCCATATGCTCGCTTAGCTGACTAATCGTTAGTTTTATTTGTCGAGCTTACGACATAAAACAAAGCGCTTTGTGGGAGACAACCCACTGTTTCTATTTCTTTCTTCTTATTTTATTTTATTTCTTTATTCTATTTTAAAACAAAAACAAACAAAAAAATATCTATTTCTTTTTCTTTATCTATTTTCTTTTATTTCTATTCTCTGTCTTATTTTCTTTCTATTCTTTATCTCTCTTCTTATCGGCATTTGGCCAATGCTGATCTTCTTTTATTTTCTTCTCCTCAGGATACTTCTAGCTACTTATTTCTCTCTTTCCACTATGTCTCGTGTTGATGATATGCCAGTCAGTTTCAGAGGAAGAAATCAGCGCACCAAATATGAAGTTTTATCCGAGCGTGAGATGTTGCCTACTACCTACCTTCATTATGGTGCTATGACTGCTCTTGGTATTCGTGATAGTGTGCTTTTTCTGCTGAATCAGATTGGGTGGGATAATTCACGCCTGATGACTTGCTATGCCACTTATCGGAACCTCACTTTGGAGTTCCTCAGCGCTTTGGCTTACTTTCCTAATCATGGGGTAGCTTTACGCCGTGGACTTATTATTTTCAGACTTTTTGGCTTCACCTTCAAGTTTACCCATAAGGAATTGGCTGATCTTCTTGGTTTTCCCAGTGGCTTAGGAGTTTATCATGAAAGTCAGGAAGAGTATCTTGGATTTAGAGATCTTGACTATTTTTGGGGATCTATTTCTGGAATCCTTAACCCTGAGCCCGAGGATCTTGTATCAGAGAATATCCATAACCCGGCCTTCAGGTATTTCCATAAGATTCTGGCCCATACCATGTTTTGTGCTTCGCAAAACCGTCCGGTTAATGCGATCACTTATCTGCTCCGTACCTTTGTGGATCTCATTGATACTGATCATGCACCCATTCGGATGGGAGGTCTCGTTACTATGATTGCAAATGTTGTTGGACTTCGACGACCCTTTAGGCATCTGAATGCTTTTACCGGTGTTACTTGCATGACCATCGAGTTCTATTTCAACACTGGTATGATTGGTGATCTTGGCCCGACTCAGTTTACCTTGTTGATTAACGGCCAAGTTATGCAGCTGTTTACCTTGCCTAATCCTGCTACGAGTGTGCATAACAAAGCCAATTGGCTTTATGGTCTTGATCAGCATCCTTCTCCGCCAAGCACTCCTGAGACTCCACAAGACTATGAGGTTTTAGAGGACGCTGAGGAAGATCCCTCTGCTCCGCACACTTCCACTGCTCCCTCTGTTGCTCCTGACACCGTTATGCATGAGGCTCCTCCTGTTGATTATGCGACTGCCATCCACGCTCTCCAGGTGGAACACCAGGCTTTGAGGGACGATTTGACTAGTTTGCGAGCTGACTTCTTTGGTTTTATGGATACAGTTTCTGCGCAATTTCAAGAAGTTTTCGCTTCCTTTCATTCTTCCTCTTCCCCTAAGGCAGGACCATCTAGTGGCTAGAGTTCTTAAGTAGTTAATTTCTCTTATTTAGTTTAGTTTCGTTTGATTTTATTAGGTTTTGAAATGTTTCCTTTATATTATTATACTTGATTCTTCAAATTGTAAGCAACTTTGATTTCAATTCTAATGCAATCCATGTTATCTTTTATTATTATAATGTTGCATATTATATTATATTATTATTACTGTTGCATTACTCTTCTTAAGTTGCATTATTATTGTTGCTACGAATTTAAATCGCCCATCTTTCATTTCGATTCTCCTTCGTTATTATCGCATTGAGGACATTGCTCCTTTTAAGTATAGAGGAGTCGGATCATTTCCTTGTTCATTTCTATGTCCTTTGCTCTCTTTGTAGTACTTTTCCTTTTATTTCTTTTCTTGTATCGCAAATTTCAATTCAATAAAATACTTATTTATGCAAATTCTAATCTTTTATGCAAAAATTTGTGCGTACTCAAATTCCCCCTATTTCTTGAGCCATAACGAACAAAATAAAACAATTTTAAAACGCATTTATAAACATTATTCAACTAGTATTAAGGTTGCCTATTATAAATAAGAATTCGAGCAACTTAGCAAAATTGTTATCGTCTTAACACTTTAAAACCCCCCGATGTGTTGGATCGATTTAAGTACTTATTATACCAAAACCTTTAAAACTTAGTTTTAGATTAGCCCCGAGTAGTTTATTAAGCAGTCGGCACCGCCATAAACACAAACTACGTGGAGAACCGATGAATATAAGTGATTGATCAAATATTTTTAAGAAATTGCTTTTATCTGATGATGCAGTTACTAAGTTAGATGGTCCTTACCAGATCATTTAATCCAACAGTTGCGAAAACTATAAATTTAATGCAAAATAATCCATTATAAATTGGTTCAGTGGTCCCTGGTGCTGAACTTGGTAGGGCGAATTACGGTTCGATCCCCCGCAATTTTTAATCGGAAAAAGGGAGTACCAAATGTTTAATTACCAGAACTCCTAGCTGGCTTACTAAGATCAAATTCACTAACCGGTTACTCCACTATGTGCGTGTAAGGTAAAGGGCTTAATGTGATTGCGCTAGAATGAAAACGGGTGAAATAGAACATAGTAATAGGTTGAGCTATAATGATATGACTTAAATTGGTCTGCTTAAGTGGGGTTGTCTAGTGTTCCTACGATAACTTTGGTGTTTAAGTTCGACTTAAATTCTCTAACGAAAAATCAACCTGCAACCTGGTACAAATTGATGTATGTTCTTATATCTGTGTTTAACTGTGCTTCAGTGATTTTTCACTTTTACTTTTTTGCTTGAGGACAAGCAACGGTTCAAGTATAGGGGAGTTTGATAACACAATTTTATATAGTATATTTGATTTAATTTTCATAAATAATGTTAGTAAATTTATTTAATTATTTCATTTTATTTCCATATTACGCTGGTATTTTTATTATTTCAGGTATTTTATTTTAATTGGACAAATTGAGCAAAGTGAAGAAATTAAGAGAAATATTTGATAAAATGTGCAAGAAATGAAGAAAAGGGGTGTGCAAAGCAAAATAATGGATCAAGAAGCCCAAGCAATCAAAAGCCCAAGCAAGCAAAGGCCCAAGCAAGCAAACCCTAAAAAGGGCACGTGCTAGGGTGAGACGCACGTCTCAACCCTCCTCCTAAAAAGGAGGCGCCCGCCTCGGAGTCTTCCCTTAGTGGGAGACGTCCGTCTCCAATGCCACGTTGGCCCTAGGAGAAAAAGGTGGGACGCCCGTCTCAACGTGGTGAGCTGGTGAGGGAATTTCGGAGACGACCGTCTCTTTAGTGGGCAGTTGGGAGTGAGATTTTTGAGGAGAAAGCTACGAAAATCTCTCAACAAGTGGTTACATCCTACCACTATAAAAGGACACCTCCAAATCATAATTTCACACACCGTTTCTCAGCATTATTTCCCAGTTTCAGATTTATTTTTCCTGCATTATTTTTCCATTGTAATCCAAATTTCAGAAGTTATTTTCCGCATTATTTAAATTCTTGTTGAAGAACCGAGACGTTGTACGAGTTATTTCCAGCTTCAAGGATTATTTCCAGCATTTATTTAATTCAGGTTTCTTATTTACATTGCTTTTATTTATTTAATTAATTGTTTGCATGAGATATATTTATTTTGCCATGAATTTATTTATGAATGTTAAAACCTTTAATTTATTCATGTCTGCTTTTATGAATATGTCTGGCTAAATTATTTAAATATCGGTACGTAACGAGTTAATTTGAATGGATCCGGAACAAACAGGCTTGATTATATTTTATAAAATAAACACTTTTTCTGATTTAGTTATCTAATTTATTTTGTTAAAAAGGGTTTAGAAACCAACAGAGCGAAAGTTTGAGGTTAATAAACTGACTAAGATTAGAAACCAATAGAGCGACAGTTTGAGGTTTAAAATCAGATAGTAGATACTAGGTATTGCTTTTAAAGACTGCGACAGCGTTTTAAAACCAATTAAACTTTATTTATTTTCAAAAAGTAATTTTAAAATCAATGGGATAGCGAAAGCATACATCAGAGTTTAAAATTATAATTTATTTCAATAGAGCGAAAGTTTGAGAATAGATTTTTAAATAAATATTTTTTGCTGAAAAAGATATTATTAACATTTTTAGAAAATAAGCCAGTGGAAAGCCGGATTCTTTAGAATTAACGAAGTACATACCGATATTCGCATTATTATTATTTCAATTAGAATTAAGTTTTATTACCCAAAAATTCCCCAATTTATTTATTCGATAGCTATAGCTTTACACAGTAGTTTAGATTACGTTAGTTCGATTTATAGTCCCTTAGGTTCGATATCTTTTAAAACTACGCGATAGGGCTGTATACTTGCAGTCTCCCGATTAATTTAGACGATAAAGTCGCGATCAAGTTTTTGGCGCCGTTGCCGGGGATCAAATTTTGAAGCTACATTCACGCGTTTCTTACCATTTCCAACTCCATCTACCTATTTCATTAAACATCAAAGCACTCCACACCAACACCTACACATTGAGAGTAAGTTTTTCATTTAGCTTATTTTAACTTTTGATTGGTATATTAGCTCAAATGTACTAATTTTAAGAAATTCTATAGCTCAAATAGGTTAGCGTGCAAGTTTGAACACTTTATTTATACTATTTAGATGAGTTTGGTTTGATTTGGATGAGCTAGGATAGTTGTAAAAATGATTCTACCATTGAAATAGTCAAACAAAATTTCTGGATAAGCATATCAGAACTGTTCTATTCCAGCTTTTCAAATATGCATATCTAAACTCGTTCTTTCATTTTATTTTTGTTATGTTTTTTTCAAGATGGCTGCAAATCAAGAAAGGTTGAGACTTATGCGACCCACAGTGGTGTGTACCATGATGGGGATGTCTCAGGTGCCCCAAGTGCGACTTGTTGAGGATAACCCCTTGTAGATCTGTTTCCATGAGAGCCCACAGACATGTCGTTACTCATATACTTTGGAGAGCGTGTGGCTCCACATGTCTAGGAATGAGAGCTAAATTTATGAAATGCCTCTATTTTTTATTTTTTAGTCAAATTCAACTCAATTGATCATGTTATTTTTTTTAACAGTAGTGTGATTGTCTCAAAAGTGTGAATCTTGCAAGAGAGATTCACGATCTTTATCAATCTGAGAAAGCATGATTCCAAAATGCACTCCAAAACTCTAGACTTGTCAGTCTTTGTGCTACAGGGTACATCAACATAAGCCATGGCATACAGGCTGCATTTGTTGAGAGATGGCATAGTGAGACCTCATCTTACCACCTCTCAATTGGTGAGATTATTATTACGCTAGATGATGTAGCATGTCTCATATACCTTCCCATCAGTGAAAGGTTGCTTGATCATTCTAAGATGAACAGAGCTGAGGCACAACGGTTGTGCTTGATTTTTGTGAAAGTACCAAATTGGGATATAAGATTAATGGTCGCTAGTAATTATGAATGAAATTTTGCTTTCAATGTTATTTGCTTTGGTTTTTTGCCACTTCGGCCATGAATTTTTTATGAATTAAACCATAAATTTAAGTGCTTTTGAGAAGTGATTTCGTGTTGAAAATGAGCACTTTTGAATGGTGTAAACTTATGAATCAAATTCAGATTTTTTTATGCATGAACCAAAGTTGAAAGGTGTTGAAAAACAACTCTTGAATTGGAGAATTTGGTGAAGTAATGCATAACTTTTCATGACTTTTCCATAGAATTTTGATGATTTTAATCCATGGTATACACATCTAATTTAATGCATCTTCTTGTAGAAAAGTGAACATTGTGGTGGAAGAATGGACTTGAAACAACATTAGAGAAGGAAGAACAAGACATGGAAAGGAATCTTGATGAAACTTGATTTTGTTGGAAATTTGCATTTTGTAACATAATCATTCAAAACTAATTTCTTCAATGAAAGATGATGATCCTTTGATCAAATTTTTGTTTAACAGGTCTGGGAATATCTAGGAATCAAAATCGAGGCAATGGTCAACAATTGACCAAAAGTCAATAGTTGACCAAAAAGTCAACTATTTGACCAAATAGTCTACTATATCTAAAAGATGTACTCCCTTCATTCTCATTTATAAGTAAATTTTAACTTTTTAGATTCCTTGATTAATTAATGTATTTGAACTATAGATTATATACATCAAGTATTTAATGAATCTAGAAAGTAGAAATTTGCTTATAAAAGATAATGGAAGGAGTAATTTTTTACCCTTTTTCCTTGTAATCCATTACTTTGACTTGTATATCAAGTGATTCACATTGTACCATAGATTTCCAATTAATGAAATATTTTCTTTATTCCAATTTTGCCCTTTCTTTACATTCAAGCAATCTTCCGAATAAAATAACAATCATTTCAATCCCCCTGACAGCCATGAATCTTAAATAAAGAGATTATTCGCACCACAAGTAATATCACAAATAAACCGAATTATGCAGAAGAATTTCCTTAAATCTTGGAACAAAATATTAAATTTCCTAAATTGTCTCAACTTCCAACCTTAGAAACTTATGTACAATTGGAGATCAAGTCAAATGTTCCAGATTAAATCTTCTTTACCTCCACAAATATGAGATACATCCAAAAGGAATATTCACATAATCAAAACAAATATATTAAAAATAAAACAGCTTGCACTGATGTTCTAGTACAATATGTCATAACATTTATCATGTAAACTGACCAACTTGTTAGGACATCTCACACAATATCTATATGTCATAACATCTATCATGTAAACTGACCAACATGTTAGGGCATCTCACACAATATCTAGGGACCTAGGAAATTTATCATTACCCCTAGTCCCTAGGTATGCCATTAGTCATTTCACGTGGCTCGAGGCCACGTAGGCAAAACCCTACGAATTCTTCAACCTTTCGCTTCCTCGATAACTCCTCATATCCCCGGACAAAACGACCTCTAATGCTCTCTTCGAAATCAAGTCATCACCTCCGCAAGCAGAGACGACGACTTGGGGGCTACTGTTTTGGACTGCCCGAATGCCTGTCAGGCAGGTCACCCCGTCTCGAGGTGCGACGATCCACCGAGATCTAGCAACACGCTGGGAGCTTCATTCTTTCTGTTTCCTTAGCCACGCAACTTCCTCTATTCGACACATGTCGAGCAGATAAGTGATTTATCTCACTGAGGACTATGCCCGTTATGTCCCCTTTTTCCCGACATAACGGCTAGTTATGAGCATCATCGCTCGACTTTGACCTAGTCATCTCGAACGGCTATATTCGCGGGCGCGCATATCTCGGCCCAAATATAGCAACCAATGAGAATCGTCCTAACATCACTATATAAACCCTCATATCTTTGAGGGCGAGGTATCACTTTCTTACACTCTAAACCCTAATTTTCACTATCCTCTTCTTTGAATATTTATTTACTTTAGCATCGGAGTGCCTTGCAGGTACACCACCCCTCCTCAACATCAATTTGCTCGAAGGATCTTCAACCATTCTGACCGTATCCGAGTCTGATCACTTGTTCAGATCAGTTTTTGTAAAGTAATTCTATAAATAGTGTATATATATTAATTTTAAAAACCGTATTTTAATATTTTAGAAAAATACTGTATTTTTGTATACTATAAAAATATTTTTTTTATATAAAACAATTTTTTATATTGCTTAAAAAAACAAAAAAAAATTGTATAATATATTTTGCATTAAAATAAATACTATAATTTATGTTTAATATTAAAAATAAGTTTATGTTTAGTATATTTTATGTGTGTTAGTAAACATTATAATATTTATTTAAAAAAGAATATTTTTATATTATAGAAAAAACAGTATTTTTATATACTATAAAAAATATTTATTTATATATAACAGTTTATTTATTTCTTAAAACAAAAACTTTTATTTTTAAGTTACAGCAAAAAAAAAATAATATAAGAGCTTAGAGGTAGTGTAATGTCAATGAAAAATATTTTATACAATCAGTGTTTCACAACCCTTAAAAAATTATTTTATATGTAATTTAAAGAAAAATATTAAACGTATTTGATTCGGACCAATTTTAAAATGAGAGTAGTTTCCCATAAATCATGTGAATGATAAAGAAAAAATTATTTTGAAAAGACCCGTATTAATTTATTTGATTATTATAAGTAATCTTTAAAAAGTCCGGTAGGTACGCTAACATTGTGAATGAAACAAACATATACCGAAGAAACACATGGATGTGATGGAATCTAACATCAAGAAGCTAAAAAAGAAGGTGCCATTAATATGGAGGATTTTGCTCAACTTCCTTTAACATACGAGATCAATAAAGGTTTGAGCTTTAATCCATAGCAGGAATACAAGAATTTCATACTCTCACCCATAGTCCTAGATGGTTGTCGAAGTGTTTGCATGTTCCACGTAGGGGTGTTCAAAACCAAACCAACTCAATAGAAAACCGCAAATTAAACTAAACCAAATCGAAAACCGCAAAAAACCGTATTTGGTTCGGATTAGTTTGGGTCATTTTGTAACAAAACCGCATGGTTTGGTTCGGTTTGCGGTTTGTATTTTGTAAACCGAACCAAACCGAACTAAACTGAATTATGTTACAACCTATATTTTACTTAAATTGCATATAACTCAAACCTAAATCTATTATACATTAGCCTTATGACTATAGACAATTTTATCATCTTTACAGTTATAGTTTCAATTTCAATCTTCTTAAATATCTCCTAACATTATCACTTCATCTTCACCACTTACATCTTGTCTCTTCTTATCTAATCTTTATTCTCTTATATTATTTCCTTTGCACGTTCTTATTTTTTATGCTATTTTTCTCTCTTTTAATTTTATTTTATCGCACATCTTTATCTCTAATCTCTCCTCTCTTATGTTCTTTCTTTTTCATAATTTCTCATCTCTTCTATTTTTTTTGTTCTATTATAATATTTTTTATATTGTTTTATGCTATTATTTTATGTTTATTATTTCACTTTTGTCTAATCTAACTTTTACATATTAAATGAAAAGTTATTGTTCAAATATGATTAGTTTTTTGGTTATTATTTAGTAGTGTATCATGTATGAATGATCAAATACAAAGTTATGTTGTTATATATATGTGAATGTATGACTCAACAAATTATTTGTAAAAAACCGAACCAACCGCACCGAACCAAACCGCATTGGTTTGGTTTGGTTGATTTGGTTTTTTTTTTAAAAGTCAACCGAACCAAACCAAACCGCATGCCTTTTTCTCTTGCGGTTCGGATGATTTTTTGCGTCAAAACCGCTCAAACCGCACCGCAAACACCCCTACGGCTAATTTCACAAGGCAAACCTCATACCAATGCATTGGTGATCAAGCAATAAAAATCGTTAAGAATAAATATTACATAAATAACAAAAGACAATTTAATTAACATATAAATTGCGTACAATGGTACAAAGTAATTATGACGTAGGAACAATAACTCGTCTCTAACAAGTGTGACTTTAGCTATTTATTGAGTAATTAAACAATGAAATTAAGGTCTAAGAAAGTAGTATATGAATCATATAGGGTGTGTTTGGCCAAGAAGAAAAAATAAGAAGAGAGAAGATGATGAGAAAGAATATGAAAAGAGAGAAGTGTGAAAAAAAATAGAGTAGATTTGATATATTGATTGGTAGAAGAGAAATAAGTGAAAAATAGAAGAGAAAGAGATGTGTTTAACTTGTAAAATGACAAAAATACTCTTCATATAATTTTATGTTATTTGAAAATTATTTTTTATTTAAATTTAGTTAAGTTAATTTTAAATAATAAAATAAAATAAATTATTATATATGATTAATACAAAACAATGAATAAGATTTAGAATAACTCTTAAAAACTTACTCATAATTTTGGAGTAAGAATATCCCTATATATATATATATATATATATATATATATATATATATATATATATATATATATATATATATATATATATATATATATATATATATATATTGTGATAAGAGTGAAAAGTGAGAATATTGCCATATATTTGGAATAATAGATTAAGGAAATATCAAATTTATTTTAAAATATAGTCAACATGTTTATTTAAAAAAATGAAAAAGTTAGCTATAAAGAATGGTTTAATGCAAACATTTTGTTAGACTAATTTTGTGTAGACTCTAAACCATCACAAAGTTATATTTATAAGAGTAATAGCAATGGGTCAGATGAAGAAATGTATTGTGATAACTTTGATGATAATAGTATTTATCATACAGGTTGCATGCATCCCTGAATCTCAAGATTTTAAGTCCAACAGTCTCAAAAGAACTTGGTGTGAAATAAAGTGTTTTCTGAAGTGTGTAAAGTTTGTTCCGGAGTGCAAGGAAATTTGTCGTAAACAATGCTCTGGTTATTCATATAACTAATGGTATTTGCTTTATCGTCATCTCTTATTTCGCTTTTTTTTTCAAATCAAAGTAAATATATGAATATGTCTTTTATTTTGTAGGTGTTCGTGATTCCGATGCATACATACATTCCTTTAAGTTTGGAAAGTTGCAATAATCAATAAATAATTTGTATGCTTTGCGACACCCTGTGTAATAAAATATACTCATGAAAATTGAAATTGAGTCAAATTTAAATAAAAAATTAAAATGATGATGTCTAATTTATTAATCTAACGATTTTATTTAATTGTTTTCAAAAATAAATAAATTAAATGATTAATTAAAACCGTTAAATTAATACGAATTTATGATTAAGATTTGGAGTAACGTTTAAAAACTTACTTTTTGAATAAGAATGTCTCTCCTCATATATATATATATATATATATATATGGCATATCATATGAGAGTGAGAATGATTATGTTATATGAGAATGAATAAGAACCCTCAGATTTGAAATTGAATGGATGAGATTAAATTGTGATCTTCACTAAATCATTTCCTATATATATATATATATATATATATATATATATATATATATATATATATATATATATATATATATATATATATATATATATATATATATATATATATATATATATATATATCATGAAAATGATTATGTTATATGAGAATGTGAGAATGAATAAGAATTCTCGGATTTGAAATTGAATGAATGAGATTAAATTGTGAATATATATATATATATATAAAGGGGCATATCATATGAAAATGATTAAATTATATGAGAATGTAAGAATGAATAAGAACCCTCGAATTTGAAATTGAATGAATGAGATTAAATTGTGATCTTCACTAAATCCGTTTTCTATTAATGACACGTGATTTAGTGAAGATTAAAATTTTATATATATAAAGGGCATATCATATGAGAATGATTATGTTACATGAGAATGTGAGAATGAATAAGAACCCTCGGATTTGAAATTGAATTGATGAGATTAAATTGTGATCTTCACTAAATATGTTTCCTATTAATGACACGTGATTTAGTGAAGATTACAATTTAATCTCAGTCATTCCTTTTTAAATCCAACGCTTATTATTCATTCTCATATAAGTTATTTATTCTCATATGATATGCCCTCATATATAGGGCATATCATATGAGAATGGATACCTTATAAAAGAGCGTAAGAATGAATAACAACCGTTGAATTTAAAAATGAAAGGTTGAGATTAAATTGTGATCTTTACTAAATCTCTTTTCTATTAATGACACATGATTTAGTGAAGATTACAATTTAATCTCAACCATTTCTTTTTAAATTCAACGGTTGTTATTTATTCTCACATTCTCATAAAAATTATTCATTTTCTATGATATACCCTATATATATTGTTATTATGAGAAATGAGAACAATAAATCTTAACAATTAACACTACTAGAAATAACGGAATTACCTGCGGATTTTCCTGCGACTTTATAAAATATATTACTTTCCTGCAAAACACGATTCTGCAGCAAATTCTGCAGATATAGCTGTGGCTTTTACTGCAGTTTCCTAATTTTGAATAAAATACCATTTTGTAATCTAAAACCGCAGGTAATTCCGCAGAATTTTCTGCAAATTTCATTGTAGTTTGTTCAAAAATTTTAAATTTTACATAAAATAATTTTTTTTCTCAAAAGATATTTTACAGATTTAAATGTTTTATAAAAATAATAATTATTTTTGTTTAAATTTTATAAAAAGTTATTAATCTTTATTTTTCTATTTTATTAATTATTTTAATTGTGTTTTTTATTTAGTCTTTAATTTTAATTTTTAATCTTTATTTTTTATATTTTATTAATTATTTCTATGATGTTTTCTAATTAATTGTTAACACTAATTTAAATATTATTTTTAATAAAATTAGTGTTATTTAATTTTTAATATATATTTATTTAATTATGATAAATATTAAATTTAAAAAAATATAAAAAATTTAAAAAATATAAAAGATATGTAAATTTTATATATATTTATATGATTCTTCTACTTGTATTTTTAAAATAAAATGTTTTTTCAAAAAAAATTTAACAAATTTAAATGTTTCTTTAAATTATTAGTAGTTTTGTTTAAATTTTACAAAAAATATTAATCCTTATTTTTTCTATTTTATTAATTATTTGATGATGTTGTTTATTTACTTTTTAATTTTAAACCTTAAATTTTCTATTTTATTAATTTATACTATTAATGTATCATTTTTTGTCTTATTTAATACATATTTTTAAATATTTCATAATTGTGATATTTATAAAACTAGACTGAAATTTCTATTATTATTTTTTCTAATTTTCAAATTACTTTTATGGCATTTTTTAATTAGTTTTTTTATTTTAATTTCAATCTATTTTTTAAAAATAAAAAATATAAGCTTATATACGAATATGTAATTCTGCAATTTGTATTTTAATTAAAGGTATAAAAAATTTAAAAATAAAATTAAAATATTATAAAATATTTGAAAAAAAATCAGGTAAAGTTTCCACAATAAAAATTTAACCCACAATCAACTCTAGCCTACCAACAATTATTCTTTTTAAGAGGTTTAAAAAAAAGAAGGCAAAATATCCCTTTTGGTCCCTTAATTATACCTCGGGTACATTTTAGTCCCTTATCTCTAAAAAGTGTCAAAGTTGTCATTTAATTGTCCAAAAATGACCACATTTATCCTTTTCGTCATCCACGTTAGTCAAAGTCAAATGAAGGGTGTACGTGGCGCACATGTGGCTGATGTAACATCCCGATTTTTTAAATAGCCAATTATTAATTATTATTATATATTATAGTATGTGATAATTAATTTAATTGGGTGTTTAATTTAAATTTGAATTATTGGAATATGTGTGTTATTTGAATAATTGAGTTTTATGAGTAGAATTATGGTTATTTAGTATTGGGCCTATTTATGAGAATGGAAGTAATAGAGAGGTGTTAAATATTAAGCACAATAAGACAATACTAGTTAGTAAGGATTACAAGGGAATCATAATTAGAATTTCATTTGGAGAAAGAAGAGAAGAGGAGAAAGAGGAAAAGAGAAGAGAAACCCTAGAAGGAGAATCTTCAAGAGGTAAGGATGGAGAATCCATGTTATTGTTTGATTGTATATTGTGGGTAATGATTATGAACATGCTAGGTTGTTCAATTTCAATTTCTAGAATCTTTAAATGTTTGAGTTTGAAAGGGAATTGTGTTCTTCAACTTAGAATGATGATCCATGACTAGAAACATGTTAGGATACCCTTTAATGATGTTATTTGGTTGATTGGAATGAGTTTTATGTGGTAATTTTGTGGGAGAATGGAATTGGTTCAGTAGAAAATTTCTCATGAGCAGCGCTTAGCGAGATAGGCTTAGCGAAATGTTCATTGTTGGGGTTGTTTGTTCAGCGTGGTGCGCTTAGCGCGATAGGCCGGGCTTAGCGTGACCTGAGATGAAAAATATTATATTTAGGATCTTTTGACATGGAACCTCATATGATTATATTTATTGTAGTATTCTCATATATGTGATTACTTGATCCAATTGTGATTGAATGCGTTTTGGATTGATTTTGAATACTATTTCAATGTATGTTTGACTACTTGAGTATAGTATGTGCTAATCTTATTTGATGGAATTTGTTGAATAACATTGGTGGAATGATATGTCATAATGTTATTTGTGATATGTGATGATATGTATAAGTTACATGTGATGATCTTGTTGTTGAAATATAATGTTGTGCAATTGATGTATAAATCACATGAGATGAATTGTGATGGTATGCTTGGATAATTGAGGTTTTGTGAATAATTTTAATTTGCATATGTCGTCTTGGTGAGTTTGAGGTTTTGTGAATAATCTTAGTTTGTTTGGTTCGATATTTGAGGTGTATAGCGATCATAAGAGTTTGAAGTATTTGTTTGATCAAAAGGAATTGAATATGAGGCAAAGAAGATGGTTAGAGTTCTTGAGGGACTATGATTTTGGTTTGAATTATCATCCAGGTAAAGCGAATGTTGTAGCTAATGCATTAAGTAGGAAATCTTTGCATATGTCGATGTTAATGGTGCGAGAATTGAATTTGCTTGAACAATTTTGAGATTTGAGTTTGGTTTGTGAAGCTACATCTTCGTGTGTTAAGCTTGGTATGTTGAAGCTCACTAGTGGTATTTTGGATGAAATCCGAGAGGGTCAGAAATCTAATTTTGTTTTGGTAGATAAGTTGGTGTTGATCAATCAAGGTCGAGGTGGTAATTTTCGGATTTATGAGAATGGTATAATGAGGTGTCATTATAAAGTTTGTATTCCTGATGTTGGTGATCTGAGAAAGAGAATTCTTTATGATGGACATTGTAGTGGATTGAGTATTCATCCTGGTGCTACTAAGATGTACCAAGATTTGAGAAAGTTATTTTGGTGGTCTGATATGAAGAAGGATATTGTTGAGTTTGTGTATTCTTGTTTAATCTGTCAAAAGTCGAAGATTAAACATCAGAAACCGTCTGGTTTATTGTAGCCGTTATCCATTCCTAAGTGAAAGTGGGATAGAATTTCTATGAATTTTGTTTCTGGATTTCCGAGGACTCCGAGTAGTCATGATTTTGTTTGGGTTATTGTGGATAGATTGACGAAATTTGCTCACTTTATTCCAATTTTGATGGATTATTCAATGGAGAAGTTTGCTAAGTTGTATATCGAGAAAGTTTTGAGTTTGCATGGTGTTCCGTCGAGTATTGTTTCGGATAGAGATCCAAGGTTTACTTCTCATTTTTGGGAAGGTTTGCAAAGTGCTTTGGGTACAAAGTTATGTTTGAGTTCGGCGTATCATCCGTAAGCCGATGGTCAGACTGAAAGGACGATTCAATCATTGGAAGATCTTTTGAGAGCTTGTGTTTTAGAGCATGGAGGTGTTTGGGATAGTTATTTGCCTTTTATTGAGTTCACTTATAACAATAGTTTTCATTCGAGTATTGGAATGGCTCCGTTTGAAGCTTTGTATGGACGAAGGTGTAGGACGCCTTTGTGTTGGTATGAATCAAGTGAGAGTTCTGTGGTTGGACCTAAGATAGTTCAACAGACTACAGATAAGATCAAGATGATTCGGAAAAAGATGAAGATTGCCCAGAGTATTCAGAAGAGAAAGGTGATCACGTGTTTTTGAGAGTTACTCCTGTGACTGGTGTTGGTAGAGCATTGAAGTAAAGGAAGTTGACTCCGTGTTTTATTGGTCCTTATCAAATTGCTGAGAAGATTGGTGAAGTAGCCTATCAAATTCATTTGCCGCCGTCACTTTCTAATCTTCACGACGTATTTCATGTATCTCAATTGAGGAAATATATGTCGGATATATTTCATGTTGTGTCGCTAGATTATGTGCAAGTTAGAGATAATTTGATGGTTGAGACTTTACCGATGCGTATTGAGGATCGAGAAGTTAAGCAACTTTGAGGGAAGGAAATCGCTTTAGTGAAGGTAGCATGGGGAGGTCCTGCTAGTGGTAATGTGACTTGGGAGCTTGAGAGTCAGATGAAGGATTTGTATTCTGAGTTGTTCGCTTAAGGTAATTTTCGAGGGCGAAAATCTTTTAAGTGGGAGAGAGCTGTAACATCCCGATTTTTTAAATAGCTAATTATTAATTAATATTATATATTATAGTATGTTACAATTAATTTAATTGGGTGTTTAATTTAAATTTGAAGTATTCGAATATGTGTGTTATTTGAATAATTGAGATTTATGAGTAGAATTATGGTTATTTAGTATTGGGCCTATTTATGAGAATGGAAGTAATAGAGAGGTGTTAAATATTAAGTCCAATAAGACAATACTAGTTAGTAAGGAATAGAAGGGAATCATAATTAGAATTTCATTTGGAGAAAGAAGATAAGAGAAGAGGAGAAAGAGGAAAAGAGAAGAGAAACCCTAGAAGAAGAATCCTCAAGAGGTAAGGGTGGAGAATCCATGTTATTGTTTGATTGTATGTTGTGGATAATGATTAGGAACATGCTAGGTTGTTCAATTTCAATTTCTAGAATCTTTGAATGTTAGGGTTTGAAAGGGAATTGTGTTCTTCAACTTAGAATGATGACCCATGACTAAAAATATGTTAGGATACCCTTTAATGATGTTATTTGGTTGATTTGAATGGGTTTTATATGGTAATTTCGTGGGATAGTGGAATTGGTTTGTAGCAAAAAATTTCATGTATTACAGACCGCGCTTAGCGCGAGATAGGGCACGCTTAGCGCAAAATGTTCTGACTGTTGGGGTTGTTTGTTCATCGAGGTGCGCTTAGCGCAATAGCCCGGGCTTAGTGTGACCTGAGATGAAAAATATTATATTTAGGATCTTTTGACATGGAACCTCATATGATTATATTTATTATAGTATTCTCATATATGTGATTACTTGATCGAATTGTGATTGAATGTGGTTTGGATTGATTTTGAATACTATTTCAATGTATGTTCGACTACTTGAGTATAGTATGTGCTAATATTATTTGATGGAATTTGTTGAATAACAATGGTGGAATGATATGTCATAATGTTATTTGTGATGTGTGATGATATGTATAAGATACATGTGATAATCTTGTTGTTGAAATATAATGTTGTGCAATTGATGTATAATTCATATGAGATGAATTGTGATGGTATGCTTGGATAATTAAGGTTTTGTGAATAATCTTAATTTGCATATGTCGTCTTGGTGAGTTGTACATGCATACATTTGGCTCGATCCTTGTGTGAATAAGTAGCGGTGAAACGTTAGGTTCACAAATTGGCTTGATCCATGATGGATAATGAAGCAACTCATTTTTTTCAAAAAAATCGTTTAAATTTCGAAAACTAGTGAAATCGCCACCTAATTTTATTTGTTCTAAAAGGAACGGGAAAATATAGATAAAACCCCACAGATGCGGATAAGACGGTCTACGTGACCAAAAATATGGAATCGGGAGTCGGTTATGTAAGAGGAAGGTATTAGCACCTCTTACATCCATCGTATTCGATGGGACCCGTTTAATTCTACGTGTGTGTGTATATTCGCTAATCTCTAAGTTATAAAAGAAACGGAATTTGTTTATTATTATTTTGAGTTTGGCACGGTTTCAGAACCGTGTGCCTACATATTCCCTTGTGCAACAAAACTCTGTAGTTCCTCTTAAGAAGGTTTTTAATTGGTTGTATTGATTTTATAAGAAAAATCGTGCGTTTAGACGTTTCAAATGCTTTGAACTAGGACTTGTTTTGTTTGTTTGAAAAGCTTAAGTCCTCGTTCATATTTGAAACGATTATTGCACACTCTTTATCGGAAAAGAGTTTAATGATCGCATACGAGCGATAAAAGAGTTTGAATGAGTTATTTTGTTTTTATGCGGGAGACAAGTATTGGACCATAAGCGTTCAACGGCTAACGCCCCAATTACTCGGATGAGTGGACAGAAACATCTGAATCATCTTTTTCTACCCAAAAGTTTGTTTAAGAAAAGGTGAGGTGAAACAAGGTTCACGTTAATTAAATTGATTAAGACACCAAACATACGGTCGATGGTCGATATTGGACTGACTACCATATGTTTGGGAGGAGGGAGAAATAGAATATTTATTTATGAAAACATTTTTGAAAAGAAACTCGACGTTGGATCGAGGTTTAGAACTTTAAATTATGAAAGCATTCTGATACGCGTGCTGAGATGAAATGGAAGCGGGTTATGATTAATCAAGTATATGGACTTGATTAACCTCGTGAGGATAGGTGCTCCTATCCCCAACCATGAGACCCTGGTGCATGGAGAATTGGTATATAGACCAATGTTGATTTCGGGTTATGATCGATTAAAGCAACAAGGGCTTTAATCAACCTCGTGAGGATGGCCATGCCCATCCCCAACTATGAGACCCTTTAAGAAATTGACATATGAGTCAATCAAAGCAGAATCGGATTGATTTTAATTTTAAATTGTGTGCAGAGTGTACAATGGTGAATATATGCAGAATGAACAGATAAACAGACAAATATCATACAATACAATCGGAAATTTAAATAATTATTATAAATGATTTTTTCTGTTTGATGAAAAATCGGCTAATAGTTTAATCGATAAATCATCAAACAAAAACTATCAGAACCAATAATCATTTAGTACATCGCAACAAAATATTATTCATGATAAAAATAAATTAATTGAAACAGGTAAAAGATTAGAAATAGCAGTATTGCGTTGATTCATGATACGAAAAGAAATCCATCTGATCCTTGACTGGTCCGTAATACTTCCACCCGCGCTAGTGAACTGAGTGCGACGGATTTCGTCCAGAATACTCCGATGGTCCAAGACAATGATATTATTGCACCCAAATATACATATTTTTATATCACCACCTCATCATTCATTTTTTTTAAATAGGTTAACCAAAAGAATGAAAATAAAATAAAAGAAAAAAAAGGATTTTGTTAAAAAAACATGGTGGTGACACTTGTCACCACCAGATCTAAAGCATTAATATAAAATAAAAATAAATTAAATTGTTTTTTTGTTTAAAAAAAAAAGTTTAAAGAAAATAATAGTATAGTTTCAAGGAAACATTACCCAAATGGGCAAAAACAACTCCATCTCTCTCTCGCGTGTTCACGCTTCTGGGTTCTCTCATCCTCCCTTCACCGTGTTCGCTCCTCTCTCATCCCAAACGGAAACCCTAGCCCAGAAATCCTAACCCACAGCAACTCGCCTCTCTCTCAATCATTCTCCTTCTCTCTCGTTCTCACAGCGACACCCACATGGAGCACAAGGCAGCCGCGCCGGAAATCGCCCTACGGCGGTGACGGCGGCGGCGAGGCCTTAGGGCTCCGATTTGTTATCATGTTTTACTCACTGATGCATGCTTGATTTATTTTTACAGATGGCTCAGCTTGTGGAATCCTAGAATCCCCAATAGCAACCGTGAATCTACCTCTTCGTGATGATACCGGGTGAGGCCGTTCCAAACTTTTTCTTCTTCTTCTTTATACTCAGAACACGATTCTTTTCTGAAAAATGAACTCTGAAGGTGGTCTGGTTTTTAGGAAAGTGATGATGACATGCTTGCTTTGCTTTCTGTATTTACGTTTTTCTGGGATTTTTGCTGTTGTTTGGCTATATTGGTTGGTTTGGATTTGGTCTGGTTTTTGTGTTTGGAATCAATACACTTGCTGGTTTTTTGGGTTTGGAACTGGTTAGGACCGATGCTACACTGGTTTTTGCTTTTTGGTTTTTTGTCAATAGATGCTGGTTTTAGAACAGATAAGCTTCATGGTTTTGGCTTTTTGGTTTGAAAGGAGATCAATGGTTTTTTGTGTTTTGTTGGTTTGTTGAGAAAAAACTGTGTTTTCAAACTGATAGCTTTGCTTGTTTTAACTGATGGAACAGATACCTCCCCTTTTGCTTTGAAAATAGATCTGATATATGATTTTTTTTCTGTGGCCTCCTAAACTGATGCTTTGTTTTCTATATCTTTTCAAAACTGATAGAGCAGATACTACCCTTCTTGTCTTTGTGGCTACCCGCAAAACTGATATATCAGATACTGCTCTTGGCTATTTTGCTTCTAAACTGATGCTTGTTTTCTGTTTTTCCCCTTTTCACCTTTGGTGAAAATATAACTTTGAAATCACTTTTTCCTCTTCCATGTTACTGTTGTGTGCATTGCTTGTATGGTTGAGTTTACCCTTCTTGGCTTTACTACTGCTGGCTTGTATATACCCCTGCTGCTGCTTGCTTTTGCTGATAACCACATCCTTTTTTTTTGCTGTTGTTGTGTTAATTTTGACTAGCCTGTTGCCTTTGATCTTGCTGCCTGTTGGGAATCATTTGGACTGTTGCCTTTGATTACACTTGCTTTCTGTTGCCTTTATTATGCTTGTTGGGATTAATTGGACTGTTGGATTATACTAATTGTGATGAATGGTCTGAGTTAGGCTTGTTTGTGAACCGAGTTAGCTCGCGATTTTCAAATAAGCTGCTTTTTTTTTACCGATGATTAATCTTGAACAAGATTATGAGGATTAACATTAAAACCTGATTCCCGCCAGACACCTAATGATGAGTTCAAAAATACAATACTTTTCCTTGATTTTACTTTGATATACAACTACTAATCATTCTTTTTTTTCTTGTGTTTCATGTGACGACGCGGAGAATGGCATAGCAACAAATGAGAAAGCAGCCCGGATGTGAAGCAAAATTCGGAGGAGACAACAATTAACTCGGACAAATATTAGGACTTGTAGCAACAATGTAGAATTAGGACGTTCTTCTGTATTTGTGTAACTTTGCAATTCGAAATTGTAACCGAATTCTAATGCAATAATAATGAGAAACTCTCTTTTTTTTTCAACATTGAATCTTAAAATTCCAATTTTGCATTTTTGCTTGAAACATCCAATATAAATTGAATAATCTCTTGTAATTATTTATGGCTAGCAAATTCATACACCAAGAACGGCGCTTTCCTCCGCCGAATTTAAATGACCCAAGTAAAAAAAAAGAATTTCTTTTAAAATTTAAATTCTCAAATAAATAATTATTTTTGAATTCAAGTTCTAAAACAAATAACCATTTTTTCGAACAAATAAATCCAAACAACCTTTTGCACCAATAGTCTGAAACCGTTCGAAACCTCTTGAATTTGAATTGAATCGGCAACAAGATAAAACTTTCCCACTACTTTTTCATGAAAAATTTCCAGTAGGAATTCCTCTGAAATCACAATAAACGATCATCTCCGCTTGAAAATAATAGGGTAAAACGAAGGGGAAATTTTGGGGTGCGACAGTTGCCCCTATTCAATCATCTTAAACCTGATGAGTGAGAAAAAGCGACAGCTTTCGAACGTTCAAGGTGGAAGAGGATTGAATACCAGAGAACCCCGAAAATTTGCCCTTCTCGGGAAACCAATGTCTTAAAAATAAAGTGGATAGAATATCCTGACTATAGAGCCGAGGGAAAATTCCTTAACGAAGATGAAGTTGAGAAACTGTCAGAAGATCCTAAAGAGTTAAAGAATACCCGCAAACTTTAACGAAGATGCGATCGAGAATTTGTCAGAAAATCCTGAAAAGTTAAGGAATACCCGCAGACCTTAACGGAAGTGAAATTGAGAAACTGTCTGAAGATCTCAAAGAGTTAAAGAATACCCGCAAACTTTAACGAAGATAAATGGCTAGAACAATATCCGAATTGTTGGTGCACGAAGGTGCGAGGAGCCATGGCATGCTGAATGTCCTGACCATGTAACTTCCGAGTTTCTAGCAGAACAAAATTTAGTAGTGCGCCCGAGAATACACTTCTCTGGGGATAAACAAAACAATATCCAGCACACTAGTGTGATATAGACGTTTATAAAGTCGGTAAATCTTGTTTCCGATGTTTCTGCTGATGAGAGATCTTACTGAACATGTACAGACATGTTGAACAACTTCCGAGTTGATAAGATCTTCAATTTGTATGCAGATAGCTTTACCGGTAATAGAAGAATCAGATTCAGCACCTGCGACTGAAAAACTTCTAGGGTAATGATCTTCAATTTGCTGGCATTTGTATAGACAATGTGTTGTAGCAAGTAGATATGTGGATCAACGTCTGAGTTGGAGAAATATCCTGTGATTGAATAAACATCCCACCTGGTGGACATTTATTGTTGAGTAGTTGATAACTTACTGGGGGAATAAACACACCAGAAATTTGATGTAATTTTCTAAGAACAGCTCAGAGAACAAAATGCAGAATTCGCTGCCAGTAGAATTTGCTAAGAGGATTCTTGTCTGAAAGAAATCTTGAAAATACCAAGATTAAAGCTGTAATAATCCTTTCTGACGGAGACTCGCTTGGGAGTAAATTAAGCTTCGTTGGGGAAACTTCGTAAGAAAACCGTGCGGAACATTCGCTGGGAACTCCCGATTGATAATTTTGCTGACATTAGACTCCATTGGAAGAGACAACTGTTTTGCTAGGGAAGAAATCTCGACTGGAGAAACCCTCAGTTGTTGAGATCCATATAAGCATATAACTTGTACTGAGGAGAAGAGGATGATTATGTCATCTGAGAACTAATCCTTCAATTTTGATCCTTACGAGGATATCTACAGTTTCAGCTGAAAAGCCCTGCAAAAGAAAAAAAAAAGTCGAAACTAATGCATGGGTATGATATGCATGATAATTTTTTATATGCAAATAGTATATGATTTCCTGTTACTGTTGAGAGAAGGAAGACATCACTGGGAAATCCAATTTGGCAATCTTGTGGTCATAAGAATTCACTGGGGATGATCGATCACTTCTCTGGGGAAGAGACTTCACTGGAGAATTGACACTACTGTCGATTGTCTTTCAACCAAGCATTCACCTGGTACTGGGGAGAAAAGCCAGATTGTTATCTAAAAGAACTTTGGCTTCCACATCCAACATTTTTCTGAACAGATTCCAAATTCTGGCAAGGGTTCATGCATGACTGTACCGTGATATGACATGAATGGATGAATGAATGAATGCGTGAACATACTGGTTAATGCATTGGTTTATCAACTGAATTCCCGACACTGTTGAAAATCAAATGAAGGGCAATGGCCAAAATCTAAGTCACGAATGCTATTGCAATGAGTTGCTCATAGCGAAGATAGCATCTGATTACTCACAAACACCATGATGGGTACAGAGATATTTCCAAATCAGAGGAAAGGCGTAATGCTTAGAAAGTCAGTCACCCCCCAACATTCCGTAAATCAAAACAATTTTAAGCTTCAAAACTTTATTGTTTCATCATTTTGAATGATTTTAATTTTATCTAAAACAGCAGCGACATTAAGTTAATCATGCAGAAAAGATAAAAAAAAAGGACAAGAGACGAAGTTTAACTGAACAATTCTTTTATTTAAAATATGAGAGAAATAACTCATAAGTAGAGATTTTGTACATGAAGATGCACATTCCTTTAGGAGTAACATACAGGAAAAAGTGAATCTATACACATTTCTTAAAACAACAACGAAATTGAAATTGAACTTCATTGAACCAAAACATGTTATTCCCCCTCCTGACTGCTATTCTTCATCACTTCGCTTCTGAAGATGATGATTGAACTAATCCCCTCCATCTGAGCTTTTGTTGTGGCATGAAGGCACACACTGCAGCATTATGTCTGTATATATTCCCTAACTTTTGCGTGAACCATTTTCAGAAAATCTTGGTTCACCGGGATATTTACCCTTTTTTGCTTAAGCCGCCCTTTCGGGTTTTCAGCTTACCGGGCTTAATTTTTTCTCTTTTTTTTAGACATAATACTTCTTGACCGCGTCTGAGTTGATAGCGTGTGCCAAGTCTTCTCCATCCATGTTGGTGAGAATAAGAGCTCCTCTCGAGAAAACTTTCTTTACCACATATGGTCCTTCATAGTTTGGCACCCACTTCCCACGAGGGTCTCTGTGCGGGGAGATTATCCTTTTTAGCACCAATTCGCCCACTTTGAACTCACGGGGATGTACCTTCTTGTCGAAAGCCCTCTTGATTCTTTTCTGGTAGAGTTGGCCATGACAAATGGCTGTCAACCTCTTTTCTTCGATCAAATTGAGTTGGTCATACCTATTCTGAACCCATTCCGCTTCTTCCAACTCCGTTTCCATCAGAACTCTGAGAGAAGGAATCTCAACTTCTATAGGAAGTACTGCCTCCATGTCATAAACGAGTGAGTAAGGTGTTGCTCCGGTCGAAGTGCGAATAGACGTTTTGTACCCGTGCAAAGCGAAAGGCAATATCTCGTGCCAATCCTTATACGTCTTTACCATCTTCTGCAAGATTTTCTTGATATTCTTGTTAGCTGCTTCAACAACACCATTCATCTTTGGTCTGTAGGGAGATGAGTTGTGATGATCGATCTTGAATGTGTCACACAACTCCTTCATCATCTTGTTGTTCAGATTTGTCCCATTGTCAGTGATAATCTTGCTAGGGGTACCATAGCGACAGATTATATTATTCTTGATAAACCGAGTAACCACTTGTCGTGTCACATTCGCATATGAAGCGGCCTCAACCCACTTGGTGAAATAGTCTATGGCGACTAGTATGAAGCGATGTCTATTGGAAGCTTTCGGTTCAATCATTCTGATCATGTCAATTCCCCACATAGAGAATGGCCATGGGGAGGTCAAAATATTCAGAGGTGAGGGTGGCACATGCATCTTATCAGCGTGAATTTGACACTTGTGACATCTCATCGCATAAACAACACAGTCCGTTTCCATGGTCATCCAGTAGTAACCAGCCCTGAGGATCTTCTTCGCCATTGCATGCCCATTTGCGGGAACACCAAAAGAACCTTCATGAATTTCCTTGATGAGTTGATCTGCTTCGTGTCTATCCACGCATCTGAGCAAGACCAAATCAAAATTCCGCTTGTACAACACCCCATTACTCAAGAAAAAGTCGGCACACAACTTCCTCAAAGTTTTCTTATCAGTGATAGATGCCCCTTCTGGGTACTCGCCCTTTTCTATGTATTGCTTGATATCATAGAATCGGGGTTTACCGTCAGTTTCTTCATCAACCATCATACAGTAGCCAGGTTCGTCTAGATGCTCGATAGTGATGGAAGGCGCTTCATTAGCCCACTTGACCTTGAACATTGAAGATAAAGTGGCTAAAGCGTCAGCTAACTGATTTTCCTCTCTAGGAATGTGATGGAAAGTAATCTCATCAAAGTATGGTATCAACTTCAAGACATGATCTCTGTACGGAATCAGCTTTTCATTACGAGTTTCCCACTCTCCTTTGACCTGGCAAACGACGAGTGCCGAATCTCCATAAACTTCGAGGATTTTGATCCTTAAATCAATGGTTGCTTCAATCCCGAAGATGAAAGCTTCATATTCTGCCATATTGTTGGTACAATCGAAACAAATTCTGGCGGTGAAAGGAATATGAAAACCTTTCGGAGAAGTTATAATTGCCCCTATTCTGTGCCCTACTGCATTGGATGCACCATCAAACACAAACGTCCATCGGGATCCTGGCTCGGGCCCTTCCTCTGGTCCGGGAATGTTGCAATCTCTAATAAACATGACATCTTCGTCTGGGAAGTCAAACCTCATCGGTTGATAGTCCTCCATAGTCTGGTGAGCGAGATATTCTGATACCACACTTCCCTTGATAGCTTTTTGAGTTACCTATTGAATATCGTATTCAGATAGTAACATCTGCCAACGTGCAATCCTTCCAACCAAAGCTGGCTTTTCGAAGATATATTTGATAGGGTCCATCTTAGATATCAGCATTGTAGTGTGACACACCATGTATTGTCTCAAACGACGGGCAACCCATGCTAAAGCGCAACAGGTTTTTTCTAGCAGAGAGTATCGACTTTCGCATTCAGTGAACTTCTTACTCAGATAATAGATTGCATGCTCTTTTCTTCCCGTTTCGTCATGTTGCCCCAGAACACAACCCATAGATCCTTCGAGTACGGTTAGGTACATTATGAGAGGCCTTCTGGGCACCGGAGGTATCAAGATAGGTGGCTCTTGCAAATACTCCTTGATCTTATCAAATGCTCGCTGACAATTATCATTCCATATGATGGCTTGATCTTTCTTCAACAACTTGAACAAAGGTTCACAAGTAGCTGTCAAATGCGATATGAACCGGGAAATGTAATTTAAGCGTCCCAAGAAACCACGAATTTCCTTCTCCGTTCTTGGTGCTGGCATTTCTTGAATATCTTTCACTTTGTCAGGGTCCACCTCGATACCTCGTTGGCTCACTATGAATCCAAGTAATTTCCCGGATCGGACTCCGAAAGTACACTTGTTAGGATTCAATCGAAGTTTGTACTTCCTCAATCTTTCAAACAACTTTCTAAGATGGACAATGTGTTCCTCTTCAGTTTGAGACTTGGCAATCATATCATCCACATAGACCTCAATTTCTTTATGCATCATATCATGGAAGAGAGCTACCATGGCTCTTTGATAAGTTGCCCCTGCGTTCTTCAGTCCAGAAGGCATGACCTTGTAATAGAAGGTGCCCTACGGGGTGGTGAACATCGTCTTCATCATGTCTGCTGGATCCATCTTGATCTGATTATATCCGGAGAAACCATCCATGAAGGAGAAAACTGACGACTGAGCGGTGCTATCGACCAAGACATCAATGTGAGGTAAGGGAAAGTCATCCTTCGGGATGGCTCGATTCAAGTCTCTGTAGTCTACACACATCTGAACCTTTCCATCCTTCTTAGGGACAGGTACAATGTTGGAAATCCAATCTGGATATACCGACACAGCAAGAAAACCGGCGTCAAACTGCTTCTTGACTTCGTCTCTGATCTTCTTAGCCATCTCGGGATGCATCCTCCTCGGTCTTTGCTTTACGGGCGAGCATTCGGGCTTTAGCGACAGCCTATGCACAACAATATCTGTATCAAGTCCGGGCATGTCCTGATACGACCAGGAAAACACGTCTACAAACTCTTGTAATAGGCGGACCAACTCATCTTTTATCTCTTGCCCCAAGGCGGTTCCAACTTTGACTTCCTTTTGATCCTCTTCAGTACCCAGATTGATCACATCCACTGGTTCCTGATGAGGCTGGATCATCTTCTCCTCATGCTCAACCAGACGCGCTAACTCTTCAGGGAGTTCATAGTCTTCTTCACCGTCATCTTCGGCTTGGTTGATCGGGAAATCGAAGTCAAAATTAGTTATAGCATGGCTATGTTCAGTAAACTCAGTTTCAGGTGATCTGCATAAATGATTGATTTTATCTTTTAGATATGCATGTTTATTTTAGCAGAAAAAACAGTGAAAATGTTGTTGTTTTTATTAAGATGCACTGAAAAGCAAAAGTAAAAACAATAAGAAGGATCTCAAACTGAATAACAAAATGTGCTTTTCATTGAAGATAAAATTCATTCATTAAACATAACAAGCCCTATAAAGCAATCCTTTGTGTCTTGGGCAGAGCACAGGATTTTTTTAATTTTAAAACAAAAAATTACTTTGACAATGAAATGAGAGGGGTAACGTCCTTGACGATCCAATTCTTGAGGGTCAAACCGGGAGGAGTACGGAACACCATCTGAGAAAGCTCCATCGTGCGTTCATCATCTTGAATGGCATTGATAGCCTTTTCGGAGCGGAAACCCTTTGCAACAAAAGTATCCTCTAGACGAGGGATCTTTCCTTTTCATATCTCTGAACTTCCACCGATCCTGGAGGATGGTTGATAGCCGAGCCCGCTCTTGTCCTTCTTCTTTGCCACATTTATCACCGTTCCCCAACCTTCAGGGTTCCCGACATCGATGAGAGCCTTGACATCCTGCCAACGGGTTATGTTACCTCTAGGCTTTTCAGCAGACTTAACTTCTTTTTGCACATTTCCAACAATCTCTAAAGCTTGAAAGAGGGTCTCATGCACCTCATCTCCGACATCCACATACTTGAACTCAGACAAGTGACTAACCAGATAGTCTTCTTCTCCACTAACCTCCACCACCTGGTTATTCAGCAAAAACTTCAATTTCTGATGGAGAGTTGAGGTGACAGCTTTAGCACCGTGTATCCAGGGACTTCCCAATAGGCAGCTATAAGCTGGAAAGATATCCATCACCTGGAAAATAATGTTGAAAAGTTGGGGTCCGATAAGTACCGGGAGATCAATCTCTCCCACCGCCATCCTGCGGGATCCATCGAAAGCCTTCACAATCAGAGAACTAGGTTTCATAATTGGCCCCTTCCACTTGCAGCTGGGCCAATGTTGTCTTCGGGATCACATTAAGAGTTGAGCCTGTATCAACCAAAACTCTAGCAAGAGTCGTTCCACCACAGGTAACAGAAATGTGAAGAGCCATGTTATGATTACCTCCGTTCTGGGGGAGATCAGCATCAGTGAATGATAAACAACTGCCATCATTTAAAATCGAAATTGCGACATCCAATTGATTAATTGTGATATCTTCAGCCACATACGAGTTGTCGAGGAACTTCAACAAGGCCATCTTGTGGGCTTCAGAACTTTTCAACAGAGAAAAGATTGAAATTTTTGCTTGAGTCTAACTAAGCTGATCAACCACTTTGTAGTCACTCCTTTTGATGATTTTTAAAGTATCATCACTTGGCTTAAAGATATCCCTCAGTTCTTCCACACTCAAATCAACAGCTCCATCTTTCCTTAGAGGAACATCTGACACCTTTTCGGCAACTCTGTTCTTCATCGGATCTTGGTGGTAAATTCGACCACTACGGGTCATACCACTCACACCAGTGATGTTCTCAACCGTAGTCTCTCCCAAAACCATTGGCTTTCCACCCACGATGACTTCAGGTTCATAATTCTAAGACACAACTTTTGTATCTTCATAAGGGATTCGGATGGGCGGGTAAACCATCATTGGTTCTACTGTCGTAACAGGTTCTTCCTCTTGGATAGGGATGGTCGGAGACACATGGAGTCTCCTATTGTTGATGAGAGGGACCACCACACCCACTTCAACTTCCGTATGAACTCGACTAAACTGAATCAAGTGTTGACACATTAATCCTTGTAGGTACTCTTTGAACTTTGCGCAATGTTCTGCATTGTCTTGGCAAATCACACAGTCATCGTGACCTCCTTTCAGCAAACCGGCATTCTTCAATTCTTCAAACACCTTCTTTAAAGACATCTTCAATTGATCCACCTCCATAACCAAACCTCCTTCTTCAATCAATGCATTCACTGATGACGACCCATGCCTCGGCAACAGATTATTAGCAATTTTGGGGACGTCAGCGAAAGTTAACAGCTTTCGGTCAATAAGTTCTTGGACTTTGCATTTAAAAGCGAAACAGTCTTCTGTGGTATGCCCGGGAGAATTAGCATAGAAAGCGCATCTGGCGTTCTCATTAAACCATGGTTTGGGAGGCTCTGGAACAGGCTTTAATTCCCTTGGCACCACTCTTCCATCTTGAATCAAATATGGTAGTAGACTAGTGTAAGTCATTGGAATGGGCTGAATTTCTTCCTTGGTGTACTTGTGATAATGTGGGCTCTTCTGTTGAACCAAACCCTTGTTCGGGCCCTTGACTTGTTGTTGTTGTGGTTGTTGTTGTGAAACTTGATTCTGAGAAACCTGAGTGGAATAGGGCATTGGCATTTGCATGGGTTGCTGATACGGCATACCGAGAAATTGCATAGTAGCCACATAGGGGTATGACATATACGGGACCTGAACAGGAGTAGACCTAGCTGGTGGTCTTCCCCTTCCTCTACCCTTTGCTTCATATACAACATTGGCTTCGGCCTCCTTCCTCTTAAAACCATTGAACGTCTTCTTTACTGCAGACGGTCCTACATTCCCTCCAGAAATCTTACCGGTCTTCAAACCTTCTTCGATCTTCTCGCCTACCATTACCATATTGGAGAAATCAGAAAAAGTACTTTCAATCAGTCTTTCATAATATTGCACCGGCAATGTTCCCATGAACAGATCATTCAACTCCCTTTCTGCTAAAGCTGGTTGAACCCTCGAGGCTACTTCCCTCCACCTCTGAGCATACTCCTAAAACGATTCCTTCTCCTTCTGAGACATGTTCTGAAGTTGTACATGATTGGGGGCCATAGTGGTGTTGAAATGGTACTGCTTGAAGAAAGCATTAGACAGGTCATCCCAAGAGCCGATGTTCGACTTCTCGAGTTGCATGTACCAATCCAAAGATGCCCCCGAGAGACTATCTTGAAAACAATGAATCATCAGCTTACTGTTCTTAACATGTGCCGCCATCTTGCGGCAATACATCCTCAGGTGGGTGTTTGGAAAGCTTACTCCCTTGTACTTTTCAAAGTCCGGCACTTTGAACTTTTGCGGAATGACAACATCGGGGACAAGACACATATCCACAACACTCATACCAACAACATTCTTCCCTCTCAACTCCTTCATTTGCTCGACAAGCTCCTTGCACATCTTCTGAGCGGCCACGTCCTGGAAAGGAGTTGGGTTACCCGCATGCACCACGTTCTGGTAGAACTGCCTCATGTAGTCGTCCTGCTGATCTTCCTCACCTTGAGGAGTTGTGGACCACAGATGCTCTTGCTCATCCTCCTCTTGCTCTTGCTCGTCATTTCCCATAGTTTGGGTAGCAGCATGGGCGGCAGCAACATTCCCTTGGTTATCTGCTCCGTTGAAGAAGTCAACCTGCATCCCATAAAACGGAGGATTAGGTGCTTGTACTCCTGGAAATGGAGCATTGCCTCGAAGGGTCCTCGCGTTTCCGGTGACGACGGGAAGAACGATAGCAGTTGCATTGTTAGCTGTAGCGGCGGCGGTTGCGGCAGCAGTAGCAGCGGCAGCGACGGCGGCGGCCCGCTCTTCCTCTCTAGCATGTTGAGCCGCGAGCATCTCCATTAACTGGTCCATCTTGGTCTTCAAGGTGTCGATGTCGTTTTGCATGGTCGTCTGTCTCGTCTCGTATTGATCCATTGCTCTTCTCAAGTTAGCTCTGGTTCCGTACGGGCGTCGGGTAGTCAGCTTGAATCTGGCGAGAGGAAACGTAATGAGCTTGTCGTTCTCTTTTTTAATAACATGCATGATTATGTATGATTAATGCAAAATGATTATGATTGGTTCCCATTTTTAAGAATCTTTATCGGACCCATTCACTTATAAGCAAACCGCACAACAAATAGATAAACAGCTTCTTCATTCTAATCATAAAAGTCAAGTACAAACATCAGTTTTTCTCGCGAAGAAAGTAAATAGCAAGACTTACAGGCCTGCTTTCAGTATTTTACAGATACCATGAAGCTGGAAAATACATAAAGCTTACAAAAAAACTAGAAATGTTGTCCTCTTCGGGGCTTGAACTCCCTTATCTCCTTTTGAAAACGCTCCACCATGTCTCTGCAAAGGTAGATGAAATACTCCACTGCCGGGGGCACCTGGTCCTCCTCTAAGTCCTCGACGGCTGATTGAAGTCTCCATGAAAAATTTCCAATAGGAATTCCTCTGAAATCACAATAAACGATCATCTCCGCTTGAAAATAATAAGGTAAAACGAAGGGGAAATTTTGGGGTGCGACAGTTAAGTAGCGGTGAAACGTTGGATTCACATTTGGCTCGATTTTATTGGGAATAAGTAGGGGAGGCTTTTGGTCTTGTTCGGATCAAAAGTAAGGGCTTGGATTCTATGAACGAATCAGAAGCAGGGTTAACGAAATGTTCCCAAAAACTTGGTACCACATGCATATTGAGTCACATTTCATTGTTGTCACATGAGTCATTATTGATTATGCAATATGTGGAAATGAACTTGTGATGTTTAATCATATGGATTATTAAAGTGTTTGGATGATGATAATTATGCTATGGGTAATAAATATGAACATGATATACTTGTAATATTTATATGATCATGTTATCTTGGAACATCACTTAAAGTGTGTGGAATTCGTGATTAGATGTTGTTTCTTCATTATAAAAAAAAAATCAAATATTCTCACACTCATTATAGAAAAAAATATTATGGTCATAAATAAAAAATCATAATTTCATTCCATAAATAAAATAAAATATCAAATCAATTTATTATAGAATCAAAACAAATTGATATCTATAATGACACATATTATCAAGATCTCAAAATAAGAGTAATAAATCTCTACAAAATATTATAAAAATTTTACAATGTGATATTAAAGTATAATTTATTCTCAAAATCAATTAATAAAATATATCTTCAAGTGTAAAAAAATATTCAGAATAATACACAATTATTATTCGACGCACCAATAAACTAAAATATTTTAAATTTATCTCAAGAATGGTTTAGAATATTTATAAATTTAGAATATATATAAAACCATAATTTTATTTTATAAATAAAATAAATATATTAATGTATCATTAATAAAATTATTTTATTTATATCACACCAAAAAAACATTTATGAAAAATTAGTGATTTTCAATTGAATTATATGGTGCAAACAACCAAATATAATTTTATTTTAATGTCAAACAATGTCATGAGATATTTAAAATAATAATAAATTATAACTAATCTCAAAAGGAGTGTGACATTCATCATTGTCCGAAAAATTATTAAACTTTGGTGACATATAAATATCACAATTTCATCTCAAATAATTAATAAATTAGCAATAAATCATATTCTTTCATAAATAAAATTTTTTGAAAAAAATGTATTATGAAATAATTTCATTGACACATAAATGGGAGAAACAAATTATGTGTCCAATAAATAAGAAAATATACACTAATCATTACTATCATTATAATTAATTATCAAAATTAATTTGATCAGATATATTATGATATTAATGTCAGTACTTACGGCTATAAACTGATTCATTATTGATCCAAAGTAATAAATTACAGCATATATGTATATGGAAGTTAAATTTATGATGAATTTTCGTTATGGCATTGTACAACAGGAAGGGTTTGATTCAAACAATAATCATAAAATACATCTCAAATCAATAATAATGATGTAAAACCATATAATCACTGTATATATAATTAATAATTTAAGGAATAATCATGACATATGTAACATGATATGATATACGTAGCATAAACCCCAGTTCAATTTTCACACATTAGAAAATTAAACCACAATCGACATTCAATAAAATCATATAAAATTATTGTATCAGGTTTAAACATTTAATTTTTCGGACTCAAAACATACACAAGTCATACACCAATTCATGATTCTTATAACTCAAAAAATAATAGCTATAAACGTATCTATATGGCTATAATATCAATTGATGGATTTAACTAGATCGAATAGACACAAATTATAGAATATTATAATATCATAGAATAATTAATAATAAGAATCATGTATCTTGTGGGATTCTATAACTTGTCGATGTACCTTTTAAGATTATAGAGATTGTCGTCGGAGAGTATGAGAGAATTAGTACTACTCTCATTCGTTTAGGGTTTTGGACTGTATTAATCGTTTAATGGAACAACGCTTAAATAACTAAACGGCTGAGGGCAAAGACTTCTCATTGGGCTTAACTAAATGGTTCAACCCATCACGGTCCATTTAGAGACAATAACTCAATTAAATAATTCATCAATAAGTGCTTAATAACACAATTAATAATCTTTATGATGTAACATTATAACAATTTGACAATAACTTATTTCTACATAAACTCTTAAATATAATTTGGATACTTTGGAATAAAACAAACTCATGTCCATTTACCCTTAAGATAAAGAAGTATATGTTGGACTCCGTTCAAATGTTTTCGTGTAGGTGAAAAACTATATCTTGTTAGTAGAGTTATATAAATTAACATATCATGGTGAACATAATTATTAAGATAGATTAGTGCTTGAATTACACTAAGAAATGATACTTCAGTAATAGAATAATAGAATCTTGTGACTGTTTCATATATTAGAAGAGTATATATACAACAGTGTTTGAATCATATTGATTCTATAACAATAAAGCCTATTTAATTTACATAATGATATTACTAAAGATAGAGATTGGCTAATAATATATCATATTCTATTTTTGCTAATAACATATTCTAATATACCCGCTAATAATATATTCTAATATACCCACGTAGTCGAAATTGGAGGTGGACGAATATTGAGACTATCTCTGAAGTCATCGAACAGCTGCAACGGAAGGCCCTTTGTAAAAATGTAAGCTATTTGGTAGCATGATGGAACATGTAGTACTCGAACCTGACCACAAGCAACCTTTTCATGCACAAAATGAATATCCATCTCAATGTGTTTTATGCATTGGTGATGGATGGGATTACTTGATAAGTAGACAGCAATAACATTATCGCAGTATACTATGGTGGCTTTCGTGACAGGACATTGAATTTCTAAGAGTAAATTTCAAAGCCAGCAAGATTCATAAACAAGATTAGCAACACCATGATACTCTGTTTGTCCACTAGAACGGGAAAGAGTTGGTTGTCATTTAGCAGACCATGAAACTAAATTATCTCCAAGGTAAACAAAATAGTCTTATGTGGACCTGTAGGTGTCTGGACATCCTCCCTAATCAACATCAATGTATATGGTGAGTTTGTCAGCTGGGGAGGGAGAGAGATATAAGTCGTGAGTGCTTGTGCCTTTGATGTATCTAAGGATTCCCTTCAAGACAGACATGTGTTGCATTTTTGGATCGTGCATGAAAAGGCATACCTGCTGAAAGGCATAAGAAATATCAGGTCGTGTGAAAGTAAGGTATTGCAGGGCACCAGCAAGACTCCTATATTTAGAGGTATCATGATACGGGTTGCCTGAGGTTCCACTAAGTTTGGCTTTTGTATCCACTGGAGTAGAAATTGGTTTGCATGAGGATATGGAAGCTCTCTCAATGATTTCTTTGGCATATTTATGTTGAGAGAGAAACATACCACCAGAATGTCTTGTAAATGAGACACCTAGGAAATAACTAAGAGGACCCAAATCTTTCAATGAATTCGGAACTTGGTTTAGACATGATAGACTGGAGAAGAGTATCGGATGATGAGGTGAGAATGATATCGTCCATATAAAGAAGGATATAGGCAGTGACATCTCCATGGTGGTAGATAAATAAGGAGTGATCTTGTACATTATAATTGAAACCTAAAGTAGAAACAAAGTTAGTGAAACGTTAGTACCAATCACGAGGTGCCTATTTAAGACCATGGAGATATTTCTTTAGCAAACACACATAATCAGGGTGGTCGAGATCGCGAAAACCGGGAGGTTGGAACATGTATACAGTTTCATTAAAATTTCTATGTAAGAAGGCATTTTTGACATCTAATTGATGCAAACACCATTATTTTGAAAGAGCAATACTGAGAACCTTCCTTATAGTTGTAGGTTTAACTATCGGACTAAATGTTTCACCATAATTGACACATGTCGTTAATTGGAGCCATTACTAGCTAACTGAGCCTTGTATCTCTCAAAGGAACCATCAACTTTCTTCTTATGCCTGAAAATCTATAAGCTTTGTATAATGTTAGCATTAGAATGACGTGGTACTGATTCCCACGTCTTATTTATAATAAGAGCATTATATTTATCTTTCATGGTTGTAACACATCATACATATATGTCTAGAATAATATGTAGTGATGCTAATTATGGTACAAGAAACATACAAACTATATGAAAAGACAAGAAATTAAAACTGAATACAATACAATTCTCAACCAGGACATATCCGATACATCTTGTCTTCATCATCCCACAGTGGAAAGATAAGATCTGATGAGGTCTTCCTGCCTTGCACATCTGCAATCTTTGAAATCAATCATCTAGCAATCCTACCACTTATAACATGTTCCTGAAAAAATAATAAGAGGATTGGGGTGAGATTACTAAATCTCAGTGAGCCTCCCTATCTTAAGGGTACCATTCTCTTTGTACAACATATTCATACTCCTGGCATTTTTTTAGCTTTAATGGTTACATGGAAATAAGATATTTGTTAACATATTTGTGAATTTCTTAATTACCTCAGCCTTATTATTAATATTGTTCATGCTATCACTTCAATATTGTCCATCTCTTCAATATCGTTCATCCTGTTGGAAAATATAGCAAGTGTGAGTATGTGGGAAAATAGTCTAACATTGGATAGGAATATGAAGACTTAAGCATATATAAGTGGGAGAACCCACTCACCTATTACCTTAAGGTTTTAGGTGGACAAGTGGTGTGTCTTTCACAAAGGGTGCTTGTTCCTCAACTTTATATCAATGCTCTTACTATTACCTTAAGGTGATAGGTGAGTGGGTTCTCCCACTTATATATGCTTAAGTATCCACATTCTTATTCAATGCGGGACTATTTCCTCACTTACTCACACTTGCTATATTATTCTAACACTCCCCCTCAAGTGTGAGTCCACAGTACTCCACTTTTACCGTCGTTTCAGCATGAGAGATTCTGTCGAAATTAGCAGTATCAACAGCCGTCTGAATGCAATAAGCAGCCTTGCAATATTTCTTATTGACTTTATTGTGGGATTTTTTCTGTGCTTCGGTTGCTGCAGACAACGCATGAACGCTTTCGGTAACCACCTCTAGGGTTTCATGGAAGTCAAACAAGGATTGCATCGGTTTTATCCATCGAATCCAATTCTCGCCGTCAAGCATTGGAAGAGAATTCGAAATGCCCTTATCACTAGCCATCTTTGCAGCGGTTGATTCACTTACCCTGGAAATACAATCTCTGATGTAAAATTCTTGAAAACTCGATCAAGAACAATAACCGGAAGCTCTGGATACCAATTTGTTAGTGTGTGTGAGACACTTTTAGTGAGGAGAGAAAGAGAGAATAATAAAGGAAATAAGAATTTGTATTATTGAATTGTGGAGCATTGTGGACTCACACTTGAGGGGGAGTGTTGGAATAATACAACAAGTGTGAGTAAGTGAGGAAATAGGCCCACATTGGATAGGAATGTGAGACTTGAGCATATATAAGTGGGAGAATCCACTCACCTATCACCTTAAGGTTTTAGGTGGACAATTGGTGTGTCTCTCACAAGGGTGCTTGTTCCTCAACTTTATATTAATGCTCCTACTATTAACTCCCTCTAACATGGTATCCAGAGCCTTAAGTTCAAGAAAGGGACCAACTTAGTATTGAGCGTTGCAAGGTGTCAATGGCGGTAAAAGTGGGGGAGCATTGTGGACTCACACTTGAGGGGGAGTGTTGGAAAATATAGCAAGTGTGAGTAAATGGTGAAATAGTCTCACATTGGATAGGAATGTGGAGACTTAAGCATATATAAGTGGGAGAATCCACTCATCTATTACCTTAAAGTTTTAGGTGGACAAGTGGTGTGTCTCTCACAAAAGATGCTTGTTCCTCAACTTTATATCAATGCTCCTACTATTAACTCCCTCTAACACATCATATCACACATAAGTTCTGGTTGGGCATTTAGATGATCTTGTCTAGCCTGAATAAGGTGTTTGTATTCGAGATGATACGGGCTTCTTTGTTGCAATTCAGACATAATAGTTTTCACCTTGCACTGAAGTTGTTATTGGAGAAGCTCTAGACCTCCTGGAATTTATAAATTGGGTTCATGATCCAGGGTATGATAACATGAATTTCGAGTTAGATGCTAAGTGTATTGTGGATAAAGTGAATATTCTAAAACCAAATGATTCGGATTTTGGTGCTATTGATGGAGAATATAATCGGTTGATGACTCTATTCTTTAGAAACTCTCATGTTAACTTTGTTAGAAGATAAATCAATGAGGTTGTTCATACTTTGACACGAGTGATTCTATCTCTTATTAATTTTCACAATTTCATTGATATTCTAACATGTATTCAGAATGTTATTATTAATTATATGAATTAATCTTTTTCTATAAAAAACAATTATAATTAATTATTACTTGTTGAAAGAACGAGAGACTTAAAATATGCTAAAGCATATTTCTTTAAATAACATTGATCACAATTAATTTTTTTGCACTATTTCAAAATTGTGTGTTTAATAAAGAGGAAAAAATGAAGTGACTTTAGAATTTGGTGACTAATAAAAAATTCATCGATACATATAATATCCTTATAATAATGGATTTTGTTTGGTGACTTTAATAATATTAGTAAACTGGTCACTGGGGCATAATATGTCGATATTGTTAGTGTGTGTGAGGCACTTTTAGTGAGGGGAGAAAGAGAGAATAATAAAGGAAATAAGAATTTGTATTATTCAAATATGCAAATAATGATACAGACTATGACTCTTTATATACAACTCTAATTGGGCTTGAGTCTACACAACTTGAATTATATTTAAATATTAAATCTAATCAAATCAAATATAATTTAATATTTTTAACAAATCTAATTTAATATTTCAACACACCTCCATAATTCAAGTTGTCGAACATCCTCAAAAATAGTCAATCTGAACTATTCCTAATTTCTTTCTCAAATTCAGGAATCTGTCAATCTTCAATGTTTTGGTGAAGATGTCGGTCAACCGTGCTTCACTTGAGCAATGCCTAACTTTAAATTCACCTTGATTTACCTTTTCCCTTAGGAAGTGAAATCTAGCTTCAATATGCTTAGTCCTTCCATGCAGGAACTGGATTCTTCGCCAGATTTATGGATGACTTGTTGTCAATTTGCAACACTAGAGGTTTCTTCACTTTGATAGCCATTTCTTCAAGTACTAATCTGATCTAAATTGCTTGACATGCAACATAGGATCCTGTTATATATTCAGCTTCGCAAGATGACAATGCCACCACTGGTTGCTTCTTCGAACACCATGAGATTAGGGAACTAAATACTTGAAAAAAATATCCAATTGTGCTTCTTCGATCTTCCTTATCTCCACATCAATCAGCATCCGAAAAACAATTAACTATTGCTTCTTTATCTTCAGAATTTTGTCGAAATAGTATTCCTTAGTTTATCGAATCCTTTAGATATCTCAGAATTCTTCTTGTAGCCTTTATATGTGACACTCTTGGTTCACTCATATATCCGCTTACTAATCCGACAGAGAAACCTATATCAGTTCGACTGTTGCATAGATACCTCAGAGATATCACAATTTGCTTGAACAAAGTTACATCAACTTTGTCTTCCTCTCCATTCTTCTTCAACTTCACATTTGGTTCGACAAGTGAGGATGAAGGATTCAAATCATCCATTCTAAAGCTCTTAAGTATCTCTTTGACATACTTCCTTTGATGTAGCATCATACCTTGATTCGTTATTTAAAATTTCATGCCTATGAAATAAGACAATTTCCCCAAATCCGACATTTCAAATTCCTTCGTCATCAGCTCTTTGAACTTCAACAAGTTATTCAAGCTATTTCCAATTACTAGCAAGTCATCAACATATAAGCAGATGATTGTTATATCTTGTGCTACAACCTGAACATACACACCATACTCTGATTTTCATTTGACAAATCTCAATTCAACTAAGTACGAGTCAATCTTCTTGTTCCATGCTCTAGGTTCTTGCTTGAGACCATAGAGCGCTTTGTGCAACCTATATACTTTACTTGCTTCCTTCTGAATCACAAACCCAAGAGGTTGTGTGACATAAACTTATTCTTCTAAATGACCGTTCAAAAATGTTGATTTCATATCTAAATGAAATGTCGACCAGCCTTGATTACATGTCAATGCTACTACTAGTCGAACAGTCTCTAATCTTGCTACTGGAGCAAATACTTCAGAGTAGTCAAGTCCTTCTCTTTGAAAAATCCTCGAGCTACTAATCTAGCTTTATGTCTTGCTATCGAACCATCAACATTGTGTTTCAACTTGAACACCCACTTCACTTTGATAGCTTTTGTATGTGTTGGTAATTCGACTAACTCCCATGTGTTGTTTCTTTCGATTGCCTCTAACTCTTCGACAATAGCAAACTTCCACTAGTTACTCTTCAAAGCTTCGCTATAGTTGATTGGTTCAGCACCTGCAAGTAAAGCAAAATGAAATAATTCTCCATCTGGTGTTACGTCATCATCACCAGTTACTTCATAATCCTGAAGTCTTGTTGGAAGAACTATATTTCGTTGAGTTCTATGACTTGTGCTAGCCACACCTTCTTCGACTTCGACATTGTCAAGAATGTTTGCAATTTCTTCGTCTTCGACAGGAATATTAGCAATTTCTTCGACTTCAACTTCATCAATTTCTTCGTCAAAACCATAGCTCATCAATGGCTTGTTAATTGCATCATTAGAATTCCAATCCCAGGAAAAATTTTCATCAATCACAATATCTCTACTCAACACAATTTTCTCATTAATTGGATTGAATAGTCTGTATGCACCAGTTTTATGATATCCTACCAGAATTATAGGTTCACTCTTGTCATCAAGCTTCCTTCTTGCATCAGGAATATTCTTATAACACATAGAGCCAAACACCTTCAAATGACTTACTGATGGTTGTTTGCCACTCCATACTTCTTCAGGAACCTTGTTCTTCAATATCTTGGTCGGACACCAGTTCAAAATATAAACTGCAGTCGAAACAACTTCTCCCCATAAAGACTTTGGCAAATTCTTCTGCTTTAGCATACATATTTCCATATCTAATATGGTTATGTTTCTTCTTTCAGCAATTCCGTTATGTTGAGGCGTATAAGGAACAGTTACCTCATGATCAACACCATGTTCTACACAAAATTTCTCAAACATCTTCGAAGTGTATTCACCACCTCCATATGTTTGTAGAACTTTGATCCTTGTCTCACTTTGGTTTTCGACAAGTATCTTGGATCTCTTAAAGATTTCAAATACTTCGTCCTTTCTCTGAATCACATGGATCCACAACTTTCGACTGAACTCATCAACAAACGAAATAAAATATCTATTTTCACCAATGGTATGTTCTTCGAATGGACCACATACATCTGAATGTACCACTTCGAGAATGCAGGATGATCTCATTGGCATAGTCGAAACGAAAGAATTTCTGGACTGTTTTCCGACTAAACAGCCTTCACAAAGTTTTTCAGGAATCTCAAGACTTGAAATTCCAGTAACCATATCTTGAGTCATCAGTTGATTGAGTGATCGAAAAATTTAAATGTCCAAACCCCAAATGCCACAATCAATTATCCTTGTGGTCAACAACAGTTTTCAAACATTGAACTTTTGTTGAACTGATCATAGTCTTAAATGTCCTATTCTTCGACAACGGAGATTTTAAGACCAAATTGTTCTTGGTGTCGAACAATTTTAAAACACCATCTTTCATAACAACTGAGAAATCTTTTTCGACCAATTGTTCAACACTTAGCAAGTTGCACTTTTAGAGAGGGGAGAAAGAGAGAATAATAAAGGAAATAAGAATTTGTATTATTCAAATGTGCAAATAATGGTAGACTATTTATATACAATCCTAATTGGGCTTAGGTCTACACAACTTAGATTATATTTAAATATTAAATCTAATCAAATCAAATATAATCTAATATTTTTAACAAATCTAATTTAATATTTCAACAAATTTAGCAAATAAGATAAGCAAAATTGGATTGTTTGAGAAAGAAAGCTCGGGTGACTATTACACATGGTTGAATAAACAAACTGATGGGATTATTTATTCTAGAATCCACAGGGTTTTGGGGAACATGGAGTGGCCTCAAGACAATATCAAAATGGCTCTCCAAGTATTGCCTCCTAGCGTATTAGACCATTCACTACTTTGTTTGACAGATTCGGAAAAGACTGAAAACAGAAACTTTCACTTCAAATTTTTAAACTGTATGGTGGAATTAGATGAATACCATAAGATTGTTTTGAATAGTTGGCAAGAACCTATGAATGGAAGACTGATGTATGTATTATGGGAAAAATTGAAGAGCCTACAACCAGTCTTGAGGAAGCTTAGTAGGCCTCTCTAACACATTCAGCAAAATATTAAGAAGGCTAGACAAGATCATCTCAATGCCCAACCAGAACTTATGTGTGATAGGATGAACAATATTGAAGAACTTATGTTTTGCTTTTTCTTACTTAGAGATTTTTTTTCCTTATATAATGGAAGGAATATATTTCTAACATTATGGAAAACAATTGAATTAGGAATATGTTTCTAACATTAACAGATTTTCCAAAAATATAGCACACTTTAACAAAACTAATGTTCAAGAAGAACACAAACTAAACAAAACATGAGTAACTCTTTTCTCACCAAAAAAAACTAAATTACAACTCATAAAACTTACTCTTGACATTTAACTTATTTTGAAGGAAACTCTAACATTAAAACATCATCATCATCATCATTATCATCATTAATTCCCTCAATTCTCATTCTCTTGGCAGGCCTAGTAGCATCACTTTTTGGTGTCTGAATAAAAATATCTGACTTCACTCCATTTTCAGCATTAACAATAGATCCATTATTTTCCACACGGTATACCAAACCACTTCCCTTAGGATCAGCATCGATGAAAACAATTGTATTCTCATCAATTTCTTCCCTTATAAGCATCTTGGATAGCTCTACCACCACCTTCTTCTCAATCCACCTTCTAATTGGTCTACCACCATACACCTATATCACAACGGCAATCAAAACTCGAGTTAGTAGTAACAACCAAAATAACTTCATAACATTATGCAGACAAAGTGGTATAATAACAAGTAGAAACTCAGACACACAATAAAGAACACTCTGGTGATGACATCCAACCTAACAATATCGGCTTCAGCCAGTTGGGCTAGTTAGTAACAATATAACATATGTCACTATATAGATCAAAACACACTTACAGGGTCATAGCTCTGAGCAAGTATATAATCTATCGCTGCATCTGTAACTGCCAACGCAATTCCTTTCTCAGCAAGGCGACTAGCTACATCCTTCATTTGCAACCTTGCAACTTTCCTCAATTGATCGTGAGAAAGAGGATCGAATACAACTATTTCGTCCAACCGGTTCAACAATTCTGGCCGGAAATGCTTTTTTACTTCCTTCATCACTTGCTCTTGAGCAACTTGCATGGTACATTTTCCTGAAAGTCCTTTTAGGAGATGCTCGGCCCCAAGGTTTGAGGTCATGATAATGATTGTGTTCTTAAAATCAACAGTTCTGCCTTGTCCATCGGTTAATCTCCCATCATCTAAGACTTGAAGAAGAGTGTTGAATACAGATGTATGTGCTTTCTCCACTTCATCAAAAAGTACTACACTGTATGGCCTTCTCTTTACAGCTTCTGTCAATTGTCCTCCTTCCTCATGTCCAACATATCTGAAAAATTCGATTCACAATATTAACGTTGGCTTTTAATATAATCATCTAACTCAACTCCTGGTTCAATAGTTGTAAGTACAGTGGTAACAACTCACATTGTAATTTTACAGAAAGTAGTTCAAATTTCATTAGGGACAGTTGTAAAATAGTCAATAGTGTCGGTCTATGAAGCACGAACTATGGAAACACGACACTGACAATGTCGACACCAGTAATAATTTGAAAATATAAAAAAAAAAATTAAAGGTAATTACAAATGTTGGTGTCGATTGCTAATATAGACGCACCTTTTTTTAGAGGTGTCAGGTGCTATAGAGGTGTCAGAACTATTAAAAATAACTTACCCTGGTGGTGCACCAATCAATCTTGATACGGAGTGTTGCTCCATGTATTCCGACATGTCCATTCGCACCATCTTATTTTCATCATCAAAGAATTCTTCGGCAAGAGCCTTAGCAAGTTCTGTTTTACCAACACCGGTTGGACCAAGGAATAGGAAGGAACCAGTTGGTTGTTGAGGTCTTCCTAAACCAGCTCTTGATTTCAATACAGCATTAGCAACAGCATTAACTGCTTGGTCTTGTCCCACAACTCTATTGTGCAATCTGTCACCAAGTCCAACTAACCTTTCTTTCTCATTTTGGCCGAGCCGAGTCACAGGTATACCGGTCCATCTGCTAACAACCTCAGCTATTTGATCTGGTCCAACAGTTTCTGTCAACATCAAACTCTCATCTGTGTTCCCATCAGTGCTCCCTTCAAGCTTTTTTATTGCATTTTCCACCTCATCGATTGCCCCATATCGTAGGTCTGCAGCTCTTGCTAGATCATACCGCCTCTCAGCCTCCTCTAGCGACAAGATAAGCTTTTCGCGTTTCTGCTTCAGCCTTCGAATCTCATCAATCCTCTCTTTCTCTTTTGTATACTTCAAGATCAGAGGCTGAAGCTTGTCTCTTATGTCATTAAGCTCTTCCCGCACCTACAAATAATATCAACGATTAAAACCGTCGAAATAACACAAGGAAATCAAAACAAAAATCAATGAAAAAAATACACAATACATCATCAAAATTGATGCTACCATACTTACATCTGCGTGACGAGCTTTGCTAGCTTTGTCATTCTCTTTCTCCAAAGCATGAAGTTCCACTTCCAGTTGCATTCTCTTCCTTTCAAGGATGTCAATTTCCTCTGGTTGACTATCAAGTTGAACTCTAACATTTGCACAAGCCTCATCCACTAAATCAATTGCCTTATCAGGAAGGTAGCGCCCTTAACAAACAAAAAACACAAACATATCGCCATGTTACCAAAACCATCCACATTCAACACATAGAACATTAATATCAAAAGAAACAAACATCAAGAGAGTACAAAGAGAACACGCACCAGATATGTACCGACTAGACAACTGAGCTGCAATAACAATTGCACGGTCTTGAATTCTAACACCATGATGACCCTCATATTTCTCCTTTAATCCACGGAGAATACTGATAGTATCCGGCACACTAGGTTCAGCAACATAAACCTGTTGAAACCTCCTTTCAAATGCTGCGTCCTTTTCCACGTATTTTTTATATTCATGGAGAGTTGTTGCCCCAATGCATCTAAGTTGGCCACGAGCAAGCATAGGCTTGAAAAGATTGGCAGCATCCATCGCTCCATCAGTTCGACCAGCGCCAAGAACAAGATGAATTTCATCTATGAAAAGAATAACCTTCCCTTCAGCCTCTTCCACTTCTTCCAAAACCGCCTTCAACCTCTCTTCAAATTCTCCCATATACTTAGCACCAGCAACTAATGCACCCATATCCAAAGCAATTAACCTAACATCGGCCAAATTGCTCGGAACATCTCTTTTGACTATCCTCTGAGCCAGTCCTTCAACAACAGCTGTTTTCCCAACACCCGGCTCACCGATAAGAACCGGATTATTCTTAGTCCTTCTCGACAAAATCCTCACAACTCTTCTTATCTCTTCATCGCGTCCAATAACAGGATCAAGTTTCCCCGCTTGTTCAACCAAATCTCTACCATAAATTTTCAAAGCATGAAAATTCATGTCAGCAGAAGCACTATCGACTTTCTTCCCATCTTTCCCGCCGCCACGAAGCTTTTCAACCTCCATTTTAACCTTAGAAACATCCACACCAGATTGTTTCAACAAGAAACCAATTTGATTATCCTCAAGAATTTCCAATATCAACAAATCAACCCCTAAATGAGTGTCGCCACGCAACTTCTGTGCCGCCTGCGCTCTCCTAATGAGCTTAACAATTGAAGAACTTGCAGGTATATCCTCTGGTGGAGGAGATTGAGTAGCCAACTTCTTCAATTCTTGTTTCAAAACTCCTTCCGTAGCGCGTGATTGTTCTTCACCACCAACGTTGGAAATTGCTTGGAAAAATATACCATTGGTATCAGAAATCAAAGTTGATGCAAGGTGTAGCGGATTCAACTTAGCATGTCCTAAACTCTTTGCAAGTTCATGTGCACCAGCAAGAGATTCGTTTGTTTTGTGAGTAAAAGTTTTTGTATTCATTTTTAACCTGCATTACAAACAGACAAAAAAAACTCAAATAACCATAGAATCTTTTTTTTAATAGCAGATCAAAATATTAGTTAGCAGCAGGGTTTTATAAAACGACGGCGGTCGCATCGGAGTCGCGTAAAGGCTTTTGCGATTTAGATCGGTACGAATGTCACGGCACTTATTGCGATTCTAATATAAAAACGGTTGTGATAACGGTATCGGTACGACGAGAATTAAGCATGGTGAAAACCCTACTTGAGTAACAGTTTTTATCATGATATACATAAGATATAAATTTTCAACGAGAAAACTGCATGAAGAAAAATATAACAAGAGTTGAACGTACCTTAAGAGAAGAAGAAGAAGAAGAAGAAGAAGAAGAAAAGAGAGAATAAAAATTGAGAAAGGAAGTGAGTGAAAGAGGATTAATGGGAATGATGGAGGAGAAAAGCCGTAAGGGTGCACTTTTTGTTCACGTCTTTTCATTTGAGAGGAGTTACCAAATTATTTTTTTGAATTATTTTTAGTAAGAAATAGAAACGGCTCTATGAAAAGCATTTGTTGATTTTGTCACTTTTAATTAGAGAATTAAAAAAAACTCTAAAAAAATTAATTTGGTGCATTAATTTGAAATGCAAGTTTGTCGCGCCGCCGTAGTGAGAGTGACGTCGGATTAGCTTCGGTTAGGGGTATATGTGTTTTCTTATAGAGGTTTTTTTCTTAAAGGGGTGACTAACCCTAATTTTTTTAAAATAAGTATGACTAATTAACCCTAATTTTTTTTATAAGCATGACTAACCCTAATTAAAAGTGAACAAAATCTACTAATAATGCTTTTCATACTATAAATAACTCGAAAAATAATTTGGATACATCTCTCAAAACGGAAAGAAAAACGAAAAAGACGTGAACAAAAAGTGCACTCTTATAATTTTTTCTGTTTCATAGTTTTTTCTGAAATTTTCTTTTCAGTTTTCGTCTTCTCCAAAATGTACGTTCAACTCTTGTTATATTTTTGTTCATGCCTTTTTTCATTATAAATTTACATCTTATGTATCATGAAATAAGCATTGATACAATAACTATTAGTCAACTAGGGTTCTCACCACCATGCAAGTTTGTTATCATGCTTGCCGAATGTGATTTTTCTTACACTCTTTGAATTAGTGTCAAACACACTTATGACACTCATACAACATGTAGAACGATTCAGACAAAAATGGTTTTCAAAACATCTTATACGACTATTGGACATGTACTGAAACGTGTGGCTGCCTTCTGTTTCTGTAATGCAGGTTAAAAATGAATACAGAAACTTTTACTCACAAAACAAAGAAATCTCTTGCTGGTGCACATGAACTTGCAAAGAGTTTAGGACATGCTAAGTTGAATCCACTACACCTTGCATCAACTTTGATTTCTGATACCAATGGTATATCTTTCCAAAGCAATTTCCAATGTTGATGGTGAAGAACATTCACGCGCTGTGGAAAGAGTTTTGAAACAAGGATTGAAGAAACTGGCTACTTAATCCCCTCCACCAGATGATATACCTGCAAGTTTTTCAAATGTTAAGCTCATTAGGAGAGCACGGGCGGCACAGGAGTTGCGCGGCGACACTCATTTAGGGGTTGATTTGTTGATATTGGAAATTCTTGACTATTATCCAATTGGTTTCTTGTTGAAACTATCTGGTGTTGATCTGGTGTTGATGTTTCAAGGGTTAAAGTGGAGGTTTAAAAACTTTGTGGCGGAGGTAAAGATGGGAAGAAAGTCGATAGTGCTTCTGCTGACATGAATTTTCATGCTTTGAAAATTTATGGTAGAGACTTGGTTGAACAAGCGCGGAAACTTGATCCTGTTATTGGACGCGATGAAGAGATAAAAAGAGTTGTGAGGATTTTGTCAAGAAGGACTAAGAATAATCCGGTTCTTATCGGTGAGCCTGGTGTTGGTAAAACAGCTGTTGTTGAAGGACTGGCTCAGAGAATAGTTAAAAGAGATGTTCCGGGCAATTTGGTCGATGTTAAGTTAATTGCTTTGGATATGGGTGCATTAGTTGCTGGTACTCAGTATAGGGGAGATATTCAAGAGAGGTTGAAGGCGGTTTTGAAAGAAGTGGAAGATGCTGATGGGAAGGTTATTCTTTTCATTGATGAAATTCATCTTGTTCTTGATGGAGATGCTGCCTATTTTTTCAAGCCTACGCTTGCTCGTGGCCAACTCAGATGCATCGGGGCAACAACTCTAAATGAATATAGAACATATGTGGAAAAGGATGCAGCATTTGAAAGGAGGCTTCAACAGGTTTATGTTGCTGAACCTAGTGTGTCGGATACTATTAGTATTCTTCGCGGATTAAAAGAGAAATATAAGGGTCATCATGGTGTTAGAATTCAAGACCGCGCAATAGCTATTGCAGTTCAGTTGTCTAGTCGATACATATCCGGTTCGTGTGCTCTTTGTACTCTCTCGATGTTTGTTTCTTTTGATATTAATGATCTATGTGTTGAATGTGGATGGTTTTTCGTTTGTTAAGGGCGCTATCTTCCTGACAAGGCAATTGATTTACTTGATGAGGCTTGTGAAAATATTAGAGTTCAACTTGATAGCCAACCAGAGCAAATTGTCATCCTTGAAAAGAAGAGAATGCAACTGGAAGTGGAACTTCATGCTTTGGAGAAAGAGAATGACAAAGCTAGTAAAGCTACTAAATGAAATTTGAACTTCGTTCTCTGAACTACAACTCTTGAACTAGGAATTGAATTTGATGATTATAGTAAACTCTGTACCACCAACACCTCTGAAAAATACATGTCTCTGTCTGATTTATTAATTTTTTCAAATTATTACCTGTGGTGTCATGTCTATTGTCTGTATCCGTGTTTGATAAATATTAAAAGTGGAAATTAATATTTTGAATTGAATTTTTCAGATATGTTGTTGGGCATGGTGAAGGTGGACAATTGACCAAAGCTATAAGGAGAAGGCCATACAGTGTAGTACTTTTTGATGAAGTGGAGAAAGCACATACATCTGTATTCAACACTCTTCTTCAAGTCTTAGATGATGGGAGATTAACCGATGGACAAGGAAGAACTGTTGATTTTAGGAACACAATCATTATCATGACCTCAAACCTCGGAGCCCAGCATCTCCTAAAACAATTTCAAGAAAATGTACCATGCAAGTTGCTCAAGACAAAGTAATGCAGGAAGTAAAAAAAGCATTTCAGTACTAGATTATTGAACCGGTTAGACGAAATAGTTGTATTTGATCCTCTTTCTCACGATCAACTGAGGAAGGTTGGAAGGTCGCAAATGAAGGATGCAGTTAGCCGTCTTGCTGAGAAAGGAATTGCATTGGCAGTTACAGATGCAGCAATAGATTATATACTTGTTCAGAGCTATGAACCTGTAAGTGTTTTTTTAAATCTATATAGTGACATAAAATGCTTATAAGACTATTTACAACAATTTATGTAATATTGTTACTCTACTAGTCTAATAGGCAGAAGCCGACATTATTAGATTGGATGTCATCACTAGAGTTCTCTCTATTATGTGAGCTTATAATGTTATGAAATTATTTTTGTTGTTACTACTAACTCGGAGTTTTGATTGTTGTTGTGATATAGGCGTATGGTGGTAGACCAATTAGAAGGTGGATTGAGAAGAAGGTGGTGGTGTAGAGCTATCTAAGATGCTTATAATGGAAGAAAATGATGAGAATACAGCGGTTTTCATTGATGCTGATCCTAAGAGAAGTGGTTTGGTATTCCATGTAAATAACAAAGGATCAACTGTTAATGCTGAAAATAGGGTGATGTCAGATATTTTTAATCAGATACCAAAATGAGTAAGTTTTATAAGCTGTTATTTAGGCCATGTTTGGATATGCGGTGGAAACGTGCAACTAGCCAGGAGCTACAAAGTGGAGCTTCTCTATTTTCACGGTGGAGAACTCTACCACTACTAGAAAAACCGGGATTTCCTGCGGATTTTCCTGCGGAAATTCATCCGCAGGAATACCTGCGGATTTTTCTGCGGATGTTTTAAATATATTAAACTTTCCTGCGAAGCATGATTCCGCAGAAAAATCCGCAGGTAATTCCGCAGGAAAAGTTCTTATTTTTTTTATATAAATTTGCTAATAATTTTTTTGTTTAAATTTTACAAAAAATTATTAATTCTTATTTTTCTATTTTATTAATTATTTTGATGGTGTTTTTTATTTAGTTTCCAATTTTTATTTTAATCCTTATTTTTTTCTACTTTATTAATTATTTTTATGACGTTTTCTAATTATTTTTTAATATTAATTTTAATAAAATAAATGGTATGTAAATTTTGATATATTTATTTAATTATGGTAAAAGTTAAATTAAAAATGTATAAAAGGTTAAATAATATGGTCGAAATTGAAGATTATTTAATTATAATAAAGGTTAAATTAAAAAAATATAATTCATTTTTAATATAAATTTAAATCTTAATATTAATAAAATAAATTATATATAGTTATTTAGTTATCAAAGTTAAATTAAAAAAAAATATAAAAAGATTAAACAATATAGTCAAAAGTGGAGATTATTTAACTATAATAAATATTAAAATTTTAAAAAAATCTAATTAATTTTTAACATAAAATTCTAGCTTATATCAAAGTTTGGAGATGGGATTTGAACACACTATACTAGCCATTCAAATCATAATACTTACCACTGAAACACATCATGTTCAATTGCTAGTTAGTTAAACAAAAGGTTTCTATAATTTTTAATAGATACAAAACCTAAAACCCCAAATAACATCTCCAAACGCAAATGACATTGTGACAAAACGCAAACCCAAACGCAAACGTGACAAAACGCAAACGCAAATGACGTAGAAAACGCAAACGCAAACCATCGATTTTCAGAACAGTTTCACAACCACCGTCCCCGCAATCACCACCATCGAGGATCGATTGTCTCGCCGTTCTTCTGACGCCGAAGGTGATTTTCCGATCCGATTGATATGTATATTTGTTTTTGAAGTGTGATATGTATGTTTGTTGGAATTGGAACCCTAGATATTTGTTGATTTGTTTTCACTCTGGTGTAGTTTATGGTTTGTTTTCTAGTTTTTTTGAGGGGTTTGTGGGAAATTTAGTAGCTTTTTTGATCTAGAATGACAAGAAATCAAATGCCATTTTGGATTTGAACTTTGCCTGTTAAGCTTTTTGAGCATTTGAGAAACTGAATGAGTTGTTTGCTGCGATGCTGGATGATTGATATTGCTAATATTCAAGTATTTGAATTCCTTGTCACAAGTGTCCGGTGATGGTGTCACTCACTCTTATCACTTGTTAATTGTTTGTGTTTCTTTTTTGTCTGGTTTCCTATTTGTGTGTGGAGGTAGAAACTCATAAATAAAACATATATCGAGCATTATGTAGAGAACAAGATAGGATATATGATATTCGTAACAAAATAAGAAATATCAGTTATGGTTTTCTCTTATCTCTACTCCCCACTTTGCATCTTCACACTTTGAACATGCCGCCTCACACACTCGTAAAATTGTATGGATTATGCCATATGGAATTCCTGAAACTCGATCTATAAACTTTGAAGCATCACTTAGCCATGTTTCACCTCCACTCAACATTGATTTTGCGCCTCTCCCATGTGCTCCTTCTACTGAAATTAAAGGTTCATGTAGAGGGATTTTATTTTTGCACAGTTGTTTAGGAATCACCCTATGGAATCCATCCACTGGATTTCACAAACAAATACCTACATCTCGTTTTGATTCCAAAACCTGTCCTTTAAGTAATCTATATGGTTTTGGTTATGACCACTCAACAGATGATTACTTGCTCGTTGTGCTGTCATGTGATCAAACCTTAGTTAATTCTTCATCACATTTGGAGTTATTCTCGTTTAAAAATAATAGTTGGAAACAAATTGAGGGTAATTACTGCAGTTATTATAATCGTGCATCTAACGATCCCAAAGGAGGGTCTCTATGTAACGGGGCTATTCATTGGTTGACTTCTCGATCTTATGGTACTGAACTGGTGAAGTTAAATGATGAAGGACAGCTGGTAGGGGATCACATCTACGATGACCGGCCATTTATGTTTCAAGTTGTCATGTATACAGAGTCTCTCCTTTCACTTCCTGATGTTGACTGTGAATAAGAAGAATGAAGTTGTGAAATATTCTACTTCACCATTTTCTATATATTTATAATTATATTGTGTTATATTATAAACTTTTAGGTGGCTGCATTTGCTGGGTAATAGGTGTTTGACAGCTTTGTTTGTATGATTAACAAAATAAGATTAAACATTTGAAGCCATAACTGCTTAATAATTGCTTTGTTTTATAACTCTGCTCTGGTTGCACTCTGTTTGTATAAAGGAATGTCATATGTTTTATTTGGTTTCTTTGTCTTAATGTGTCACATTTTGATCCATTTATAGCTCAACAATAAACTTGATAAATGATAGTTAAAGTTTTAAAAAGTTCAGAACTTTTATATACATTAGCATGTGTATAATTTCTCTCTTTTAGGAGTTTCTTTAATGCAAACTATCTTCACAAAAACAAGTGCAAAACTTATGTTTTTAATTTTGTTGTGTTTGTGCAGGTTCTCTTTATTATTAACAGGGTCACTCTCCAGTACTCTTCTGGTCTAGTTGTATGTGGAAATAAAGCATGGTAGGTAGTGCATGCAATGCAACTGCTACTTTTGGCAACATGTGTGTTGGGTCCTTTTTGTCGCATCATGCACATTAAATGTATAAGTTAAAAGTATAACACCAAAGACAACCTTCGACGGTAGCTAGTTTGAAGCAATAATTACTACCAGCCGAATGTGTTGTGTTTCTGTTTCATAACTGTCCTTGATTTAGACTTAGTGTTGTTGTTTTGTAATCATGTGACTCTGTTATATATGTATGTGTACTATTCTGGTTTTATATATAATTAATCGGTTAACTATATTTGTGATCTTCTAGATATTTCATAGTTGTCATTGAATATATAGTTTGAAGTAAAATAATGAGTTGCACCTGGGCTACACTTTTCTTTTTAGCCTCAGCAATTTCATGCAGAATTGGATTAGCCATCACTGAAACTGAACCCCATTTTGCTGCACCGAGTTCCTCCTCGACCAGGCCTGCCTCTTCCTCAGTTGCGCCTACTTCTGCTGGTGCGCCTACCATTGCTGCACAGGTAACATACCCTCTCCACATTGATGTAAAGTCTTTTTCCAATATACATATTCCCTGTTTAACTTTTTTGGACAGACACAGATGTTGTGGCCAGTGGTGTAACTAAGTTAGTTGGCAACTCATGTCATAAGTTATAAAATATTTATATGATATGAAATGGTTAAGTATTTACACAGTTTATGTACCATCATAATTTAAGGTTTTTTCTTTGGTAACTGTTCCATTTACACAATAATTTTACATCACAATAATCTTACAGAACAATCAACATTCTGCAACCACAAAAGATGAAATCCTTAAAAGTTTAAAATCTATATCAGTCTTGGTTCTTGATCTTGCAAGTTTGCTGTCTAGACTAGTTTCAGCCTAGGATAGTACTTTCTCTTCAACAGGCCTTCAAACATACTGCTTCTGGTTACAATGGAGAAGCACCCAAAAACTTGTTTTCTTGTGATTTTCTGCATGTTTTGTAGATGCAAAATTGTAACATTTGGTATTGTAATTCCTTTTGTGTAATTACCAATGCGAATCTTAATTTGAATTGTCATTTCATGAGCACTGTTTATGTACTAAGTCGGAACATAATTGATTGAGCTTAATTTGACAGTTCAAATTATGTGAATCTAAACAAAAACATAAGGCTAAGAAGTTACCTTTGGTGGATCCCATTTGTTCATTTGAGTTTCTTTTCTTCTGCAGCTTCTTCTCCTGCTCATCATAATAAGCTCTCCGAGTGTCGGTTGCTTGCTCGACACATCACACATGTAATCTTCATCCTCAACATGTTTACCTTTTAATTCCACCAAACTTGAACTTACTTTTTCAGTATAACCAACATTCTTCTCTAGAAAACCAGACTTCGGCGGAAACAAAGGAAAAAGACATTCCAAAAAAGCCGAAGTAGGCGCCTACTTCTGCTGGTGCGCCTACCATTGCTGCACAGGTAACATACCCTCTCCACATTAAAAATCCAATATACATATTCAAGGGGTTGACTACTAAGAGGGAGATCCACATTGATGTAAAGTCACTGTCTGGAACAGAACCCTCTCCACATTGATGTAAAGTCTGCTATTTCTGCCACCGCCCCTGTACCGAATAGGAAGATATTTTGAATATGTTATTCTTTCTAGTATTCTTTCTAACCATTTATTAATGTAATATATTTCTGTTCTACTTATCAGATGTTGGTTTAATTTTCAACATTCACGAGACTATAAATATATAACTGTTATCTCAATTATGCATTGTTTTAATACATTTATGCATGACAAGGTATACCTGTGGGAACCCTGAATGTGGAAGAAACCGTCAAAAATTATGCCATGAAACAATATGTGTCAAGTAGCTCACACAACAACTATCCAGAAAACTATGACACATGTTATCTCTTCGTAAATGGATCAAAATCATATTATCTGCCTTTTACATTTGTGTTTTCACTCTATGGATCACTTTATGGACAACTTTTCATTTATGCTATAAATTTGTTCTGATCTGACAATTCAATGGTTTTCTTTAATACAAATTTGTTGTTGTTTTTAATGGTCAAAAGGAGTAACTTCTCGTACCAATTTTGTGTACAAACTGCAGTTCCACTGCTTGCAGAACATATTAACAAGTATAATATGTTAATCCTCTTTATCTACACATTACTAATTATTGTGTTTTTTATTTATTTTGTAGAGGTCGATTAATCTGTTGAGGATCCGGAATTCTTGCAAACGATGCCGCCAAAAAAGTCCAAGAAGAAGAATTGTGGGAAAGGTTATATATCTACTCAACATGAAATCACTCAACCGCAACTCACTCAACCTCAACCCACTCAACCCCAACCTATTCCATATTTTATTCAACCTCAACACCAACCTATTCCTAATCTCATTCAACTCCATCAATATCAAGCTCAACCCCAACCCCAAACTATTCCACATCCAATTCGACCTCAACCCACCAAATATCATACACAACCCCAACCTATTCCACATCCAAGTCGGCCTCAACTTACTCAACTCCGACCACAACCCCAACCTATTCCACATCCAATTCGACCTCAACCCACTCAATCACCATCTAGATCTATATCCCAATCCCATCATTCTCAACCTCGTCCTCATTCCACCCAATCTCACCATTTACCAACTCAACCCCAACCCAACCCAATCAACCTCAACCTCGATCACGGCCTAAACCCACCCAACCTCACACTCAACCTAACCAACATCAATCTCGAGCCATCCCTTCTCAACCTAAACCTAACCAACCTCAATATCAACATCAATCTCAAACCATCCCTTCTCAACCTCAACCTAACCAACATCAATCTCGAGCCATCCCTTCTCAACCTAAACCTAACCAACCTCAATATCAACATCAATCTCAAACCATCCCTTCTCAACCTCAATCTCAATATCAATCTCGACCCATCCCTTCTCAACCTCAATATCAACATCAATCTCAAACCATCCCTTCTCAACCTCAATCTCAATATCAATCTCGGCCCATCCCTTCTCAACCTCAACCTAACCAACCTCAATATCAACCTCAAACCATCCCTTCTCAACCTCAATCTCAATATCAATCTCGACCCATCCCTTCTCAACCTCAATCTCAATATCAATCTCGGCCTATCCATTCTCAACCTCAACCTAATCAACCCCATTCTCAACATCCATCTCGAACCATCCCTTCTTAAATTATGGTCATTGAAGCCCCATCGTCATCTAGCCATGTTAGTGGAGACACCGTTGGAAATAAAATCCCAATACTTCCTGAAGGTGATGGGTGAGTGTCTTACTCGCATATAATAGTTAATACTCCCTTTAAGTTCTGTAGCCATTTCTACCACCCAGAGCCTTATAAGATAGCGTACACCCACTCAAACTCTCCAGCTCTTTCACAATCTCCAAATTATGCTCAATGTCTACAGATCTTTGCATCTACAAAACACACCAGAGTGAATATCCATTTCCCTAATATATACATACTATTTAAAATGTTCATTAGGTATAACATAGTCTATTTAAAATGTCTCTTTTTTCAGGTTTGATCTTCACAAACTGGTGGTTGCAGAAATTGCTCACATCATTCGTACTCATTTGGTTGAGGGAAAACCATCGTGGAAGAAATTATCATCTACTCAACGTGATTCTTTCTTTGACTTACTTCAGGTAATTAAATCTAAAATTAAAAGTTGATAAAAACTGTCAATCAAATTTCGTCTTGGCTTTGGACAACTCGATGTTTATAGACTTCGGAACTGATGTAATGTGTTATGAATTGTACGAATGGCTTTACTTAAATTGAATTCTGCACTTGATGCATTTTTCTTTTGTATTTCATGTAAGTTTCAATATGTTTGCCTCACTAGTAACTGTCTATCACAAATCTTTCTTGACTACAACTTTTCCTCAATATTTCCATTTAACTCTTCTGCCTACCAGTATACTCAACCTACCAATATTACTTTCTTCAATTGTTCTTCAGTAGGAAAACTTAGAAACAGGGATCAATTGTTGCATCCACAAGACTTGAAATCTTGTCCTGTTTATATTGGTGATTCAAAATCAGAAGATGTCATTGACTTTTATATTGTTTTCTTGGTTAATTTGTAGTGAATTCAAAACATTAGAACTTTTATTTGCATAGTAATTACGAAAAATTTCTAACTAATAGGATGTACCTGTAGTACAGTGTACAATTTAAATATGCTTCAGAAAACAAATAGCGAGAACATATTATAGTTAGACATAACAACTGAATTCATGGGTTTTGTTTAATATATGTGCATGCGTTTTCATTTTTTGTTCTTCCAGGTTGATATCATTATATCTATGACAATAATTTTATGTTTTGACCAAACATAAATAGAATACTATGACTTACATTGATTATTTTGTTACAGAAAAAGTTTACATGGCTACCAGAACATAAGGTTACGGTACGACGTAATTTTGAAAAAAGAGGTGCAGCTAAGATGTCCCAACTAATGCAAGAAGTTCGCCAAAACTTAGATGACAAACCCGGCTGGATGGGAGATGATGTGTGGAAGCAGTTATTGGTACATTGGAATTCTTCCAAATTCAAAAAAGCATGTCAAACCAATAAAAGGAATCGGTGTTCTATGGATGGTGCATCTCTTCACACTGGAGGATCTATTCCTCATCGTTTGCATTGGAAAAGAATGGTATGTATTATAAGTTTTTCATTAAATTTTTCAAATTAGTATTTTTAATAAATGACATTGTTTCTTGTTTCTTTTAAAATTTTAGAAAAAAGAAAAGGGAGGTGTAGATCCATCATTGACGGAGTTCTATTTTCGCACACATAGGAAAAAGGATCAAAGTTGGGTAGGAGTTCATGCTGAATCCGCATATGTGAGTACTAATTTGATTGAATTTTAAATCTGCACACAAGTCTTTTGGAATGTATCACTTTTCTTGAATTTATTTCCTTACTATTTTGTAAATTTTCATTTAGGATCAATTTGAACGGAAAAAGTTGGAGATTTCTTCTCAGATTCCAACTAATCCTGAAGAGGATGAAGCTGATAGTCAACCAACTATTGGAATTTCACCTGATTTGGATATATGGGTAGAGTCAGTTGGAAAGAAAAAAGGGAGGGTATTTGGTCTTGGAACCGCTTCCAAGACTTTGGTTTCATTATCAAATAAACCTTCAAGTGTTTCGAGTGACTCTCAAGAGGTTGATGCTTTGAGAAGTCAAGTCCATGCTTTAAATGCATCGTTGCAAAGACAAGAACAAGAGAAGTTGGAGATGAGGCAACAATTGCATCGACAAGAAAAAGAGATGATCGAAGCGAATAGTAAAATTTCATTTCTAATGAATCATTTGGGATTTCTTGGGTCATCTTCTCGTCCACCACAACCAACTAATGAAAGTGATCAATATGAAGATGACATCGAAGAACCATCTAATGAAAGTGATCAATACAAAGATGACATCGAAGAAACACATGAAGAAGACGGAATTGTTTGAGTCATTTTTAGTAATATGACTATGTAAGAACTTGTTAAATTTATAAATTGTTGTTCTATGAATGTGTTTTATTTAAAATCAAAGCATTTCAAATTAAATTTTATTTTTTGTAGTTTTAAATTGTTGTTCTATGAATTTTTCTTCTTTAAAATCAAAATATTTTAAATTAAATTTTTATATTATGGTTATTTTAATATATAATTCAAAATTATTTTTAAAAAATTAAGTTTAACGTTTCCTGCGGATTTTGCTGCGGATTTTTCTGCGGAATTTGCTGCGGATTTTTCCTGCGGATTTTCCTGCGGATTTTTCTACGGATTTTTCTGCGGAAATTATTACCCACGAAGGTATTAGCTGGGAACCATAAACCGCAGGAAAATCCGCAGGAAACGTGTTTCCTGCGGATTTTTTGCTCAAATCCGCAGGAAAATCCGCAGGAAAATCCAGCTTTTCTAGTAGTGTTCTTTTTCTTGTAGCTGACTGCTATCCGTATAGTCTCATTTGTGATCTGTCTTTGGTGGAGTTTGGAGTGCCTCAGGAATTTCGGTGGCGGCAACTAGTCGCTCTGCTTGTTGAGTTTGCTTGTTATTTTGGATTTCGGTGCATTGTCGCAGCCTGCATTTTAGTCCAGTCAAAGGATTGGGATTTGTTTTAGTGCTTTTGATGCTACTGTCATGTGGCTAAGTATATTGGTGCGCAGGGACAAAGAGAAAATAATGATGAAAATAAGAAAGAGTATAAAATAAGAATTGAATTGTATTGAATTAAAAGTAATAAAATACGAGTACCTATTTATACACAACTAAAAGTCCAAAAGTAACTAACTAAAAAACAAACCTTAATCTTAATCTTAAGGAATTAAGATATACGATACTAACAGTAAAATAATAAATACTAAAGTACCCTAATAATTACCAAAACGTCCTTAGAAGTTAGGACATGGATTATTCACAACACCGTCCCTTAATTCATGTCCATCAAAAACTGACAACATTAGAACCTTACTTTCTGGACAGCTCCAGAACCACCTTTTGGACAGCTCCAGAACCTTAAAACTTCTGACTCTCCTCAGAAGTTCTGGATATGACTTCATCAGAACATCTGCAGCTTGCTTCTGGTTGCAACTCCCTGTAAGTAATATGCCATCACCATAAAGACACACTAGAATCATATTGCTTCCAGAATGTTTCACATACACACCATACTTCATCTCACATTTCTGAAACCCTTGCTTCTTATAAAATGAATCAATCTTCTAAGTCCAAGCTCTGGGTGCTTTCTTCAATCCATACAGAGTTTTGTGTAACTTATACATCATCCCTTCCTGATTCTTTTTCACAAAGGCAGGAGGTTGTGACACGTATACCTCTTCTTGTAATGGATCGTGCAGAAATGTTGACTTTACGTCCAAATGCATCAGCGGTCATCTTCTGCTCGCAGCTAAGACAACCATCAATCTGATTGTTTCATGCCTCGTTACAGGAGCAAACACCTCAAAATAGTCTCGTCCAGGTTTTTAAATAAAAACTTTGGCGACTACCCTTGCTTTGTTCTTGCCAACTGATCCATCTGCCTTAAACCTCACCTTAAAAGCTCATCTGACGCTGATGGCTTTCTTCTCCCTTGGAAGCTCAGTTAACTTCCAGGTCTTGTTTCCTTCTGAAGCCTCAAGTTCTTCTTTCATGGCATTCAGCCACGCTTTCTTCTTGAGAACATCTTCAGTGCCTATTTATTCAGAATCTCCTTTTGATTCTGGAACCGTATCTCTTTCTGGACTTTCTTCAGAAGTTTTACTTCCACCAGAAGTTCCACCTTTGTTAACTTCTGGACCTTGTCCAGAATCATCACCTTCAGAACTCCCACCAGAAGTTCCACTTTTGTTAACTTCTGGACCTTGTCCAGAATTATGATAACACGAAATCGTATCGTTTATTTACCATGAAATTAACCCGTTTTGTATTATTTTGACCCGATTAACTCCCGAATATTTCGAGTTTGTCATGACTTTTTGCAGGTATTACATAACTTAGCTCAAAACAGAAGAAAAACATGAAACAATGCAAAGTTAGCTCAAAGAACAGAAGAAAAGATGAATCTGTCAAAGAAATGCAGATTTTGTAGCTGTGACGGTCGTAAGCCATCTACCACGACCGTAAGACATCCATGAAGCGTGTTACGACCGTAACACCTTGGCCACGACCGTAACACGGGAAAACATAAAAGCTGCTCGTAACACATCTGTAACGACCGTAATGCGCCTATTATATCAGTTTTCAAAACGTGCAGAACGTGGAGAAGCTAAACAGAAGGAGTTTTTAAACTCCTGATTTCTCTCAACCTCAATGAAAGCCACGTTCAACCACGTTCAACCACGTCCCTATATTCTTGGAGAAATTCCAGTGAAGCTACGAGTCCAATTCATTCCAACTGCCAGTTTCCATTCTTCTATAAATACCTCAACCTTCAATGTTAGAAGTACAGAGCATTTGAGATTTTACTTGTGCGGAAGCTCTGCCGAAATCGAACCCATTGTTATTTCAATTATATTTTCCTCTGCAATTGTTTATTTCCTTTGTTTAATTTCATTGCCCAAATAATAATTTCCAACATTAGGAAATTATTATTCTAGTTTAGGATTTTTGTTCAAGCTTCAGAATTCGTTTGTATTTCCAATACCAAGTCCAAGTTTCCGACCTGTGGAAGAAGGATTAAAGTATTGGCTTTATTTTCAGGTTCTTTATTTTGCATTTGTATTACAGTACCTCTCATTTAGTTAATTTAAGTTTCATTTATTATTTATAATGTCTGCTTTGTATTTATTTGCTTTTATTTCCTGTGAGTTTATTCCGATCATTATGGCTAGCTAAACCTTTAGTGTCGGTATGGAATAGTTAGAGACAATAGGCATTTGATCAAACTTAGGCTAAAACCTTAATCAACTTAACTCTGGTTGTAACTTTTTATGCTTAAAAATAAAACCTTTTTGTTACGAAAGTAAGAAAAGTAAATAGGTTAGGATCGAGACCACGAAAGTGTGAGATTTTCACCGGATAGCTAAAGTTAGGCATTTGATTTAAATACAGTGAAAGCGCTTTAAAACAAATTAGAATTAATTAAGTTTCCAAAAAGTATGTTCTAAACACTTATAGGCTAGCGAAAGCAGGTATAGGGCTTTAGACGTATAATCCGAGATAAGACCATGAAAGTGTGAGTTGAGGGTTTTTAAACTGATTAATTCTAAAGATAAACTAAGTTGACCATCCTTATATGCTTAAGTTCGATTAGATCCCTTAGGTCGACTCTATTACATACCGACCATTTCATTTCATTATTAATTTAAAATCAATTAGTTTATTTTCCTTAACCTTCCCAAAACCAAACGTGACAATTTCCGCCTTAGCTAAACTAGCATTACTTTCCCGCACTAGAGTGATTACAAAGTCCCTGTGGATTCGACAATCTTTTATTACTACCGCGATAGGCTGTGCACTTGCAGTTAAGATACCGTTAGACACATTAGGTCAATCGCACATCAAATTATCATCTTCAGAAGTTCTATTTTTGTTAACTTCTAGACCTTGTCCTGAACCATCACCTTCATAAGTTGGATCACCTTCAGAAGGTCTTGCTTCAGAAGTTCCACCTTCAGAATCATGACCACCGTCAGAGGCTGGACTAGAAGTTCCACCTGTAGTGTCATAATTACCACCAGAATTTTGATCACCTCCAGAAGCTTGTCCTCCATAACCTACGTCCTCAGAGTTTTCCCTTCCATAAGCATGACCATTTTGATCACCTCCAGAAGCTTGTCCCCCAGAACCTACGTCTTCTGAGTTTTCCCTTCCATAAGCATGACCAGTTTGATCACCTCCAGAAGCTTGTCCTCCAGAACCTATGTCTTTAGAGTTTTTCCTTTCAGAAGCATGATCACCACCAGATTCTGGATCATCATCAGAATCTGGATCATCATCAGATTCACTATCTGACTCATCCTTAGAGTCTCCAGAAGCTTCTTCATCTTCTGACTCTAATTCTTCTTCAGAACCTTCATGTTCTGACTCATCTTCAGAACCTTCATGTTCTAACTCATCTTCAGAACCTTCATGTTCTGACTCTGACTCATAAAGAGACACTCCTTTAGAATCAGAATATTAAGAATCTTCATCCCCTTCAGATTCAAAAAATGATAACCTCATAGGTTCCTCGTCATATTCATAAGTCATCAATAGCACAGGTTCATCGTCTGAATCAACTCTGGCTATTTTTTGCTTCTTCTGATTCTCTTTCTTTGTTTGACCAACAATCTCTAGCAAAGTGGTCAAACTACTTACAGTAATAGCATTGAACTTTCCTTCTGTCCTTTCCCTTTTGATGTTTCTCATCAGAATAGAAATCTTCCGACTTCTGGATATTGTCACCACGTCTATTCTGCTTCTGACCTTCTTGACAAAAGAAGCTTTCAAAGCCTGCTCTACTTCCCTCTCAGAAGTTCTGCCAGTCAAGCGCAACTCATGCGCTTCTAGACTACTTTGCAGCTCTTCAATTCTCATGGTCTCCAGATCTTTGTTATGTTCAATAGCAACCACAATGTAATCAAACTGAGGAGTAACCAACCTCAAAACCTTCTTTATGATTACTTGTTCAGAAAGAGTTTCTCCACAAGCCTTCATCTCATTAGTGATCAGAATCACTCTTGAGATATACTTAGAAACCTTCTCACTGCTCTTCATGTTGAGATTTTTGTATTGCTTTCTCAAGGACTGAAGCTTCACCTTCTTCACTGATGTGTCACCACCGTAACACCTGACCAGTGTGTCCCACGCCCCCTTTGACGTCATAGAATCTGCAATCTTGTCAAACACAGTCGCATCCACACATTGATGGATGTAGAACAGCGCCTTCTGATCCCTCCTCCTTTTATTTCTCTGCGCCTCTTTCTCTTCCTGCTCAGAATGGAATGTAACCATCGATAACAAGCTCCAGAACATCTTGAGCTCCAAACAGCACACGCATCTGGATCATCCATCTATTCCAGTTTTTGCCATCAAAGACTGGAAGTTTGGTCCTTAAGTTGCTGTTTTCGTTCATCTTCTTCCTTGCGCAAATATCCCACAGACAGAAACACAATTCTTGTTTCCCTGAATTCTAAACCGGAAGCTCTAGATACCAATTTGTTGGTGCACAAGGACAAAGAGGAAACAACGATGGAAATAAGAAAGAGTATAAAATAAGGATTGAATTGTATTGAATTAAAAGTAATGAAACACGAGTACCTATTTATATACAACTAAAAGCTCAAAAGTAACTAACTAAAAAACAAACCCTAATCCTAATCTTAAGGAATTAAGATATACGATACTAACAATAAAATAACAAATACTAAAGTACCCTAATGATTATCAAAACGCCCTTAGAAATTAGAACATGAATTATTCACAACAAAGTATAGAATAGATCTGATATGCATATGATAGTGAAGGGTAGCCGAAACTGCAGTATATTGCAAATGTGTTAAAATGGAGGTTTCTTTTCTCTTTTTTCTTTCTAAGGAATATGGTCTGTTGTAGTCTGCTTTTGTTTTTTCCTTGTACTGATGTGGTCTATATGAGTGTAATTTGTAAGCTATACCTCTTGGCATCTCTTAGAGCACCCACATCGATGGTGTCTTTTTTGTGCAAAACTATTATGTGTCAGAAAATAATATAAATTAAATTCCATTGCACTGTTATTTATAACTTCCGTGGCTTATTGCAGCATTGTAGTAATTGCAGACTTTTTTAATTTTAACCAACCATGTATTAATTTGGAGTATATTGGGTGATTAATGGTACCCAATTTAGATTTTAAATGAGTGGTATGGATATTTGGAAGATATAGTGAAATGGTTTAAATAATTGAAAAATATGAAGAAATATATTAAATTAAGTGGACCTATTTATACCACCAACATAGATGGTATGGGTGTGGATGCTCTTATACCTTTGTGCAATATAATTTCTTTTTTGCTTTAAACAAAGAAGAAGCCCACAAAAGGGTGGATTTTACGAAATCACTCCATTTGACCATATGGACGCCAAAGTAGATGTCCTTTATCAAAAGATAGAGAATCTACACATAGCCCTTTTTACAGAATTCATTAGTTCAGATCGGATAGGCTTATAAAAAATTGAAATTAATACTATCAATTTTTTTTATACATTCAATATGTCTTTGACTGACCAATCTTTTTTTAAAAAAAAAGGTAGTTCATAATCGATATGCCAATAAAAAGATTGAAGTTAATACTATTAGATTTTTCAAAATAAATTTGACACGAATATAGTTTTCAGATATTCAAAAATCGATATAAAATCATGTAATTTATTAAGAATATTTGATAAAATTGTATGCAGTGGAATTTTCAGGTTTAATTAGGGGAATTCATTATTCCACTGATGTTCAAAATAAAGATCCTTTGCAATTTTAAAATTGCCTCTCAAAAATCGGAAATTCATTTTCTGGTTCGCACCATATATTTTACAAAAATATGTCAAATGTGGTTTCACCATTTAAAATGTGAAAAACAAAACCAGAGATATACTTACGGCTCTGTATCGGTATTATGTTTCCGATTTTTAGAGCGGGAAGATTAATTGTTTCTACCACCTTGTCATATGGTATATAAGCATAAATATACTTTAGGTTTTATGGAAATCTCATAATGCTTAAAACAATAACCAACATAGTCAACTTTGATGAAATCATTACTTATTCTTTCCATAAAACCTCTCATAAACCCTTTCATTATCAATCCATTTTTCCACTCTAAATCTTCATTTTTGTGGTTCATCATATCAAAAGGAGCTCAAGGAAGTGGAATTTAAGGTAAAGTTTATTAATTTCAACCCTCATTCCTTACATTAATCTGTTTTTTATTGTGGAAAAAGCTAATGCGTAAATCAGATGTATATTTTCGGTTGGTAGTTGAACATAACCAGAAATGCAATTTTGATTTTTGGCTCTGTTTATTGACGGTAGCTTCTGTCATGTTCTATGTTAGTGTTAATAAGTTATATGTTTTTTATAAGATTCAGTATGGTGTAACTCGATAACATTCCTAAACCTAATGTTCTCACGTTGTTTCACCTTTTGTATCTCCTATCGTCAATAAGGTGTAGATATTTGTGTGCATTTTGAAAATGTATAAGAGTTTGAATTACGTGAAGACATGTTGTAGTGGATTCATATAGAAACTACGAAACTAGGATTTGGTGTTGTGATTAGAATGTTCGATAATGGTACGGATAGAAGAAATTCATTTGTGACTTTGACATGCGAAAGAAGTGGGAAATATATCTATTGTATCCAAAAATTGAAATGCGACGACACCAGCTCAAGAAAATGTGAATGTTCATTCAGGTTGTGTGGTTATCTTTTGGCAAATAACAAATGGAGATTTAATGTGATATGTGGTTTCCACAACCATGATTTAAGTCAAAAGTTAGTCGTTCATCCAATTGCATACTGACTCCTTTTGGATGAGAAGACATGTGTTTCTGACATGACTTTGAACTAGATACCACTCAAAAACATACTTGCAACGTTGAAGCGCAAAAGACCCGGGAATACATCATATATCAAGAAAGTTTACAATAGGCTCTATCAATCCAATATATCAATGAGTAGGCACCAACGGGGTGATTATGGGGTAACAATAAGAGATATTTTTAGACTCATCTTGACTCCATTAAATTGTTTAATATGTTTCCCACTGTTCACATAATTAATTCAACGTATAAGACCAACAATTATAAGTTTCCATTATTGGTGTTACGTCGACTGAGAAGACGTATTTTGTTGGTTTTGCATTTCTATAGTGCCAAAAAAAGGACAAATTTGCATGGGTTTTAGAGGTTTGTAGGTCAATGTTGGAGGATCAAGAAGATGTGCAGAAAATCATTGTTACCGACCGAGATCCAACATTAATGAATTTCGTTGCAATTGTATTTCCTACTTCTTACGCCTTACTTTGTAGGTACCATACTACTAAAAATATGAGAAGTCAGGTTAAACTCGCGGTGGGAACAAAACAGATTGCATATGAAGATGGAAAACTGGTCAAGGCGGGCATTATTGTGGAGGTTAACTATATAATATCTGACTTCACTCCATTTTCAGCATTAACAATAGATCCATTATTTTCCACACGGTATACCAAACCACTTCCCTTAGGATCAGCATCGATGAAAACAATTGTATTCTCATCAATTTCTTCCCTTATAAGCATCTTGGATAGCTCTACCACCACCTTCTTCTCAATCCACCTTCTAATTGGTCTACCACCATACACCTATATCACAACGGCAATCAAAACTCGAGTTAGTAGTAACAACCAAAATAACTTCATAACATTATGCAGACAAAGTGGCATAACAACAAGTAGAAACTCAGACACACAATAAAGAACACTCTGGTGATGACATCCAACCTAACAATATCGGCTTCAGCCAATTGGGCTAGTTAGTAACAATATAACATATGTCACTATAAACACACTTACAGGGTCATAGCTCTGAGCAAGTATATAATCTATCGCTGCATCTGTAACTACCAACGCAATTCCTTTCTCAGCAAGGCGACTAGCTACATCCTTCATTTGCAACCTTGCAACTTTCCTCAATTGATCGTGAGAAAGAGGATCGAATACAACTATTTCGTCCAACCGGTTCAACAATTCTGGCCGGAAATGCTTTTTTACTTCCTGCATTACTTGCTCTTGAGCAACTTGCATGGTACATTTTCCTGAAAGTCCTTTTAGGAGATGCTCGGCACCAAGGTTTGAGGTCATGATAATGATTGTGTTCTTAAAATCAACAGTTCTGCCTTGTCCATCGGTTAACCTCCCATCATCTAAGACTTGAAGAAGAGTGTTGAATACAGATGTATGTGCTTTCTCCACTTCATCAAAAAGTACTATACTGTATGGCCTTCTCTTTACAGCTTCTGTCACTTGTCCTCCTTCCTCATGTCCAACATATCTGAAAAATTCGATTCACAATATTAACTTTGGCTTTTAATATAATCATCAAACTCAACTCCTGGTTCAATAGTTGTAAGTACAGTGGTAACAACTTCACATTGTAATTTTACAGAAAGAAGTTCAAATTTCATTAGGAACAGTTGTAAAATAGTCAATAGTGTCGGTCTATGAAACACAAACTATGGAAACACGACACTGACAATGTCGACACCAGTAATAATTTGAAAATATAAAAAACATTAAAGGTAATTACAAGTGTTGGTGTCGATTGCTAATATAGACGCACCTTTTTTTAGAGGTGTCGGTGCTATAGAGGTGTCAGAACTATTAAAAATAACTTACCCTGGTGGTGCACCAATCAATCTTGATACGGAGTGTTGCTCCATGTATTCCGACATGTCCATTCGCACCAACTTATTTTCATCATCAAAGAATTCTTCGGCAAGAGCCTTAGCAAGTTCTGTTTTACCAACACCGGTTGGACCAAGGAATAGGAAGGAACCAGTTGGTTGTTGAGGTCTTCCTAAACCAGCTCTTGATTTCAATACAGCATTAGCAACAACATTAACTGCTTGGTCTTGTCCCACAATTCTATTATGCAATCTGTCACCAAGTCCAACTAACCTTTCTTTCTCATTTTGGCCGAGCCGAGTCACAGGTATACCGGTCCATCTGCTAACAATCTCAGCTATTTGATCTGGTCCAACAGTTTCTGTCAACATCAAACTCTCATCTGTGTTCCCATCAGTGCTCCCTTCAAGCTTTTTTATTGTATTTTCCACGTCATCGATTGCCCCATATCGTAGGTCTGCAGCTCTTGCTAGATCATACCGCCTCTCAGCCTCCTCTAGCGACAAGATAAGCTTTTCCCGTTTCTGCTTCAGCCTTCGAATCTCATCAATCCTCTCTTTCTCTTTTGTATACTTTAAGATCAGAGGCTGAAGCTTGTCTCTTATGTCGTCAAGCTCTTCCCGCACCTACAAATAATATCAACAGTTAGAACCGTCGAAATAACACAAGAAAATTAAAACAAAAATCAATATGAAAAAAATACACATTACATCATCAAAATTGATGCTACCATACTTACATCTGCGTGACGAGCTTTGCTAGCTTTGTCATTCTCTTTCTCCAAAGCATGAAGTTCCACTTCCAGTTGCATTCTCTTCCTTTCAAGGATGTCAATTTCCTCTGGTTGACTATCAAGTTGAACTCTAACATTTGCACAAGCCTCATCCACTAAATCAATTGCCTTATCAGGAAGATAGCGCCCTTAACAAACAAAAAACACAAACATATCGCCATGTTACCAAAACCATCCACATTCAACACATAGAACATTAATATCAAAAGAAACAAACATCAAGAGAGTACAAAGAGAACACGCACCAGATATGTACCGACTAGACAACTGAGCTGCAATAACAATTGCACGGTCTTGAATTCTAACACTATGATGACCCTCATATTTCTCCTTTAATCCGCGGAGAATACTGATAGTATCCGGCACACTAGGTTCAGCAACGTAAACCTGTTGAAACCTCCTTTCAAATGCTGCGTCCTTTTCCACGTATTTTTTATATTCATGGAGAGTTGTTGCCCCAATGCATCTAAGTTGGCCACGAGCAAGCATAGGCTTGAAAAGATTGGCAGCATCCATCGCTCCATCAGTTCGACCAGCGCCAAGAACAATATGAATTTCATCGATGAAAAGAATAACCTTCCCTTCAGCCTCTTCCACTTCTTTCAAAACCGCCTTCAACCTCTCTACAAATTCTCCCCTATACTTAGCACCAGCAACTAATGCACCCATATCCAAAGCAATTAACCTAACATCGGCCAAATTGCTCGGAACATCTCTTTTAACTATCCTCTGAGCCAGTCCTTCAACAACAGCTGTTTTCCCAACACCCGGCTCACCGATAAGAACCGGATTATTCTTAGTCCTTCTCGACAAAATCGTCACAACTCTTCTTATCTCTTCATCGCGTCCAATAACAGGATCAAGTTTCCCCGCTTGTTCAACCAAATCTCTACCATAAATTTTCAAAGCATCAAAATTCATGTCAGCAGAAGCACTATCGACTTCTGCCCAAGCTTCACCGTTGGACTTTTCTTCCCACGTCTGTGCATGTGGCTGTCCTTGGATGGCATAAATATATTCCATCTCCCGACGATATTTTTATATCCCAATTTTTAACCAAAGATATCATCTCATATCATTCACATATGCATCATTAAATCTCTACCATAAATTTTCAAAGCATCAAAATTCATGTCAGCAGAAGCACTATCGACTTCTGCCCAAGCTTCACCGTTGGACTTTTCTTCTCACGTCTGTGCATGTGGCTGTCCTTGGATGGCATAAATATATTCCATCTCCCGACGATATTTTCATATCCCAATTTTTGACCAAAGATATCATCTCATATCATTCACATATGCATCATTGCATCACTGACAATTTCAGAACAAAATAGCTTGTGTGTGCTCCTTGAGCCAATCAAATCATTTCAAATTATCCGTCATGATCATCAAAAATCAAAAATATGTGAAAAAGTCAACAAAAAGTCAAAACTTAAAAATTTTCTAACACTTAAAAAAATCTGCAAGTGTTTCTATCACTTTCATCATTTTCATGGTCATTTTTCACCTAGATCCATTTTGATTCAAGAAAAACTTTAAACATGAAAGTTGTAGATCTTGTTCCAAGATTTCCAAAATATCCAAGAACTTGGAAAAACATTTTGTGTAGATAGGGTTTTGAAATTGAAACTTAAAGATCCATAACCATGATTTACAAGTCTTTTTCCAAGTTTTTAAGTCATTTTTGCAAATTTTCTCTTCTAGAAGCCTTGTCACCATAAGAGATAGGTTTTGATCCAAAAATATCCAAAGAAAATGATTGATAGGGTAATAAGATCACTTGAGTGAATTAATCATGGTTGAATTTTTAACCATGTGCATTAAATGGAAAGATTCCACTCTTACCACCTAAGGCAAGTTGCAAAATCACAAAGCTTATCTTTGCCTTGCTCTCCAAATCACTTGGCCTATAAATAGAGGTATTTTCTCACTTAAAAATGATACCAAAGCATTTATAAACTTGTTTTCTCACTTCTTTCTTCTTTTTCAAGTTTCAAAGTTCCAAAACGTGAGAATTTGCAAATCTCCAAATCTTGCAATTTCTTAGCAATCTCAAGCTTAAAACACTCTCCAAATATCCTTAGCAAGTTGTTAGAATCATCAAGCCATCACAAAAAATAGTCAAACTCAGAATCATGCTCCAAGTTTCATAAACTTGCATTTTGAGCCTTAACTTGCCATTTCTCAATTCACTCGTGCAAACTTCAAACTTTCACTTCAACCATCATCCATATACCCCATATAAGTGATCCAAACCCTTTAATCACTTCTAGAACTCCAGAATCACCATCATCATCTTCAACTTGCTCGATCTGCAGTTGGACTTGGGTAGAAATTTCTAGGCTATCTCAAAGCAAGTTGATCACTTCTACATGTTCCTTGAAGTCCACTGAAGCTATACAAATCATAAAACAACTTCTGGAAGCACTCTAGCAAGGAATCTAATTTCTGCTCATAGAGGTAAGTAACTCCAACTTCAAACGCTTTGATTTATGAATTCCAGTTCAAAAATTGTTATGCCATCATGTTTCTGTATGTATGAGGATCATAAACCCTCAATTAATTGCATGATTTGTTGCACAAACATGATTTCATGATTAAATTCCTAAAACTAGGGTTCATATGTTTTCTTTGAATTCGGTCATCATAGGTATAAAATAAATGAAATTAAATGCTACCATCATGTTTCTTGTTTAAAAACGATCAAGTTTCATTTTTATACCATCCAATTTCATCAAGAAATGAAGGAGTTAGGAATCATAGAATCATGAGGTTGAAGATGAAGTATGCACGCGTTTTTCTGATTTCCAAAAAAATCAAAACTTGTTTTAACTTATATTTATTCGTTATTGTGTAATGAACAGATGAAACAGCGACCCCAGTGGCAGCCAACGCGCTCTTAAGTCACTTGCTATGCCTAAGGTCCAGGGTTCGAATCCCCCTGAGACCTTTTGTTTTTTCAAGTTTCACTTATTTTCAAATTTTCAAACTCTTTTTTCAAACCATTTGTTGCACCCCAAAATTCGCCCTCTTCATTTTATTAATAAATAATCGGCTAACACCTAATCAATAGGTACATTGCATACATATCATTCATGCATTAATCAGGATTTCGGAATTTTCTAAATCGTGTGAGCCTGTGCAGTTCTGAAGAAGAGGTTTGGTTCCAAAAGATGAGTATCTGAGGTTCTGTTATTTCGAGCGACATCTCAATACACAAGATATGTGTGTCCAGAAGCTTCTGATTATCTCGCGAATTGAAGTTTTGGTGTTTTGATCGCCTATCAGATGGATATTGATTACAGTTTCGAGCTACAGTGTGTGGTGGTCGAATATTTGAACCCGAATTGATTCTATGGCCTTCTGTGAGTCTTGAAGTGTCAGTATACGGCTTATCGATCCACGCGATTTATCAGAAAATCAAGAACGAACAGATAAAATGATATTTGAGTGTGTGTATCAAAAAGTCAACAAAAAGTCAAAGTTTGACCGAGTGGAATTTCGGGTTGAAATTATTGTCAAAAGTCGACATTTGAGAAAATGTGATCATTTGTTGAGGAAAATCAGAAGAATCGGGTGAAAATGAGGTTTCTTGCATTTTAAGTAATCTTGGACTTAGAAAATTTTTCTAAGTTTTAAGTATTTTGTGTTCACGGAGCCATGTTGCCGCATCCGTATCTCGCCCGTCTGTGGTCAGAAGTTTGTGAATTGATAATTGTTGGAAAGAGCGCATTTCGTACTCCGACTTTGTCCTTATGAAGATTTTTCCAAAAATGCCCGAATTTCGAGTTATAAAGCTCCGAAGTTTGAAGTTCAAAACTTTTGAAGTTTACACTTAGTGAAAATTTTGAGTGTTTTCAACACATTCGAGTACTTGACTTCGGAGACATTTTACACGTGTTTCGAGGCGTCGATTTGAGCCGAGTTCAAAATCAAGATTGTTCATTTAGCGGCAATCTACAACTTTGCTGAAGAAATCAAATCCATTCGGGAATCGGATCAAAAATTACGAAGCTCGGAAGTTACGGTTTATCATTTCTCAAAATTTCAACACTTAGAAATATTTTAAAGTGTTCGTTTCTATGCTCAGGCTGACGGTTTCGGTTCGATTTTATCATAGTTCATGGCTCTGAATTAAAAAGTGTTCAACTGAAAAGTTGTTCATCTCACGGTAGTCTACAACTTTGTTGAAGGAGTCGAATTCATTCGGGACTCGGATCGGAAGTTATAAAGCTCAGAAGATAAGAACTCATTATGTTTGTAAGATTTGAATGGTTGTTGTGCGCCTGTTCAAGGCTGTTTTTGTCATTGATTCGGTCGCCGCACGAAGAAACTCCGAACACGAAAGTTGGAGATTGTCATTTTCTCTACAAGTTTAGTTCACAAACTTTTTCATTTCGGACGTCGGAGCGGAAGAAACGGATCGCCGTAGTTCACAGTTTAAGGCTACCAAAATGCAAGACAGCATACACATTTCTTGCCAAGCGTACGGAAGCATTTAATCGAACAGCTTTTGTGCACGTATTCGGGGCTGTTTTCCCATCGATTTGATCGCCGCACGGAAAAACTTCAAACACGAAAATTGGAGTTTGTCATGAACTCTACAAGTTTCGTTTAGAAACTTTTTCGTTTCGGACGTCGGAGCGGAAACTACGGAGCGCCGTAATTGATGATTCGAAGTTGGTAAATTGCTACATGTCATGTACAAAACTTGCCCAGCCAGGCCAAGCATTTCATCGAACAGTCACGGTGCAAACTTCAAACACTTTTTATTCGGTGATAAAGGCTTCGTATGGATTTTTGTCGAACTACAGAGTTGTTATATCATACACGAGCTTTCCAACGGTACCGGGTTTGTATCGCCTGGTCGAATATCGTAAGATTTACGAGGCTGCAAAGTAGTTCACCTAGTATGAGTGAATGGCTGGACGATGTCTAGGAAAGCCCATGGTTTTGCAATCAGTTTTAATGTCACGACTTCAGGTCCGTTTTCAAACGTGCTACGGGTGTCGATTCGAAAAACTCCGAACACGGAAACTGTTCCCGGAAGTATACTCTACAATTTTGAAGGAGATCCTTTTATGACAGCTTACAAAACAATGCCAAACACCACGGTATCACTCAATCTCAGCTTGCCAAACTCTTGAAAATTGATCCCAAGGGATTGATCGTGAAACGCACCGCACTTGAAAAGAAGAAACATGTTGGAGGAGTTTCCACTTCCACTAATTATGTACCTACTAATATTACTGCTAATTTAGTTTACTTGCGGAGATATGCTAAATCACTCGGCCAGCACCAGCGATTTGAACTTCAAATCACTCAATTCAACAATCCCCATGACAAATCCGAGCTTCAAACTAATGTTGTTCTCGCCGATTTTGAACCTCAAATCAAAGCTATTTCTGATAAACTAGCCAATGCCAATGCCAAGGTTCTTCCTGTCAATGTTATTAAGAAGGATCTTGGTTACTCCGGATCGCGTCCCAAACAAAGGGCTTGGAGACAAATTGCTCACAGGATGAAAACGCATAATATCGTAGAGCAGTTTGATGCTAAAGTGAATGGCAAGATTGAGGCTTGCATGAGGCTTCTTGATCCGGTAACCACTACATCTGAAAAAGAACAGAACCATAACAAGAACGGTAACCTCACTCCCATTTTCTTTTCGCTACTGATAACCACTTATCCTCTCACTCACACAACTTTTCCCCTTTTTCTCACCTTCTTCTCTCTCGCACCATATCCACAACTCAACACCACTGTAAATCATAACCATTATCACTGTCATTCTTTCCCTGGCAAGAGCCACAAGCCATCCTCCAACTATCATCATAACCTTCATGCCATATAACGGACTCACCTCACCATCATAACGATCAATATACAGAGACCCTCTGCCTCTCTCAACCATGCCATAACGAGATCTCACCCTCTCTTTTACTCCTCTTCCTAATCGTTATCACCTCTCAACCACCATGATAAGCTAACAGAGTTTTTCTCAACTCACCTTCATTCTTTCCTCTCAAGAACCATAACAGAAAATTGGAATAGATTCAGTTACGATCACCGGCCCCATTCGGTTTCATCTTCTTCATCCATCCATTCACACTCTCCATTCTCTTTTTCCAAAACACTCTCCATCACCATTCTTGAACCACCGTAACGAACTGTTACCACACTACTGCCATAACCACCTCACTCTCTTCCTCTATCTCACCATTCTCTCACCCGCGGCCTATCTTTCTCCCCCTCTAACAGAATTCTGAAAACAGATCACCATCGCACTTCCTTCTCTCTCCTCCAAAACTGAACTGTAACAACTTTTTCCCTCTCCTCTCCCTTCGTCTTTAACAACCTCCGTTTTCTCTTGTCTCCTCTCAGCCATAACCGGATGGAGTTCATCTCCTTTCTTCAATGAGTCACCATCTTCCATAAGCTCTCAACCTTCTTTATGAGATTTCATCTTTCTTGTCCATTGGAGACTTCCGCGATCTGCATTTATTTCTCAATCGGAAGATTGTATTTGAGATAGCACCACCATCCTCCTCACGGATTCGCAGCGAGATTTCTGGTTTAAGGAGTATTGTGCATCATCATCAAGATCGGAGAAGATAATTGCTGCTTAGGGCCTCATTCGCATCGTCTTCAACCTTGCGTCGTGGAGCTTGCTTGAATGAGTAATCGTTCAGATCTCGAATCCTCCGAACGCGTATACAGATTTGAAGTCAGGGTCAGGATCTTAGGAAACTGAGTCCATATTCGGATTCTGCAGAAGATTTCGAGGGAGAAGGTTTCCTTTCTTTCCCGATTCCGGTCAGTGGCCGCCGACGGCGTTCAGCTTCGCCGGAGAAGAAGGCAGTTTCGGCGGATATCCATGCAAAACCCAGGTGTGTCTCTCCACCGTTGGTTCATGCTAAATTCATGCTAGCCAACCATAATCTGACACATGCCTTGTTTTAAATTTATAATAAAAATCTGAGTTTAATTAAATCTTGACCAATTGATATTATATTAGACCACATAATAAAACGTGACATTGAAATAAAATTGAATAAAAGTAAATTTTGTTTTTTTTTGTTTGTTTGACAATTGGACTCAGCAAAAATATAGAATCTGGACTTAGACAAAAATGATGATTGGACTTAGTGCAAACCATAGTTCTGGGCCTAGCGTTTTTGCTGCTTCACCCCCAGTTTTTTGAGCCCAAGCGTGACTGTAACTACACTTAGTTCAATTAGAAAATTCAGCAATACACCCCCGTGTGCCATGCTTCACAATACTAACACATGTTCAATTTTGATTTTGATTTCGATTATTTCGACATGTAAAAAAATATATAAAAAATATATTCTGATATTTTAGGATTATTAGAATATTTTTTGACTTTTTTAAATATTTTTGCACTTTATTTCCTTTAATTATTAATTCATTTTTAATAATACATTTAGATGTTTTTTTCTTTATAGTTTGAATTGATTAACTTAGGAGTATAAGGCCATATTTTCTTTGAACTCTAGGATATTTTCTATACCGTCTAATTGTAGTTAAATGTAAACTTTAGGATTGTAAGTAAAATTTCAAATCCACCCTTAATGATTCGATTTCGTAGGATTTAGTTTGATGATTGTGTAAGTTATCTAGTTCCTTTCGCATGAGTAATTCATAGCCTTTTCCTTCATTTTTTAGAGACATTTAGGATAGCTTTAGAGAAACTTAGTTGCGGCCCTTACTAGGAATTTATTTTCAATACTCCGATTTCATTGTAAATAACCATTTTTTGCGTCTTGTGTTTTATTTAAAAGCCGCATTGCTATTTCTAACACTCTGTTTTGTATGCGAGGTACACGAAGCGTTATACTATTGGTTTGGATGTGTAGGATCCATATTTTGATGTTGCACACATGCGTGTGTACTCTGTATCTGTCTGCTTGGTTTTCACCATCTTTTGCAGGTTATCTGATTTGATTTGGATGTGTAGAATCCACATCTGTTACCACACACATGTGTGTGCCCTCTTTGTTTGTATTATCTGGATAGTTTCTTGCTGGTTTATTGGATATACGTCGAGTGTGTATAGACACACATTCTTGACCGTGCATATTGATGCACATCCTTTATCTGTATTATCTGGATTATGATCTTGCACAGGTGTATTTGCTTCAGATGTGTATGACACACATTCTGATTATGCTTTTTGTGTCTCCGCACACTTCTCACCGGATTTCTTTATTGCGTGCCAGCAGTACTTGAAGTTTTCCGGAGTATTTCTTAGCTTACGTGCTCTTCGGATTTAATATCCGTTTGGTATTTATTTTACTTTGTTTACCGCATTTCTTTACCGCTTTTCTAGAGAGCATGAGAAGTAGGATTTTACCGCTTTCCTTGCCATGAGAAGTAGGAATAGAGATGTATGAAGGGGCTTCCGTAGTTGGAGCATGTTCAGGAACCCCTCTGGTTTATTTAAAGACCCGTTTCTGTTTGCTAATTGTGTTTGGTTTGTTTAAAATCCTCCATCTGCATAGGGAGGTAATTCTCAGTAAGTGTTTATATTTGTGCTTGCATAGGTCAGAGTGGTTAGGACACCCGACGTGGCACCACCAAGCAAAGTCCCGCTTTTTATATTTCCTGTCATCGAGTCATTGATATATGGGCAAGCCGGAAGAAAGGATCCGCAATCAACCCCCCGCACAGTTCTAGTCCGTGTCAGCTCAACACACGCGAATCGTGTTGCTTCCTTTATCGAGTCAATAATAAAAGTGGCAAGAGTTCCCTATTCTGACTCTCCACACTTTCCTGGGGTTCGCATTTATTGCAGAACTCGCATCATTTACTCTTCATAGGAATCAGATGTGTCGGCTCCTAGTTGACTCACGGTATGCTCGTTACTGTCGAGGCTATGGGACTTCCTCCTTTTCCTGCGCTTGTGTGCCATTTGTTTGTTTGCATTACATTGTTTGTGTGTTTTTGCCAAAGCACTTGTTTGCTTCATCCCTTTTGTCGTCTTCGTCTCTACTTTAGTTAGTGATTCGAGATGGACATAGACTTAGGTTTTAAACCTTTTCCATCCTTTTTTTGTCATCTTCGACTCTACTTTAGTTAGCGATTCAAGATAGACATAGATTTAGGTTGTAAACCTTTGCCATGTTCCTTTAGGATTCTCTCGACTCTACCTTAGGTAGTGATTCGAGTTAGACCTTAGGTTGTAATCCATGCATGATGACATTAGGGATAGCATTAGGTAGTTTCCCTTGATTGTTTTCCCTTTTCTTTTGCATACTTGCATGTAATAAAAAACTAAAAATTGTTTTCTTTTTCCTTTGCAAATTAAAACACTTAATAATGGTTCAAACTCCTTTTTCAAGGTAAAAACAACTAACCAATGCAAACCTTTTTTGCCTACGGGTTTTATTTATTGTGTTTAAAATTCTTTTGTTTAAGTAAAAAACACATAACCCGTCAAAACATATGAGCCGAACTACAACGCTCTGACTTTCCCATTGCACGAGGGAATACGTAAGCATCTTGTCACGGGGCTCGATCGAGCAAACTTTGTAAATACTTCCTTCTTTTCCCCGTGTTTTCTTTATTTTTCTTTTCTTTCACATGCATTCTCTTTTAGCTTACAGATATAGCAATTAAGCAGTAAATAGATATAAACACACCCATTAGATAGAAAGTAGAAGTGGATACCGTAGAGTACTACGGATGTGTGGGGTGCTAATACCTTCCCTTCGCGTAATAGATTCCCTTACCCTATCTCTCGGTCGCAAGACCGTGCCTTATCCCTTTTAGGTTTTTGCGATGCGTTTACCTTTCTCCTTTTGCGAGATAAAAAACGTTCGATGGCGACTTCATTGATATAGTTATCGGATGATGTTCAGCCGGTTGTTTCACCATTTTCCAAACTTGTTTTCAAATAAAATCAAATAGAAGCGTGTAAACAACAAGTAACGCATGTGTCCCAGTGGTTAATCTTTTCACCTTTGAACCCAAGGTCCTGAGTTCAACACTCCTTAGTGTCATACCCCAAATTTTGACCTAATATACCACTTTGCATTTGCATCATCTGCACAACTAACAGTTCAGACAGCATTAATCGGGTATAGGCTTTATAGGTTAAAATTAGGGTTTCATCAGATTTTCATCTGATTCAAGAGCTAATCAATTAGGGTTTGAGATTTTCTCATCTTATTTGATCAATCTTGATCAAATCATTAACCTCAGATCATCAGACATCAAATTTTCTCACAGAACAATCAAGGATCGACCAATTAGGGTTTTGATCGAGCATGAGAATTCTCTGACTTTTTGAGCAGTGGATGACTTTTTTGGATAGAGATTGGTCATCACATCTTAGATATAACCTCTTGACCTAATTTCTGAATTCAAATCATCACAGAAGTTCACAGAATTCATCAGTCGTTTTCAGAAACATCTGATGAAATTTCATCTGCACAGAAAAGTCAAACTTTGACTTTTGGTCAAATTTTTTAAAACAAAACTTTTTCCATCATCAAAATACTTCAAATGATCCATCTTGATCATGAAAAATCAAGAATTTGAAAAAGTCAACAAAAAGTCAAAATTTCTATAACTTAGAAATTTTTCTAAGTGTTGAAATTTCTTACTTTTTTCAAACTTCAAGCCTTTTTTTCACCTAGTTCCAATTGGAATTTGAAAAAAACTCAAAACATGAAAGTTGTAGCTTGTGGAAAGATCTTTCCAAAATGTCCAAGAACTTCAAAATCCATGAAGGCTAGCTATGTCTTTGAAATTGGAACAAAAGGGTCCATGAAACTTGATTTTTCAAAGTTCAAAACTTCAATTATAGGTCATTTTGTGATTTTCTCATTTAAACCACTTGCCACCTTGCCAAAATGACTCATCAAACTGATAAATATCAGCTTGGAAGTAATAATTGGGATGAGATAGGATCAAAGTAAAATTGAGCACATGGTGAAAAAAGGAAACTTCCTTTTGTGGCAAATACCATTCTTGCCCCTTAAGCAAGCTTTGATTCACCAAATGGCTTGTACTTCTTGCCTAACAAATTCAGACTTGTTGCCTATAAATAGCTTCCATTTCAAGCCTAAATGTACACCAAAATCAATGCACAAATCCACGCTTTTCTTCTTTTCTTGAAAATCAAGTATCATAGAGCAAAATTGCCAAGCATAGCATTTTTGAAAATCCAATGGAAACATGATGAAAATTGGTGTCCAACATGTTCCATAATCCTTAACAAACTTGTTGCAAACTTAAAAACAACTTGATCAAAGCTAAAAATCAGTTTTCATTTTCATATTTTCAAAACTTGCAAAACTGCCATAAGATTTGAATCTGAAGTTTGGTTGGATCAATTGATGTTGTAATCATCCATACACCTTCCCTATACCTCATAGACATGATCCAAAACAAGAACAAGCAACTGTAACAGCTCTAACACGATTTCCAGTTTCAATTTTTGAGCTTATGCAGGTGGACTTGGGTAGCACGTTCCAGCTTGATTCAAGGAGTGCGCACCACTCACATAGCATCCTCACATGCCGTTGGTGCTTAAGTGATCAAAAAACAACCACTGGAAACACCCCAGCATTGAATTCGATCTCAACTTTTCCAGGTATGAACACGAGTTTGGTTCTCATGATTCTTTGAATCTTTTGACAAAAACTCTTAGCCATTCTCTTCTCGCACTTAACACGAACATTAGCCCTCAATAAAATCAAACAATCATCCAACATACATGATTTAATTTGAGATTTTCAGATTAGGGTTCTTCGCGTTTTTCAAAACCTAAAACATGATAGGCTTAAAATAAATAAAATTAACAACCACAGTTGTATTCCTTGTTCAAAAACGAGTAACTTTGATGTTTACAACGTTGGATTTCATTGAGAAACGAGGGAGATAGCTTGGATCAAAGAACCTGAAAATCAAAACTATAAACCTGTGTTCGCGTGTTCTTGGTGTTCTTCAATTTTCAAATTTTCAAATTGTCCAATCTTACTTCAACGCGTGTGTTAATCCACTAAACAACTCAGCGCGTTTGGCTCAGTGGTTCCTGGCTTGCTCTTAAGGCTTTGTGACACGCGTCCCCCCTCATGGTCATGGGTTCAAAACCCAGCAAGACCATTCTTTTTACAAACTTGTTAATTTTTCATGTTTTCTTATAAAACTTTCACAATTTTTTTGACCAATCAAAACTCCTTATTTTAAGGTGATTTTTTGTACACTTGTCAATAAATACATCTATTTTGTGATAATGCAAAAATTTTCGAAAAACTTTCATCTGATTAATTTTAATCGAGCCGAAAACAACGTTCTGAACACTTTTCAAACCTCCTTAAAAGGTGAATTTTTCAAGTTTTCGACTTCCGATTTTTTTCAAAACTTCTCATAAATAAACTTAACATTTCAAAAACATTTTCAAATCATTTTTCAAAACATTTCATCAAACTTGCATCTTTTTTACCATGATTGATCCGATTTAAACGATAAACCTGATTTCGTCTTCTCTCGAATTTCTCGATCGATCATGGGCCTCCCTTATGGTGTAAGTCCCAATCCTTTATGTACATATTTAGTTTTACTTGTACATACTCAAATTATCATTGTTAATATTCAAACGTAAACAAATTTCTTTCGTTTGTTTTTCATTCGTTTGTCTATACGCCGAATCCATTGGTTCTAAAGGAAGAATTCTTCTGAGCAAAACTTCTTTTCAAACCAATGGGCCTCCATCACGGTGTAAGTCCCATAACCTTCTTTTATGTACATAATATTTCTTTGTACATATCAAACTTTTTCAAACAAAGTTCATCTGTACATAATACAGATATTTCTTTTTATACTCAAGTACAGACAATTCCGATCGTCTGTTTTCACTTGTGTATATTCAAATCAACATTCTTTATGTACAACAACATTTTTTCTCGTACATAAATAGTTTCTTTTCAAAAACAAACTTTTATCTGTACATAACACAGATACTTTTTGAAAATACTCTTTTACAGATTAAAATTCGATCTTTCGTTTTATTTTATCTGTACATATACACTGAATACCATTGGTATTGAAAGAAACATTATTCCCTGTGAAAATACTTTCAAATCAATGGGCCTCCCTTATGGTGTAAGTCCCAACCCTCTTATGTACATCCATCCTTCTCTGTACATAAATAGCTCGTTCGTGTACATATTCACTTCCTTGTACACATTCAAACTTGTAAATAATCAAGTTACGCTCGTTTCAAAACGTTCGTTTCACAGACACTTGTTTATATTTCCTTCATAAACTCTTGTAAACAAACATCATGCATTGTTTATATTTCCTTCATAAACTCCTGTGAATACATATCACACACACACACACCTGTTTATACAAACTGTCTAATTATAACATAACAATTAGACTAATCAATAGGTTCCCACAGTATAGCCTCCGCTTGGGCTTCATACAAGACAATTCATCTCCAGCATGAATTTAGCCTCCGCTTGGGCTTCATACAAGATAACTCATCCCCAGTTGAGTTTAGCCTTCTCTTGGGCTTTGTACAAAGAAACTCTCCCCGCAGAGTTAGCCTCCGCTTAGGCTTCATATAAGACAACACTCCCCTGTTGAGTTCAGCCTCCTCTTGGGCTTCGTTCAAAAGAACTCCTCATTGAGTTTAGCCTTCTCTTGGGCATCATACAATGAAAGAGACAGAAATCTCTTAACACCTCCTATTCCAATACAAAGAATCAGCTAAGATAGAACCCGAAAGGATGGTTTCCGGTGAATTCACTTTCAAATCCCCAGAGTAAAATTTCGGTGAAGTTGCTCTTATTTCCAAAAGGATGGTTTCTCGGTGAAATCCTTTTAACACAAAGCCGACCATACCCTATAGCTTCCTCTTGAGCTTTATACAAGGACCCTCGATGACCCTCGATGACCTCGGAATGCCTCCTCTTGGGCTAACAATACAAGGACCCACGGGCTTCTTAAAAGCATCCCTTTAATCCAATCAATTTCTCCTTGAGATTTAGACATCTATCATCTCTATGGAAGAAGTATCTCATCTATCACATCACATACAGTCAAAAACTTTTCAAACTTTTTTCAAACTCTTTTCAAACAAAAACATCTCTTAATTGTAAGTGGTAACGCTTGAATACTCAAGCAAAACACCCAATACTTACAGTTAAAAGATTCAATCATCTTTTTCAAACATCTTTCTTAAACATGTAAGTGGTAACGCTTGAATACTCAAGCAAAACACCTAATACTTACGATGAAAGATTTCAATCAGTCAAACTTTTCAAAATGTATGTGATGAAATAGATTAGATATATTTTTCATTAAGATGACATTTGTCTGTCTCTTACTAACATCCCATTGCTTTCCACTAGCATAAGTGGGAACTACGATTGCTCTGACTTTCTCAACATCCTTTTGAGAATACGTAGGCACAAGGTCTCATCCTTAGCGAGCAAATTTCTTTCTCTCTTAGACCAAACAAACCATAGAACCACAGATCCGAGCTACAAATGCTCGATTCCCATTAGGGATATGTATGAAGATCCACGGATCTTTGCGAGCACAATAATAACCCTAGAAATCCCACCTAATCTACGTTTCTTATTCCAAAGGAGAAACTTTCCCAATCATAGAAATAGCAATTAAAACACACAAACATATCAAATATATTCATATATAAAGCTGTAGATAACTACATATATTTAGGGTGCTCCATCTATTCCCTTTATATAACAATCCCCCTTACTCAGAATCTCCCCAATGCGTTGCGTCTAGTTTGCGCTAGTCGTTACGCATATCAATATCAATTGAGGGTATTTCAGCTTTCCCCTTTTTCATAATCATTAAATCATCTTTCTTGTGTTGAAAATAATAAAGCTTGATGCTCGCGGCATCTTTATAAACAAATCAAAAGATTTAAATCGTTACGTGCGGAAGATCCGAACTCACGTCGATCCTCTAGCCACCTTTAACGAACAGAAAAATGGCGACTCTGCTGGGGATAATGCTGAAACTTTGATTTTCAAAAAAAGAAAAACGCGTTACTCTGTCCGAGAGCACCAAGCTTTTTTTTTTCAAAAAGAAAAGAAAGGGGATAAGCTTTCATTTGTTTTGCATATATCTGTTTCTTTTATTGTGTGTTTCGCGATTTCATCTGATGGAAAGAAATCCTAACCCGGATTTAAGAAACATTTAAGATTTAGGTGGAGATATTAATACGTGAGCGGTTCAATGCTTTCGAAGTTAATATTTCCCGCTCAGTGGAGGTTATCTTGGGGGTATTGTGTTTAGCAAGTAATTGCGAAAACACCGTATTTTCGTGGAAACTTAAGAAGTCGAGTTGTAGAACACATAAACCATCCCGCCATTAGGATGTAGTGAGATTATTCGGCGTAAGTCTAGAGTAATTGTCATGCGAGACTACGATCAAAGTAGTTTCTCTTGAAAAATATTATTGGACACACGAGTAATCCACAAATCCGATAATATTTCAAAGAGGAGTGTTGAGCCTGATTATCGAGAACCCGCTTCACGATGAATAAGCCCTTAGAACTTAACCACGTTGATTCTTATCGTTGGCTTCATGCTCGTGACTTCGAACGCTTGACCGTGTGTATAACTACTAACCATGTTTGCCGATTCATGCATTCATTCATTCATAAAACAAAAAAACTTTTCTTCCAATTTCCAAAGAATTTAGAGATTTTTCTTTGTAAAATATTTTAGGTTAGAGTGATGGACGCCGAGGAAGATTCACCAAAAGATACAGTTTTAGAATTCCTGACGTAGGAAAGTTGAAAGAGTTAGCATCCTTGGTAGAAGATCCCTCGGATTTCAGAAAACGCTATGGAACTCTTTTAACTCTTTTGAACGCTAACGTTGATGAAGGACTTCTCAAAACTTTCGTTCAGTTCTACGATCCAGTCTATCGCTGTTTCACTTTCCCTGACTATCAGTTGATGCCTACTTTGGAAGAGTACGCGCATATTCTAGGTATCTCAGTATCAGACAAAGTGCCTTTCAATGGTTTGGAAGCCATTCCTAAGTCATCAGTCATTACAACAATGACTCACATAAAGAAATCTGAGATAGACAAAAACCTAACTACCAGAGGAAAACTCTTAGGACTGACTTCAAAGTTCCTAATGGAGAAGGCTCTTAAATTCTCTGAGGCCGGTAGTATGGTAGCCTTTGAAGCTATTTTAGCTTTACTCCTCTATGGATTGGTGTTGTTTCCCAACGTCCCAAATTTCGTTGACATCAACGCCATAAGGATCTTTCTGATTGGAAATCCAGTTCCCACTCTGCTTGGTGATACGTCGCCTCTATTCATCATAGGAATCGTCAAGGAGATGGAATGATCATATGTTACTGCTTTTTCAAATGGATTGTCTCACACTTGCCTAAATCTCCTATCTTCCGCGAAAACAAAAATGAGTGGCATTGGTCCAGAGACTCATGTCTCTTACAAACCATTTATATCCATTGGTATATCTTCGAGACAATGAGATGGAAATCATTGAGAGCTGTGGAGAATTCGCTAACATACCCCTCATCGGTACGAAAGGAGGAATCAACTACAACCCATTTCTAGCGAGACGTCAGCTCGGATACGCAAACTCTAGCAAACCTTTTGGATTTACAGTGGAAAGCTACTTCTATCTTGAAGAAGAGGATTCCCAGGGATTGAAGGCTAGGATGATCAAAGCTTGGCATCACATCCGAAGGAAAGAAAAAGGGAAAGCAAGGAATTGTATAGCCATGGAAACCTACACTTCTTGGGTTAAGAAAAGAGCGAAGGAATTTCGAATGCCTTACGCTTATGAGGATCCCATGTTCTCAATCGCCCAAATCAACAAATTTTCCCGTCAAGTGGAGAATACCAAGAAGCCTTGACCAAGATAAGGTTTGAGAAAGAAGCTTTGGAAAACAAATTCCTTAAAGCTAATCTTGAAAACGAGAAGCTCAAGAAGCAAGTCAAAGATCATGAAAAACGCGTACTTCCGTGATGAATGGCTCATGGAGAAAGATGAGAAGATTCGCGAGAAGGATAATGCAATCCAGAGATACGTCAAGGAAAAGAAAAGAAAGCTTGAGGAAATGACAACCAGCAACCCCGCTCCCAACGAGTGGAAGAGAGTCATCAACAAGCTAAAAGCCGATAAAGCTGAACTAAAAGCTCGCTATGGAAAGGAAATCCTGAAGCTAAAGCTGCAGCAAGCCTTTGGATCGTCATCTGACGAAGACGTTTAATTAGTTTAGTTTGTAATTTTTATCATTTATTTTATTGTATCATTTGTGTGAGCAATGCTCCAACAAAAAACAATTGTTGTAATCTTCTTCAATAATCAATAAAATTCGTGATTTTCCATCCAAATATTTGCCAAGAAATATCTCTCTTAGTATAAATTCTTTGGAAATCTTTTCTTTACAATCATATTCATGCATCATAGTTTGCATTTAAGTCTATTGTCTAGATTCTCATCTTTCCAACTTTTCCAGGTTAAACAGCTTTCACCGTTCGCACAGTTCGAACAAATAGAAAAAGATCGTCAAGCTGTCGCGTCTTAGAGTTTCTCGACTGCGTCCACAGCCGACTCGAACGTACGATACTAGATCAAAAAGGAGGAAAATAATGGAAGGATTTGAACAAGATAATGTTGAACTTCGTAGTACCGTGACAACGCTACAAGGAGAAGTGGAGAGACTCACATCTTTGGTCAACTCATTGGCCACCGCGCAAAGTCTACAAGCAGCATCGAGCAGTCAAAATCAACCAGCAATTTCAGAAGACACTACTACTCCAGTTTCAACTGTCGCAGCTAGTAGCTCACTCTTCAGTATGCCAGAAGGCTATCCATGGGGCATGCCTTTCAACTTTGGCATTGGAATTCGCCAACCGACTTCTCAAACAACCTCGCTTGAAATACCTACTTTGCAAAGCTCCGCTGGAATAACTCTTCCAAGTAACAATGCCGGTTTCTCAACCCATTATGACGAACTCGGTCGAATACACGCTACCATGGATGAAGAAGTTCACCATACTCCAGAAGAACACAAATTCCCGTGGCTCAATGGAGAATCTCCAGAAACTCCTCAAAATGCGCTAGAGATAAAAGCGATTCGAGGGAAAGAATTGTTCGAAAACGCCTGTGATCTCGCCTAGTTCCTCGCGTAAAATACCGCAAAATTCAAGGTCCCCGACTTTGAAAAGTACAAAGGGAATTCCTGTCCACAAAGCCATCTCACGATGTATGCCAGGAAAATGTCTACGCACAACGAGGATCATCATGATCCATTACTTCGTGACAGCCTCACCGTGCCGCACTAAAGTGGTACATAGGTTTAGACAAAGACGAATATCCGACATTCAACGATCTTGGTAAAGCCTTTGTCCAGAATACCGCTTTAACTTGGATATGGCTCGATAGGATCAACTCCGCCATGTCCCAAAAGGAACGAGAGACATTCAAGGAATATGCAACGATGGAGGAAGTTCCCAAGTTAACCCACCAATGGAAGAAAAGGAGATGACTAAGGTATACTTGAATACTCTAGGCTCATTCTACTATGAGCGAATGGTCGCTAGCGCTCCCGGAAATTTCAATGAAATGGTAAGCATGGGAATGCGGTTAGAAGAGGGGATTCGAACCGGACGCCTGACCAAGGAAGCAGGATCTTCCAGTGGAACAAAGAAGGTTGGAACCAGCTTCCCAAGGAAAAAAGAACATGACGTAGGAATGGTATCCCGAGAAACCACGTAATAATGTCATCAAACAACGACGGTAGCCATAGCACCGTCAACACAAATCCAAACACAGGAATTTCTCCGCAATTTCAACAAAATCAACAAACTCAACAGCCTCGTCAACAGGCTCAGCACTTTAATAATCAAAATCGTACGCCTCAGGTCACTCAGTTCGACCCAATTCCCATGACGTACACAGAGCTCTACCCTGCGCTGATAGAAAGGAATTTGATACAAACAAGGTCACCACCTCCCTCGAAAAGTTACCATGGTGGTACAAATCGACGATCTTGCCTTTTTCACCAAGGGGCACTAGGCCATGACCTTGAACATTGTATAGCATTAAAGGCAGAAGTACAAAGGTTAGTGAGGACTAATCTTCTCTCCTTTAAGAATACGAGCCCAAACGTACAAGCCAATCCGCTTCCCACGGACATTCAGTAAGTTTAATCCTGAGAAATACCGACAAGTATCTTGTAACGGACGAAACCCGATCAAGGAAATTTTGCGTCTCCATGACGCATGATAAAATGAGCACCTTCAATAAGCATGATTATGCACGCCGCTCCCAAGATATTCGAGGGTGTCCCACCGTAAGCGGACATTCAATATTTGTTAGACCTCGGTGATCTACAAATTCTGAACACGAGATGACCATGACGTAAATACAGGGCATTTTCCGCATGAGCTTTTAGTCTGATATCAACTCGGAAAATCCGAAGTTAACGTTGTCACCATTGAGGATGATGAAGACGATCCCTCCAAGAGTGGAGCACTTATTTAAACACCCGAGTACATGTCTCAAGAGGAATCATATGCCAACCGATCAATTCAAAGACATGTCCTTGCAAAGAACATAAAATCCACCATCCTCAAGTATGGGACACCTTGGGGAAACCAGCGGTAAGTTCGACTACATGGTGAAATACACTGCGCCAGAAAGCTCGAAGATCCGGATCGAAGATATCCAGCCAACAGGATGGGGTGATGACTTTGAATACCCTAGTCAAACAGAAGAGGTATACTCGTCTTCTCAGCCTAATCAACAGATCGAGATCCCAAATGAAGATCTCTGCTTCAACACATCTGTGGAATTCACCAAGCCAGCTCCTGGTTATCACTATGTCAACATGATCAACGAAGATCAAGAGTATGACTCAGGATACGATGCGGAAAGTGTCGCCGACAATGAGTCTCTCCATTCAGAAGACTGGAAGGTACATCCCCAGAATTCAACACAAAAAGCAACAGGCAAGTACACATGCTACATCTCGTACTTCCCAATCTGTTAATCAAGAAGATTGCTTCAGCAGCACAAAAGGCAAGGGCCATCGTCCAGAATCTTCAAAGCCTGCTCAGCCAGCAACCAAAGTCTACTCAAGGGTTAAGCCAAAAGGAAAATTACCCGAGTACCTCGACTTCCAAGGAGTTCGTCACTACTGGAAACCCGTTGAAGTCAAGACTAATGTTCATAGCTCTAAGTAGTTTATTTTCGCTTTTGTTTTGAACTCTCACTTCGCCCAAAGTGTAGTGATGTTTTATAGGGTTTTAGCTTTTAAATAATTTCTCTTTGCCTTGCCCAAGACAAATGAGTTTGTATTTTAGGGCCCTGTTCATATTGTGAATCATAAATAAAACGCGTTGTTTTGTTTCCACACTCTGTGTTTATTTTCATTTTTACCCTTTTCTGGAAATGATAATCCTAAAAAACACAATAAAAAAAAATCAAAATCAATAAAAAAAAAATTAATCTGCATACACTTTCACATTAACTTTCTTCAAAAAAAAAAATTTTTTTTTTTAATCGAACATAAATCAAAAATGCAAATTAAACAAATGGACAAACCCATTGAAAGCAATAACTCTATGCTCTCTCCCAACTTTGAAATTCCCTGTGAAGTCGCCGAGGAAGAAGTTGAAGAAGAGATCCCAGATGAGATTTCCCGACTACTTAAGCACGAGGAAAGAATCATTCATCAAACGTTTCCTTCAAACACGAGAGTACCCACTCGGGGCATTGTACAAAGACAAGAAAACTCTAAGGAGGCTTTCTAGAAATTTCTTCTTGAACGAGGATGTACTATACAAAAGAAACTTCGACATGGTTCTGCTCAGATGCGTCGACAGACAAGAAGCAGACACGATCATCCATGAAGTACATCAAGGGTCCTTTGGAACCCATTCAAATGGGCATGCAATGTCCAGGAAAATCTTGAGAGCTGGATACTATTGGATAACGATGGAATCCGATTGCTGCAAACACATCAAAAGATGTCACAAGTGCCAGATCTACGCAGATAAGATCCATGTGCCACCAACTCTACTCAACGTTCTCTCCTCTCCATGGCCGTTCTCCATGTGGGGCATTGACATGATTGGAATGATTGAACCAAAAGCGTCCAACGGACATCGCTTCATTCTAGTGGCCATTGACTATTTCACCAAATGGGTCGAAGCAGCGTCTTACGCCAATGTCATAAGACAAGTGGTTGTGAGGTTCATTAAGAACAAACTCATTTGCCGATATGGTGTTCCAAGCAAGATCATTACTGACAATGGATCTAACTTGAACAACAAAATGATGAAGGAACTGTGTGAGGAATTCAAGATTGAGCATCATAACTCGTCTCCTTACCGGCCAAAGATGAACGGCGCCGTTGAAGCAGCCAACAAGAACATCAAAAAGATTGTCCAGAAAATGGTCATCACTTACAAAGACTGGCACGAAGTGCTGCCATTTGCTCTGCATGGGTATCGTACTTCCGTACGCACTTCAACAGGAGCAACTCCTTTTTCTCTAGTATACGGCATGGAAGCAGTGCTCCCCGTAGAAGTTGAGATCCCATCAATGAGAGTTCTCATGGAAACTAAGCTATCTGAGGCCGAATGGTGTCAAAGCAAATACGACCAACTGAACTTAATTGAAGAAAAGCGCCTGACCGCTCTGTGTCATGGACAACTCTATCAAAGAAGAATGAAGAAAGCTTTCGACAAAAAGGTTCGACCTCGTGAATTCCGAGAAGGCGACCTCGTGCTTAAAAAGATTCTGTCTTTTCAACCAGATTCTAGGGGCAAATGGACTCCTAATTACGAAGGCCCATACATCGTCAAGAGAAGCTTTTCTGGCGGTGTTATGACTCTCACAACCATGGACGGTGATGAACTCCCGCATCCTGTGAATGCTGATGTAGTCAAGAAATACTTTGTCTAAAAAAAAACAAAAGAACAACTCGGTAAGTCGAAAACCCGAAAAGGGCGGCTTAGGCAAAAATGAGCGTCTCGGTGGATTGAAAACCTGAAAAGGCGATCCAGGCAAAAATTAGAGACAATAAATAGAAAATATCCTGATAGATTGAAAACCTGAAAAGGCAATCTAGGCAAAAATAAGGATACAAAAAAAAATGACAAAGTAACTGCAGTCAATCTGTATTTTGTCCATCTGAAGAATCTTTCATCAACGGATATTCAATCAACTTTTCTGAAGCAACAAGCACAGTTGGAATTCAAAAGTTGTTAGGGATAGTAGCGGTTATTTGCTTTCAATGTAGCCTTTTCCCAATAAATTATCATTTCCAACTTTTGTAAATAGTCCATGGAATCACGCCTTTGGCTGATTACCATTCTATCAATAAAATTGAGCCCTGTGCCTTTTGTTTGCAATTCCTACTTTATTCTGTTTTGCAAAATAACGCTTTTTATTGTGAAAATCACTTTTTGAAACTAAAACGTTTTAAATGAATTTTTACTTCCAAAATTTTGAAACAAAAGCAAAGATTTTCCTTTGAGTTATGAACACGGAAATAACTTCAACAGTTTCTCTGTAAGTGTTTCGATCCCCAGTGGAGTCGTCAACTGCTACAGCAGTCTTCTCCTCAGCAGAAATCATCAAAGGACGGTATTCTTATCCAAAAAAGAATCCCCAGCCGAGTTGCCAATGAAATGCCTTTCCCAGAAAGTTTAAAGCATGCAACTCAAATTCTTCATCAGTGAACGTCTGCACCATTGCTGCAATATTCACTGAGTATTTGTTCGAACTGTGACACAGTCCTTTTCCCAAATATCCTCTTTAAGTGTCTTTGTCAAAGTATTGTTTGCATGCATATAACATTCATGACATTCATACATAATAGCATCATTTATTGCATTTTCTGCATCTCTCAAAAATGTTTGCTTCCAAATCACTGGTATAAATCATACTTACTCACGAAAGTACAAGTCTGTCCCCAGTAGAATATCTCCAAACAGAAAAGATACCTTTTTCTTTTCTCCCCAACGGAGTATTCCCAAACAGAAAGGATACATCTTCCTTCTTCCCAGGCAAAGTCCCCAAGCAGAGAAATACATTTTCTTCTCTCTATCACGTTCCCCAGTTGAGATTTATTTCTCGTGCGGAACAATGTCTTGATTGGCTTCTTCTTTCCAGTTCATTCCTGGATAGAACCTTGTCTATAATCAACAAAGCAATAAGCAATAGCCTCATTGTCTGAGCTGCTTATTTTCATTCGCCAGCAGTTGTCTTTCTGTCCAAAAAGAAAACCTGTGCCCTCTAAATCAGAATGCCCGCATCTTCTCAAAAGAGAGATCCTCGGCAAGATTTTATCCAAGAAAATAGAAACTCATTGGAGTTCTATTTCCTTCATTGTCTGTCATTCACAAAGCTGAATACACAGCAATATTCTAAAAAAGGATTTACCTTGTTATAGTTATCACTTTGCTGATAATTGGTAATATCTTTAAAACTCATTTTGAGATCTGTTTCCATCATTTGGTGATGTTCACAAAACTGAATATTCAACCAAATTTTCAAAGATTTACCTTGTTATAGTTATCACTTTGTTGATAATTGGTAATATCTTCGGAATTCATTACCAGGAACTATCACAAGGCTGATAATTGGTAATATCCTTTTCACTTACCTTAAACATTGTCACGAGGCTGACAGAAGGTAATCTCTCCGTTTCCCAAAGCGAAACAAATGTTCACATACTCTGTGAATCACTCTTTCCCCAACAGGAACGTATCCACAAAATTGTTTCCTTGTCATGTCATTTCTCTGGGTAAAACTTTTGCAATCATTTTACATCATCCGCATTTTTGGTATCTTAGGTCCAAATTTGCGTATTCTGATATTTAAGTATCTTTACACCTATCAAAACGAAGATATTCATCTTCATCTCTCAGGTTAAAGAAACTTAAATAGGGGCATCTGTCATACCCCAAATTTTGACCTAATATACCACTTTGCATTTGCATCATCTGCACAACTAACAGTTCAGACAACATTAATCGGGTATAGGCTTTATAGGTTAAAATTAGGGTTTCATCAGATTTTCATCTGATTCAAGAGCTAATCAATTAGGGTTTGAGATTTTCTCATCTTATTTGATCAATCTTGATCAAATCATTAACCTCAGATCATCAGACATCAAATTTTCTCACAGAACAATCAAGGATCGACCAATTAGGGTTTTGATCGAGCATGAGAATTCTCTGACTTTTTGAGCAGTGGATGACTTTTTTGGATAGAGATTGGTCATCACATCTTAGATATAACCTCTTGACCTAATTTACGAATTCAAATCATCACAGTTCACGAATTCATCGATCGTTTTCGAAACATCGATGAAATTTCATCTGCAGAAAAGTCAAACTTTGACTTTTGGTCAAATTTTTAAAACAAAACTTTTCCATCATCAAAATACTTCAAATGATCCATCTTGATCATGAAAAATCAAGAATTTGAAAAGTCAACAAAAGTCAAAATTTCTATAACTTAGAAATTTTTCTAAGTGTTGAAATTTCTTACTTTTTCAAACTTCAAGCCTTTTTCACCTAGTTCCAATTGGAATTTGAAAAACTCAAAACATGAAAGTTGTAGCTTGTGGAAAGATCTTTCCAAAATGTCCAAGAACTTCAAAATCCATGAAGGCTAGCTATGTCTTTGAAATTGGAACAAAAGGGTCCATGAAACTTGATTTTCAAAGTTCAAAACTTCAATTATAGGTCATTTTGTGATTTTCTCATTTAAACCACTTGCCACCTTGCCAAAATGACTCATCAAACTGATAAATATCAGCTTGGAAGTAATAATTGGGATGAGATAGGATCAAAGTAAAATTGAGCACATGGTGAAAAAAGGAAACTTCCTTTTGTGGCAAATACCATTCTTGCCCCTTAAGCAAGCTTTGATTCACCAAATGGCTTGTACTTCTTGCCTAACAAATTCAGACTTGTTGCCTATAAATAGCTTCCATTTCAAGCCTAAATGTACACCAAAATCAATGCACAAATCCACGCTTTTCTTCTTTTCTTGAAAATCAAGTATCATAGAGCAAAATTGCCAAGCATAGCATTTTTGAAAATCCAATGGAAACATGATGAAAATTGGTGTCCAACATGTTCCATAATCCTTAACAAACTTGTTGCAAACTTAAAAACAACTTGATCAAAGCTAAAAATCAGTTTTCATTTTCATATTTTCAAAACTTGCAAAACTGCCATAAGATTTGAATCTGAAGTTTGGTTGGATCAATTGATGTTGTAATCATCCATACACCTTCCCTATACCTCATAGACATGATCCAAAACAAGAACAAGCAACTGTAACAGCTCTAACACGATTTCCAGTTTCAATTTTTGAGCTTATGCAGGTGGACTTGGGTAGCACGTTCCAGCTTGATTCAAGGAGTGCAGACCACTCACATAGCATCCTCACATGCCGTTGGTGCTTAAGTGATCAAAAAACAACCACTGGAAACACCCCAGCATTGAATTCGATCTCAACTTTTCCAGGTATGAACACGAGTTTGGTTCTCATGATTCTTTGAATCTTTTGACAAAAACTCTTAGCCATTCTCTTTCTGCACTTAACACGAACATTAGCCCTCAATAAAATCAAACAATCATCCAACATACATGATTTAATTTGAGATTTTCAGATTAGGGTTCTTCGCGTTTTTCAAAACCTAAAACATGATAGGCTTAAAATAAATAAAATTAACAACCACAATTGTATTCCTTGTTCAAAAACGAGTAACTTTGATGTTTACAACGTTGGATTTCATTGAGAAACGAGGGAGATAGCTTGGATCAAAGAAACTGAAAATCAAAAACTATAAACCCAGGTTCGCGCGTGTTCTTGGTGTTCTTCAATTTTCAAATTTTCAAATTGTCCAATCTTACTTCAACGCGTGTGTTAATCCACTAAACAACTCAGCGCGTTTGGCTCAGTGGTTCCTGGCTTGCTCTTAAGGCTTTGTGACACGCGTCCCCCCTCATGGTCATGGGTTCAAAACCCAGCAAGACCATTCTTTTTACAAACTTGTTAATTTTTCATGTTTTCTTATAAAACTTTCACAATTTTTTTGACCAATCAAAACTCCTTATTTTAAGGTGATTTTTTGTACACTTGTCAATAAATACATCTATTTTGTGATAATGCAAAAATTTTCAGAAAAAACTTTCATCTGATTAATTTTAATCGAGCGAAAACAACGTTACGAACACTTTTCAAACCTCCTTAAAGGTGAATTTTTCAAGTTTTCGACTTCGATTTTTTCAAAACTTCTCATAAATAAACTTAACATTTCAAAACATTTTCAAATCATTTTCAAAACATTTCATCAAACTTGCATCTTTTTACCATGATTGATCCGATTTAAGCGATAAACTGATTTCGTCTTCTCTCGAATTTCTCGATCGATCATGGGCCTCCCTTATGGTGTAAGTCCCAATCCTTTATGTACATATTTAGTTTTACTTGTACATACTCAAATTATCATTGTTAATATTCAAACGTAAACAAATTTCTTTCGTTTGTTTTTCATTCGTTTGTCTATACGCCGAATCCATTGGTTCTAAAGGAAGAATTCTTCTGAGCAAAACTTCTTTTCAAACCAATGGGCCTCCATCACGGTGTAAGTCCCATAACCTTCTTTTATGTACATAATATTTCTTTGTACATATCAAACTTTTTCAAACAAAGTTCATCTGTACATAATACAGATATTTCTTTTTATACTCAAGTACAGACAATTCCGATCGTCTGTTTTCACTTGTGTATATTCAAATCAACATTCTTTATGTACAACAACATTTTTTCTCGTACATAAACAGTTTCTTTTCAAAAACAAACTTTTATCTGTACATAACACAGATACTTTTTGAAAATACTCTTTTACAGATTAAAATTCGATCTTTCGTTTTATTTTATCTGTACATATACACTGAATACCATTGGTATTGAAAGAAACATTATTCCCTGTGAAAATACTTTCAAATCAATGGGCCTCCCTTATGGTGTAAGTCCCAACCCTCTTATGTACATCCATCCTTCTCTGTACATAAATAGCTCGTTCGTGTACATATTCACTTCCTTGTACACATTCAAACTTGTAAATAATCAAGTTACGCTCGTTTCAAACGTTCGTTTCACGAGACACTTGTTTATATTTCCTTCATAAACTCTTGTAAACAAACATCATGCATTGTTTATATTTCCTTCATAAACTCCGTGAATACATATCACACACACACACACTGTTTATACAAACTGTCTAATTATAACATAACAATTAGACTAATCAATAGGTTCCACAAGATAGCCTCCGCTTGGGCTTCATACAAGACAATTCATCTCCAGCATGAATTTAGCCTCCGCTTGGGCTTCATACAAGATAACTCATCCCCAGTTGAGTTTAGCCTTCTCTTGGGCTTTGTACAAAGAAACTCTCCCCGCAGAGTTAGCCTCCGCTTAGGCTTCATATAAGACAACACTCCCCTGTTGAGTTCAGCCTCCTCTTGGGCTTCGTTCAAAAGAACTCCTCATTGAGTTTAGCCTTCTCTTGGGCATCATACAATGAAAGAGGAAATCTCTTAACAGCCTCCTATTGGGCTTCCAATACAAAGAATCACCCGCGCTAAGATAGAACCCTGAAAGGATGGTTTCCCGGTGAATTCACTTTCAAATCCCCCAGAGAGTAAAATTTCCCGGTGAAGTTGCTCTTATTTCCAAAAGGATGGTTTCTCGGTGAAATCCCTTTTAACACAAAGCCAGCCATACCCTATAGCTTCCTCTTGAGCTTTATACAAGGACCCTCGATGACCCTCGATGACCCTCGGAATGCCTCCTCTTGGGCTAACAATACAAGGACCCACGGGCTTCTTAAAAGCATCCCTTTAATCCAATCAATTTCTCCTTGAGATTTAGACATCTATCATCTCTATGGAAGAAGTATCTCATCTATCACATCACATACAGTCAAAAACTTTTCAAACTTTTTTCAAACTCTTTTCAAACAAAAACATCTCTTAATTGTAAGTGGTAACGCTTGAATACTCAAGCAAAACACCCAATACTTACAGTTAAAAGATTCAATCATCTTTTTCAAACATCTTTCTTAAACATGTAAGTGGTAACGCTTGAATACTCAAGCAAAACACCTAATACTTACGATGAAAGATTTCAATCAGTCAAACTTTTCAAAATGTATGTGATGAAATAGATTAGATATATTTTCATTAAGATGACATTTATCATCTCTTACTAACATCCCATTGCTTTCCACTAGCATAAGTGGGAACTACGATTGCTCTGACTTTCTCAACATCCTTTTGAGAATACGTAGGCACAAGGTCTCATCCTTAGCGAGCAAATTTCTTTCTCTCTCAGACCAAACAAACCATAGAACCACAGAGATCCGAGCTACAAATGCTCGATTCCCATTAGGGGATATGTATGAGAAGATCCACGGATCTTTGCGAGCACAATAATAATAACCTAGAAATCCCACCTAATCTCGTTTCTTATTCCAAAGGAGAAACTTTCCCAATCATAGAAATAGCAATTAAAACACACAAACATATCAAATATATTCATATATAAAGTGTAGATAACTACATATATTTAGGGTGCTCCATCTATTCCCTTTATATAACAATCCCCTTACTCGAATCTCCCCGATGCGTTGCGTCTAGTTTGCGCTAGTCGTTACGCATATCAATATCAATTGAGGGTATTTCCCCTTTTCATAATCATTAAATCATCTTTCTTGTGTTGAAAATAATAAAGCTTGATGCTCGCGGCATCTTTATAAACAAATCAAAAGATTTAAATCGTTACGTGCGGAAGATCCGAACTCACGTTCGCATCCTCTAGCGTCACCTTTAACGCGAACAGAAAATGGCGACTGGGGATAATGAAACTTTGATTTTCAAAAAGAAAAGCGCTACTACGTCCGAGAGCACCAAGCTTTTTTCAAAAGAAAAGAAAGGGATAAGCTTTCATTTGTTTTGCATATATCTTCTTTTATTGTGTGTTTAGCGATTTCATCGATGGAAAGAAATCCTAACCGGTTAAGAAACATTTAAGATTTAGGTGGAGATATTATCGTGAGCGGTTCAATGCTTTCGAAGTTAATATTTCCGCGATGGAGGTTATCTTGGGGTATTGTGTTTAGCAAGTAATTGCGAAAACAGTATTTTCGGAAACTTAAGAAGTCGAGTGGGTGTAGAACACATAAACCATCCGGCCATTAGGATGTAGTGCGAGATTATTCGGGCGTAAGTCTAGAGTAATTGTCATGCGAGACTACGATCAGGCGAGTTTCTCTTGAAAAATATTATTGGACACACGAGTAATCCACAAATCCGATAATATTTCAAAGAGGAGTGTTGAGCCTGTATTATCAGTAGAACCCGTTTCACAGATGAATAAGCCCTTAGAACTTAACCACGTTGATTCTTATCGTTGGCTTCATGCTCGTGACTTCGAACGCTTGATCGTGTGTATAACTACTAACCATGTTTGCCGCATTCATGCATTCATTCAAAAAAAAAACTTCATTTTCTCTTCCCATTTCCAAAGAATTTAGAGATTTTTCTTTGTAAAATATTTTAGGTTAGAGTGATGGACGTCAGAGGAAGATTCACCAAAAGATACAGTTTTAGAATTCCTGACGTAGGAAAATTAAAAGAGTTAGCATCCTTGGTAGAAGATCCCTCGGATTTCAGAAAACGCTATGGAACTCTTTTAACTCTTCTGAACGCTAACGTTGATGAAGGACTTCTCAAAACTTTCGTTCAGTTCTACGATCCAGTCTATCGCTGTTTCACTTTCCCTGATTATCAGTTGATGCCTACTTTGGAAGAGTACGCGCATATCCTAGGTATCTCAGTATCAGACAAAGTGCCTTTCAATGGTTTGGAAGCCATTCCCAAGTCACCAGTCATTGCAACGATGACTCACTTAAAGAAATCTGAGATAGACAAAAACCTAACTACCAGAGGAAAACTCTTAGGACTGACTTCAAAGTTCCTAATGGAGAAGGCTCTTAAATTCTCTGAAGCCGGTAGTATGGTAGCCTTTGAAGCTATTTTAGCTTTACTCATCCATGGATTGGTGTTGTTTCCCAACGTCCCGAATTTCGTTGATATTAACGCCATAAGGATCTTTCTGATTGGAAATCCCGTTCCCACTCTGCTTGGTGACACGTACTTTTCCATTCATCATAGGAATCGTCAAGGAGACGGAACTATCGTGTGTTGTGTACCTCTGTTTTTCAAATGGATTGTCTCACACTTGCCTAAATCTCCTATCTTCCGCGAAAACAAAAATGAGTGGCATTGGTCCAGGAGACTCATGTCTCTTACAAACGACGATATCCATTGGTATATCTTCGCAGACAATGAGATGGAAATCATTGAGAGCTGTGGAGAATTTGCTAACATACCCCTCATCGGTACGAAAGGAGGAATCAACTACAACCCATTTCTAGCGAGACGTCAGCTCGGATACGCAAACTCTAGCAAACCTTTTGGGTTTACAGTGGAAAGCTACTTCTATCTTGAAGAAGAGGATTCCCAGGGATTGAAGGCTAGGATGATCAAAGCTTGGCATCACATCCGAAGGAAAGAAAAAGGGAAAGCAAGGAATTGTATAGCCATGGAAACCTACACTTCTTGGGTTAAGAAAAGAGCGAAGGAATTTCGAATGCCTTACGCTTATGAGGATCCCATGTTCTCAATCGCTTCCAAATCAACAAATTTTCCCGTCGAAGCTGTGGGAGAATACCAAGAAGCCTTGACCAAGATAAGGTTTGAGAAAGAAGCTTTGGAAAACAAATTCCTTAAAGCTAATCTTGAAAACGAGAAGCTCAAGAAGCAAGTCAAAGATCATGAAAAAACGCTGTACTTCCAGGATGAATGGCTCATGGAGAAAGATGAGAAGATTCGCCAGAAGGATAATGCAATCCAGAGATACGTCAAGGAAAAGAAAAGAAAGCTTGAGGAAATGACAACCAGCAACCCCGCTCCCAACGAGTGGAAGAGAGTCATCAACAAGCTAAAAGCCGATAAAGCTGAACTAAAAGCTCGCTATGGAAAGGAAATCCTGAAGCTAAAGCTGCAGCAAGCCTTTGGATCGTCATCTGACGAAGACGTTTAATTAGTTTAGTTTGTAATTTTTATCATTTATTTTATTGTATCATTTGTGTGAGCAATGCTCCAACAAAAAACAATTGTTGTAATCTTCTTCAATAATCAATAAAATTCGTGATTTTCCATCCAAATATTTGCCAAGAAATATCTCTCTCTTAGTATAAATTCTTTGGAAATCTTTTCTTTATAATCATATTCATGCATCATAGTTTGCATTTAAGTCTATTGTCTAGATTCTCATCTTTCCAACTTTTCCAGGTTAAACAGCTTTCACCGTTCGCACAGTTCGAACAAATAGAAAAAGATCGTCAGGCTGTCGCGTCTTAGAGTTTCTCGACTGCGTCCACAGCCGACTCGAACGTACGATACTAGATCAAAAAGGAGGAAAATAATGGAAGGATTTGAACAAGATAATGTTGAACTTCGTAGTACCGTGACAACGCTACAAGGAGAAGTGGAGAGACTCACATCTTTGGTCAACTCATTGGCCACCGCGCAAAGTCTACAAGCAGCATCGAGCAGTCAAAATCAACCGCAATTTGAAGACACTACTACTCCGGTTTCAAGCGACTAGTAGCTCACTCTTGATATGCGAAGGCTATCCATGGGGCATGCCTTTCAACTTTGGCATTGGAATTCGCCAACCGACTTCTCAAACAACCTCGCTTGAAATACCTACTTTGCAAAGCTACGCTCCATGGAATAACTCTTCCCAAGTAACAATGCGGTTTCTCAACCCATTATGCGAACTCTCGTAATACACGCTACCATGGATGAAGAAGTTCACCATACTCCCAGCAGTAACACAAATTCCCGTGGCTCAATGGAGAATCTCCAGGAACAGCTCCTCAAAATGCAGCTAGAGATAAAAGCGATTCGAGGGAAAGAATTGTTCGGAAAAAACGCCCAGGATCTCTGCCTAGTTCCTCGCGTAAAAATACCTGCAAAATTCAAGGTCCCTGACTTTGAAAAGTACAAAGGGAATTCCTGTCCACAAAGCCATCTCACGATGTATGCCAGGAAAATGTCTACGTACAACGAGGATCATCAGTTGCTGATCCATTACTTCCAGGACAGTCTCACCGGTGCCGCACTGAAGTGGTACATGGGTTTAGACAGCACGAATATCCAGACATTCAACGACTTAGGTGAAGCCTTTGTCCAGCAGTACAAGTTCAACTTGGATATGGCTCCCGATAGGGATCAACTCCGCTCTATGTCTCAAAAAGAACGAGAGACACTCAAAGAATATGCGCAACGATGGAGGGAAATTGCTGCCCAAGTCAACCCACCATTGGAAGAAAAGGAGATGACTAAGGTATTCTTGAATACTCTAGGCTTATTCTACTATGAGCGAATGATCGCTAGCGCTCCCGGAAATTTCACCGAGATGGTAAGCATGGGAATGCGATTAGAAGAGGGGGTTCGAACCGGACGCCTAACCAAGGAAGCAGGATCTTCTAGTGGAATAAAGAAGGTTGGAACCAGTTTTCCAAGGAAAAAGGAACATGACATAGGAATGGTATCCCGAGGGAAACCGCGTAAGAATGTCATTCAACAACGACAGGTAGCTGCCATAGCACCCGCCGTCAACACAACTCCAAACACAGGAATTGCTCCGCAATTTCAACAAAATCAACAAACTCAACAGCCTCGTCAACAGGCTCAGCACTTTAATAATCAAAATCGTACGCCTCAGGTCACTCAGTTCGACCCAATTCCCATGACGTACACAGAGCTCTACCCTGCGCTGATAGAAAGGAATTTGATACAAACAAGGTCACCACCTCCGGTTCCTGAAAAGTTACCATGGTGGTACAAATCAGACGCATCTTGCCTTTTTCACCAAGGGGCACTAGGCCATGACCTTGAACATTGTATAGCATTAAAGGCAGAAGTACAAAGGTTAGTGAGGACTAATCTTCTCTCCTTCAAGAATACGAGCCCAAACGTACAAGCCAATCCGCTTCCCAGTCACAGCGGACATTCAGTAAGTTTAATACTGAGAAATACCGACAAGTATCTTGTAACGGACGTAAACCTGATCAAGGGAAATTTGGTGCGTCTCCATGACGCATACAGTAAAATGAGCACCTTCAATAAGCATGATTATGCAGCCTGCCGTATCTGCTCCCAAGATATTCGAGGGTGTCCCACCGTAAAAGCAGACATTCAATATTTGTTAGACCTCGGTGATCTACAAATTTACAGACACAGAGATGACCATGACGTAAATACAGTAGGGCATTTTCCGCATGAGCTTTTAGTCTCAGATATCAACTCGGAAAATCCCGAAGTTAACGTTGTCACCATTGAGGATGATGAAGACGATCCCTCCGAAGAGTGGAGCACTTATTTAAACAACCCTGAGTACATGTCTCAAGAGGAATCATATGCGCCAACTAATCAATTCAAAGACATGTCCTTGCAGCAACATAAAAATCCACCAGTCCCTGCTGAAGTATGGGACACCTTGGGGAACCAGCGGTAAGTTCGACTACATGGTGAAATACACTGCGCCAGAAAGCTCGAAGATCCGGATCGAAGATATCCAGCCAACAGGATGGGGTGATGACTTTGAATACCCTAGTCAAACAGAAGAGGTATACTCGTCTTCTCAGCCTAATAAACAGATCGAGATCCCAAATGAAGATCTCTGCTTCAACACATCTGTGGAATTCACCAAGCCAGCTCCTGGTTATCACTATGTCAACATGATCAACGAAGATCAAGAGTATGACTCAGGATACGATGCGGAAAGTGTCGCCGACAATGAGTCTCTCCATTCAGAAGACTGGAAGGTACATCCCCAGAATTCAACACAAAAAGCAACAGGCAAGTACACATGCTACATCTCGTACTTCCCAATCTGTTAATCAAGAAGATTGCTTCAGCAGCACAAAAGGCAAGGGCCATCGTCCAGAATCTTCAAAGCCTGCTCAGCCAGCAACCAAAGTCTACTCAAGGGTTAAGCCAAAAGGAAAATTACCCGAGTACCTCGACTTCCAAGGAGTTCGTCACTACTAGAAACCCGTTGAAGTCAAGACTAATGTTCATAGCTCTAAGTAGTTTATTTTCGCTTTTGTTTTGAACTCTCACTTCGCCCAAAGTGTAGTGATGTTTTATAGGGTTTTAGCTTTTAAATAATTTCTCTTTGCCTTGCCCAAGACAAATGAGTTTGTATTTTAGGGCCCTGTTCATATTGTGAATCATAAATAAAACGCGTTGTTTTGTTTCCACACTCTGTGTTTATTTTCATTTTTACCCTTTTCTGGAAATGATAATCCTAAAAAACACAATAAAAAAAAAATCAAAATCAATAAAAAAAAATTAATCTGCATACACTTTCACATTAACTTTCTTCAAAAAAAAAAATTTTTTTTTTTAATCGAACATAAATCAAAAATGCAAATTAAACAAATGGACAAACCCATTGAAAGCAATAACTCTATGCTCTCTCCCAACTTTGAAATTCCCTGTGAAGTCGCCGAGGAAGAAGTTGAAGAAGAGATCCCAGATGAGATTTCCCGACTACTTAAGCACGAGGAAAGAATCATTCATCAAACGTTTCCTTCAAACACGAGAGTACCCACTCGGGGCATCGTACAAAGACAAGAAAACTCTAAGGAGGCTTTCTAGAAATTTCTTCTTGAACGAGGATGTACTATACAAAAGAAACTTCGACATGGTTCTGCTCAGATGCGTCGACAGACAAGAAGCAGACACGATCATCCATGAAGTACATCAAGGGTCCTTTGGAACCCATTCAAATGGGCATGCAATGTCCAGGAAAATCTTGAGAGCTGGATACTATTGGATAACGATGGAATCCGATTCTGCAAACACATCAAAAGATGTCACAAGTGCGGATCTACGAGATAAGATCCATGTGCCACCAACTCTACTCAACGTTCTCTCCTCTCCATGGCCGTTCTCCATGTGGGGCATTGACATGATTGGAATGATTGAACCAAAAGCGTCCAACGGACATCGCTTCATTCTAGTGGCCATTGACTATTTCACCAAATGGGTCGCGGCTTACGCCAATGTCATAAGACAAGTGGTTGTGAGGTTCATTAAGAACAAACTCATTTGCCGATATGGTGTTCCAAGCAAGATCATTCCTGACAATGGATCTAACTTGAACAACAAAATGATGAAGGAACTGTGTGAGGAATTCAAGATTGAGCATCATAACTCGTCTCCTTACCGGCCAAAGATGAGCGGCGCCGTTGAAGCGACCAACAAGAACATCAAAAGATTGTCGGAAAATGGTCATCACTTACAAAGGCGGCGCAGTCTGCCATTTCTCTGCATGGGTATCGTGCTTCGTCGCACTTCAGCAGGAGCAACTCCTTTTCTCTAGTATCGGCATGGGCGGTGCTCCCGTAGAAGTTGAGATCCCATCAATGAGAGTTCTCATGGAAACTAAGCTATCTGAGGCCGAATGGTGTCAAAGCAAATACGACCAACTGAACTTAATTGAAGAAAAGCGCCTGACCGCTCTGTGTCATGGACAACTCTATCAAAGAAGAATGAAGAAAGCTTTCGACAAAAAGGTTCGACCTCGTGAATTCCGAGAAGGCGACCTCGTGCTTAAAAGATTACATCTTTTCAACGATTCTAGGGCAAATGGACTCCTAATTACGAAGGCCCATACATCGTCAAGAGAAGCTTTTCTGGCGGTGTTATGACTCTCACAACCATGGACGGTGATGAACTCCCGCATCCTGTGAATGCTGATGTAGTCAAGAAATACTTTGTCTAAAAAAAAACAAAAGAACAGCTCGGTAAGTCGAAAACCGAAAAGGCGGCTTAGGCAAAAATGAGCGTCTCGGTGGATTGAAAACTTGAAAAGGCGATCCAGGCAAAAATTAGAGACAATAAACAGAAAATATCCTGATAGATTGAAAACCTGAAAAGGCAATCTAGGCAAAAATAAGGATACAAAAAAAAATGACAAAGTAACTGCAGTCAATCTGTATTTTGTCCATCTGAAGAATCTTTCATCAACGGATCTTCAATCAACTTTTCTGAAGCAACAAGCACAGTTGGAATTCAAAAGTTGTTAGGGATAGTAGCGGTTATTTGCTTTCAATGTAGCCTTTTCCCAATAAATTATCATTTCCAACTTTTGTAAATAGTCCATGGAATCACGCCTTTGGCTGATTACCATTCTATCAATAAAATTGAGCCCTGTGCCTTTTGTTTGCAATTCCTACTTTATTCTGTTTTGCAAAATAACGCTTTTTATTGTGAAAATCACTTTTTGAAACTAAAACGTTTTAAATGAATTTTTACTTCCAAAATTTTGAAACAAAAGCAAAGATTTTCCTTTGAGTTATGAACACGGAAATAACTAGCAGTTTCTCTGTAAGTGTTTGATCCCGTGGAGTAAATCGCTGCTACAGCGATCTTCTCCTCGAGAAATCATCAAAGGGCGGTATTCTTATCCAAAAGAATCCCGGCCGAGTTGCCAATGAAATGCCTTTCCCGAAAGTTTAAAGCATGCAACTCAAATTCTTCATCGATGAGCGTCGCACCATTTGCAATATTCACGAGTATTTATTCGACTGTGTGATCCTTTTCCCAAATATCCTCTTTAAGTGTCTTTGTCAAAGTATTGTTTGCATGCATATAACATTCATGACATTCATACATAATAGCATCATTTATTGCATTTTCGCATCTCTCAAAAATGTTTGCTTCCAAATCAGGTATAAATCATACTTACTCACGAAAGTACAAGTCATCCCGAGAATATCTCCAAACGAAAAGATACCTTTTCTTTTCTCCCCAACAGTATTCCCAAACAGAAAGGATACATCTTCCTTCTTCGCAAAGTCCCCAAGAAATACATTTTCTTCTCTATCACGTTCCCAGTTGAGATTTATTTCGTGCGGAACAATGTCTTGATTAGCTTCTTCTTTCAGTTCATTCTGGATAGAACCTTGTCTATAATCAACAAAGCAATAAGCAATAGCCTCATTATGCTGCTTATTTTCATTCGCGATTGTTCTGTCCAAAAAGAAAACATGCCCTCTAAATCGAATGCCGCATCTTCTCAAAGAGAGATCCTCGGCAAGATTTTATCCAAGAAAATAGAAACTCATTGGAGTTCTATTTCCTTCATTGTCTGTCATTCACAAAGCTGAATACACAGCAATATTCTAAAAAGGATTTACCTTGTTATAGTTATCACTTTGCTGATAATTGGTAATATCTTTAAAACTCATTTTGAGATCTGTTTCCATCATTTGGTGATGTTCACAAAACTGAATATTCAACCAAATTTTCAAAGATTTACCTTGTTATAGTTATCACTTTGTTGATAATTGGTAATATCTTCGGAATTCATTACGGGAACTATCACAACGATAATTGGTAATATCCTTTTCACTTACCTTAAACATTGTCACGAGGCTGACAGAAGGTAATCTCTCCGTTTCCCAAAGCGAAACAAATGTTCACATACTCTGTGAATCACTCTTTCCCCAACAGGAACGTATCCACAAAATTGTTTCCCTGTCATGTCATTTCTCTGGGTAAAACTTTTGCAATCATTTTACATCATCCGCATTTTTGGTATCTTAGGTCCAAATTTGTGTATTCTGATATTTAAGTATCTTTACACCTATCAAAACGAAGATATTCATCTTCATCTCTCAGGTTAAAGAAACTTAAATAGGGGCATCTGTCATACCCCAAATTTTGACCTAATATACCACTTTGCATTTGCATCATCTGCACAACTAACAGTTCAGACAACATTAATCGGGTATAGGCTTTATAGGTTAAAATTAGGGTTTCATCAGATTTTCATCTGATTCAAGAGCTAATCAATTAGGGTTTGAGATTTTCTCATCTTATTTGATCAATCTTGATCAAATCATTAACCTCAGATCATCAGACATCAAATTTTCTCACAGAACAATCAAGGATCGACCAATTAGGGTTTTGATCGAGCATGAGAATTCTCTGACTTTTTGAGCAGTGGATGACTTTTTTGGATAGAGATTGGTCATCACATCTTAGATATAACCTCTTGACCTAATTTCTGAATTCAAATCATCACAGAAGTTCACAGAATTCATCAGTCGTTTTCAGAAACATCTGATGAAATTTCATCTGCACAGAAAAGTCAAACTTTGACTTTTGGTCAAATTTTTTAAAACAAAACTTTTTCCATCATCAAAATACTTCAAATGATCCATCTTGATCATGAAAAATCAAGAATTTGAAAAAGTCAACAAAAAGTCAAAATTTCTATAACTTAGAAATTTTTCTAAGTGTTGAAATTTCTTACTTTTTTCAAACTTCAAGCCTTTTTTTCACCTAGTTCCAATTGGAATTTGAAAAAACTCAAAACATGAAAGTTGTAGCTTGTGGAAAGATCTTTCCAAAATGTCCAAGAACTTCAAAATCCATGAAGGCTAGCTATGTCTTTGAAATTGGAACAAAAGGGTCCATGAAACTTGATTTTTCAAAGTTCAAAACTTCAATTATAGGTCATTTTGTGATTTTCTCATTTAAACCACTTGCCACCTTGCCAAAATGACTCATCAAACTGATAAATATCAGCTTGGAAGTAATAATTGGGATGAGATAGGATCAAAGTAAAATTGAGCACATGGTGAAAAAAGGAAACTTCCTTTTGTGGCAAATACCATTCTTGCCCCTTAAGCAAGCTTTGATTCACCAAATGGCTTGTACTTCTTGCCTAACAAATTCAGACTTGTTGCCTATAAATAGCTTCCATTTCAAGCCTAAATGTACACCAAAATCAATGCACAAATCCACGCTTTTCTTCTTTTCTTGAAAATCAAGTATCATAGAGCAAAATTGCCAAGCATAGCATTTTTGAAAATCCAATGGAAACATGATGAAAATTGGTGTCCAACATGTTCCATAATCCTTAACAAACTTGTTGCAAACTTAAAAACAACTTGATCAAAGCTAAAAATCAGTTTTCATTTTCATATTTTCAAAACTTGCAAAACTGCCATAAGATTTGAATCTGAAGTTTGGTTGGATCAATTGATGTTGTAATCATCCATACACCTTCCCTATACCTCATAGACATGATCCAAAACAAGAACAAGCAACTGTAACAGCTCTAACACGATTTCCAGTTTCAATTTTTGAGCTTATGCAGGTGGACTTGGGTAGCACGTTCCAGCTTGATTCAAGGAGTGCAGACCACTCACATAGCATCCTCACATGCCGTTGGTGCTTAAGTGATCAAAAAACAACCACTGGAAACACCCCAGCATTGAATTCGATCTCAACTTTTCCAGGTATGAACACGAGTTTGGTTCTCATGATTCTTTGAATCTTTTGACAAAAACTCTTAGCCATTCTCTTTCTGCACTTAACACGAACATTAGCCCTCAATAAAATCAAACAATCATCCAACATACATGATTTAATTTGAGATTTTCAGATTAGGGTTCTTCGCGTTTTTCAAAACCTAAAACATGATAGGCTTAAAATAAATAAAATTAACAACCACAGTTGTATTCCTTGTTCAAAAACGAGTAACTTTGATGTTTACAACGTTGGATTTCATTGAGAAACGAGGGAGATAGCTTGGATCAAAAGCGAAAATCAAAAACTATAAACCCGGTTCGCGTGTTCTTGGTGTTCTTCAATTTTCAAATTTTCAAATTGTCCAATCTTACTTCAACGTGTGTTAATCCACTAAACAACTCAGCGTTTGGCTCGTGGTTCTGGCTTGCTCTTAAGGCTTTGTGACACGCGTCCCCTCATGGTCATGGGTTCAAAACCAGAAGACCATTCTTTTACAAACTTGTTAATTTTTCATGTTTTCTTATAAAACTTTCACAATTTTTTGACCAATCAAAACTCCTTATTTTAAGGTGATTTTTGTACACTTGTCAATAAATACATCTATTTTGTGATAATGCAAAATTTTCGAAAAACTTTCATCGATTAATTTTAATCGGAGCGAAAACAACGTTACGAACACTTTTCAAACCTCCTTAAAGGTGAATTTTCAAGTTTTCGACTTCGATTTTTTCAAAACTTCTCATAAATAAAATTAACATTTCAAAAACATTTTCAAATCATTTTTCAAAACATTTCATCAAACTTGCATCTTTGTTACCATGATTGATCCGATTTAAACGATAAACCTGATTTCGTCTTCTCTCGAATTTCTCGATCGATCATGGGCCTCCCTTATGGTGTAAGTCCCAATCCTTTATGTACATATTTAGTTTTACTTGTACATACTCAAATTATCATTGTTAATATTCAAACGTAAACAAATTTCTTTCGTTTGTTTTTCATTCGTTTGTCTATACGCCGAATCCATTGGTTCTAAAGGAAGAATTCTTCTGAGCAAAACTTCTTTTCAAACCAATGGGCCTCCATCACGGTGTAAGTCCCATAACCTTCTTTTATGTACATAATATTTCTTTGTACATATCAAACTTTTTCAAACAAAGTTCATCATACATAATGAGATATTTCTTTTATACTCAATCGAACAATTCGATAAATGCATTTTCACTTGTATATTCAAATCAACATTCTTTATGTACAACAACATTTTTTCTCGTACATAAACAGTTTCTTTTCAAAAACAAACTTTTATCTGTACATAACACAGATACTTTTTGAAAATACTCTTTTACAGATTAAAATTCGATCTTTCGTTTTATTTTATCTGTACATATACACTGAATACCATTGGTATTGAAAGAAACATTATTCCCTGTGAAAATACTTTCAAATCAATGGGCCTCCCTTATGGTGTAAGTCCCAACCCTCTTATGTACATCCATCCTTCTCTGTACATAAATAGCTCGTTCGTGTACATATTCACTTCCTTGTACACATTCAAACTTGTAAATAATCAAGTTACGCTCGTTTCAAAACGTTCGTTTCACAGACACTTGTTTATATTTCCTTCATAAACTCTTGTAAACAAACATCATGCATTGTTTATATTTCCTTCATAAACTCCTGTGAATACATATCACACACACACACACCTGTTTATACAAACTGTCTAATTATAACATAACAATTAGACTAATCAATAGGTTCCCCACAGTATAGCCTCCGCTTGGGCTTCATACAAGACAATTCATCTCCAGCATGAATTTAGCCTCCGCTTGGGCTTCATACAAGATAACTCATCCCCAGTTGAGTTTAGCCTTCTCTTGGGCTTTGTACAAAGAAACTCTCCCCGCATCTGAGTTAGCCTCCGCTTAGGCTTCATATAAGACAACACTCCCCTGTTGAGTTCAGCCTCCTCTTGGGCTTCGTTCAAAAGAACTCCTCATTGAGTTTAGCCTTCTCTTGGGCATCATACAATGAAAGAGACAGGAAATCTCTTGACCTCTATTGGGCTTCCAATACAAAGAATCACCCGCGCTAAGATAGAACCCTGAAAGGATGGTTTCCCGGTGAAATCACTTTCAAATCCCCCAGAGAGTAAAATTTCCCGGTGAAGTTGCTCTTATTTCCAAAAGGATGGTTTCTCGGTGAAATCCCTTTTAACACAAAGCCAGCCATACCCTATAGCTTCCTCTTGAGCTTTATACAAGGACCCTCGATGACCCTCGATGACCCTCGGAATGCCTCCTCTTGGGCTAACAATACAAGGACCCACGGGCTTCTTAAAAGCATCCCTTTAATCCAATCAATTTCTCCTTGAGATTTAGACATTTATCATCTCTATGGAAGAAGTATCTCATCTATCACATCACATACAGTCAAAAACTTTTCAAACTTTTTTCAAACTCTTTTCAAACAAAAACATCTCTTAATTGTAAGTGGTAACGCTTGAATACTCAAGCAAAACACCCAATACTTACAGTTAAAAGATTCAATCATCTTTTTCAAACATCTTTCTTAAACATGTAAGTGGTAACGCTTGAATACTCAAGCAAAACACCTAATACTTACGATGAAAGATTTCAATCAGTCAAACTTTTCAAAATGTATGTGATGAAATAGATTAGATATATTTTTCATTAAGATGACATTTGTCATCTCTTACTAACATCCCATTGCTTTCCACTAGCATAAGTGGGAACTACGATTGCTCTGACTTTCTCAACATCCTTTTGAGAATACGTAGGCACAAGGTCTCATCCTTAGCGAGCAAATTTCTTTCTCTCTCAGACCAAACAAACCATAGAACCCTGTAGATCCGAGCTACAAATGCTCTGATTCCCATTAGGGGATATGTATGCAGAAGATCCACAGATCTTTGCGAGCACAATAATAATAACCCTAGAAATCCCACCTAATCTACGTTTCTTATTCCAAAGGAGAAACTTTCCCAATCATAGAAATAGCAATTAAAACACCCAAACATATCAAATATATTCATATATAAAGCTGTAGATAACTACATATATTTAGGGTGCTCCATCTATTCCCTTTATATAACAATCCCCCTTACTCAGAATCTCCCCAATGCGTTGCGTCTAGTTTGCGCTAGTCGTTACGCATATCAATATCAATTGAGGGTATTTCACTTTCCCTTTTCATAATCATTAAATCATCTTTCTTGTGTTGAAAATAATAAAGCTTGATGCTCGCGGCATCTTTATAAACAAATCAAAAGATTTAAATCGTTACGTGCCAGAAGATCCGAACTCACGTTCGCATCCCTCTAGCGCGTCACCTTTTAACGCGAACACTTAGGACCAAAACAAATTTTTACCACTTGTTTTTTTTTCATTTTTCTATTAAACTTCAACATTTTCAAAAACCAATCAAAACTTCTCACCACGCCAAGTCCCTTGCCTGACACCCGTCGGGTAGAATCAATGCATATTGAATCTGGTTTATGCTCGTTATGTCCCCCCTGCTCGACATAACGACTAGTTGCGGGCATAGTCGCCCAGTTTTTACCTAGTTAGCTCGAACGACTATATTTGCGAACCGTATATCTCGGCCCAAATATAAAAACCAATGAGAATACTCATATGTCCATTATATAAACCCTCATATCTTTGAGGGCAAGGTATCACATTCTTACTTCAACAACCCTAATATTCTCTTAATCTTGATCATTGGCTTACTTTAGCATCGAAATGCCTTGCAGGTGCACCACCCCTCCTCAACATCGATTTGCTTGAAGGATCTTCAACTGTTTCGGCCGTCTGCAGTTCTGATCACTTGTTCAGATCAGTGAATAATAAGCTTTTTAAAATAGGAAGGAGGTGCACGAGGTGTATGTGGGAATCACTTAGGTGGTCGGGCACTAGCGAGTAAAATACTCTGGGTCGGGTACTATTGGCCCACCATGCTGAAAGATTGCGTACGCTTTGTTAACTCTTATTTGAAATGTCCAGCGTTTGCGCCCGCTATCCACACACCGACTAAACTCCTCCACTTTGTATTCCCCCCTTGGCCGTTTTATCAATGGGGGATGGATATCTTGGGGTTGTTTCCTATGGCTTCCGAGCAGCTAAAGTTCCTCATCCTGACAATAGATTATTTTACTAAATGGGTGGAAGTTGAGGTTGTGGCTCGGATAACAATAGAAAGAGTGTGGCGTTTTTACTGGAGGAATATTATCTATCGATTTGGAATTCCTCGGGTCATTGTTTCTGACAACGGAACTCAATTTGCAAGCTCTTCTGTAGTAGAATTATGTAGGGAGCTTGGTATTTTTAACAAGTTTATTTCAGTGGAGCACCCACAAGCAAACGGTCAAGCAGAGTCGGCTAATAAAGTCATTTTGAACGCCTTAAAAAATAAGTTAGATGATGCCAAGGGCTTATGGGCGGAATATCTCCATGAGGTCCTTTGGGCATATCACACTGTTGTTCATTCAACAACCCGGGAAACACCTTTCAGAATGGTGTTTGGAGCTTATGTCACGATCTTAGTGGAAGTTAGCTTGCCCGCCTGACGACGTGAGAATTTTGAGCAAGACGTCAACAGTCAAGCTTTGGATGTCGAGGCTGACTTTTTAGAGGAAGTAAGGAGTAAGACACATGTAAGAGAAATTGCATCTAAACAAAGGGTAGCCTGAAGGTACAATGTAAAGGTGAAGCAAAGAGGCTTTGAGGAAGGCGACTTGGTCTTGAAAAAAGCCATTAATCCTATGAAGAAGGGGAAGTTGTCCCCTAACTGGGAAGGGTCATTCCGAGTTGTAGAGAAGTTGGAAAGAGGAGCCTATAAGCTGGAGACTTTGGATGGAATAGAGGTGCCTAAAACTTGGAATGTAACTAGTCTTAGGCTTTATTTCAGTTAAACTTTATAAGTTAATGCAATAAATTGGTGTACTATTTTCCCTTGGCAAGGGCCAGGGTTTTTAATGAGGCACCTTAACAAATTTAGTCTATGTAAAAGAAACTAGGATGTAATAAGGCTCCCTGCCGAGTTTAATCTCGATAGTTCTCCAGGAAAGCACTGTGTTCGCCATATGGGTTCCCTGCCAAGTATCATTTCAATGGTGTTCCCCCGATATAACTCGGTGTCTCACCAAGGTTCATCCTCGCCTTGGACTCTATTCCAAAACAAATAAGTCTCCCTGTCGAGTTTCATCTCGATGGTTCTCCAGCAAAGCACTGCGTTCGCCATACGGGTTCCCTGCCGAGTATCATTTCAATGGTGCTCCCCCGACATAACTCGATGTCTCGCCAAGGTTCAACCTCGCCATGGGCTCTATTCCAAAATAAATAAAGCTTCCTGCCGAGTTCTATCTCAATTGGTTTTCAAAGTGAAGCCTACATTTCACTATAATCAGGCTCAATATGATAGATTTTAACTCCCTTGCCACCCCGATTTGGCTCAACGCCTCTACTTAAAAGAATGCTTTGCCTATTCATATAGCACGATACAAGCATTTTAAAATCATCCTTCAAAGTATAAAAACTTCTTGTATTTTCCGGCTTTATAGCCGCCATGGGCTCTGCACGTTGCTGTATCCCTAAATCGGCTTCATGCCACGGCTTTATGCTCGGGCTCTGCACATCTTTGCGTCTCCAATTTGGCTTAATACACGCTTTGTTAACATTGCTCAAATGTATTCATGTAACTTGCCAAAGCATCAATTTTTTCCACTCCGGTCGGCCTTATAGTCGACTTGAGGGCTAAGTTGCCAAATCATATGATTTGCTCAAAATGAGTTAAATGCCTCTTATGTAAAGTCGTTAAGGCTTTTGAGAGCAGCCACTCAGCTGGGGACTGATATACATGCATAATAAATCTCGTTTTTGCACATATCAAATATGCATACATAACGCAAAAATTTAAAACGAGCACAAGTTGAGCAAAAGCAGTATTTAAAAATGCCCAAAGGGAAATTGTCAAGAAAGTTATGCAAAATGAACCCACCAAAAAGGGTGACTAACAGAACTTAACACAGGTTCAAACAAAAAGAAATTAAAGCCCTTTGTTGGCATCGATGTGGGAAGTATCAACTGTGAGCGGCTCCTCGTTCATAGTGCCTTCATCATTGTCATCAGGGTCCACCAACTTTCCGTCCATGATTTGCTTTAAGAAATCCACAGCCGAGATGTCAATGTCAGGGTAAAGAAATGCAACCTAGTCTTTTTCTCGGTCAAAAGCTAAATCATCGGCATTAATAACATCCAACTGAGACTTCTCCAAAGCTTCTTTTAGACTAGCATAAGAAGTCTCCAAAGCCTTTTCAAACTATCTGCCAACTCGGAAGCCGAGGCCTTAAGGGTTTCGAGCTCTTTCTCCAAGGATTTCGCCGTCTTTTCACTTTTAGACGCTTTGGTCTTCAAGAGTGAGTTGGCGTCATTCAGAGATTTCTCATTGTCTGATAACCTTTTGACTTCTTTTTCCAATTCAGAATATTTCTTATCATTCGCGTCCCCAGATTCAAACAGGCCCCGGGATAGAACAACACACCTCATCAAATACGAGCTGAGATGTTGGGTGATCTTCTGGGGACCAAGGCTTTTCACCTTGTTCACGTCTTCCGTAGTGTTGAGGTGGTCGTACAAAAAATTCATTCCGTCAAAATCAGCGGACCAAAATTTGATTTCGGTGGAGGGACGAGCCGAACCTTCGTCGACTTCCCTCATCAAAGTGGAAACCTCCCAGTCGACTTGGTTTATCTTGTCGATCATTATGGTTTTGTGTTTTTTAGAGACGTTCTCATCGGGTAGCTCAACGTCCAAAGAGTGCTTGGATGGCGACATTGCGATCACTACTATTTCCAGCACATTAGTACCTGCCTTGGGTCCTGCGTTCTTTTTCTATATGGCACCCGAATCTTTAAGCCGGCCAGGTTTAACTTTGCCTCCAAGGAGCCACCAATACTTATCCGGGCAGCGCGAGCTGCGACCATCAATTTCTTTTGTTCTTTCACGGATAGATCAGTCATCTTATCTGTATGAAGAGAATAAAGAGAAAAAAGGTTAGTCAAGGAAACAAAATTCTTTATGCAAGTTAAAAGTAAAAACCTTACCCAAAAAGGCTGGAATTTCATCATAGTGTAAGAGCAGTAAGTCTCTAACCCTAATCAGCCGAAACAAGTCTAAAACTTCAAGGGATTTAGTTTCTGTCTCACTTAATGCATCATAGTCAAAACTGTAGATGGGAAGCAAATTGTTGGTCTTGTACAAAGGGAATTTATGGTGTCCATCAGCACCATAAATGACTTGTGGACATCGAGGGCCTCACTTAACTAAAAGAAAATGTTCTTTGTAGCCTTTCAAGTTTGAGGTGAAGGCTTGTAGAAAACTTTACTTCGGAATACCGCTTAACGCTACCCAACATTTGGTGTCCGAATTCCTCACTTCGAAAAAGGAAAAGAATAATCTTATGGTCGGAGTTAGGTTTAATGTCTTACAAATTATCTCAAAGGCTCTTCTAAAGCCCCAACTATTTGGGCGAAGTTGAGAGGGGGCGCGCGTTTACCGTTCTGAGTATGTCTATTTCAAAGTCGGTAAATGGAAATTGGATGTTGATGTCTTCCAACACCCCAGCGTAGAAATAAAACCACTCAGGATCTACTCCCTTTGGCCGGGACATATGAAACAACCGGCTGAACATCATCCGATAACTATATCAATGAAGTCGCCATCGAATGTTTTTTATCTCGCAAAAGGAGAAAGGTAAACGCATCGCAAAAACCTAAAAGGGATAAGACACGGTCTTGCGACCAAGAGATAGGGTAAGGGAATCTATTACACGAAGGGAAGGTATTAGCACCCTACACGTCCGTAGTACTCTACGGTATCCACTTTTACTTTCTATCTAATGGGTGTGTTTATATCTATTTACAACTTAATTGATATATCTGTATGCTAAAAGAGAATGCATGTGAAAGAAAGGAAAATAAAGAAAACACGGGGAAAAGAAGGAAGTATTTACAAAGTTTGCTCGATCGAGCCCCGTGACAAGATGCTTACGTATTCCCTCGTGCAATGGGAAAGTCAGAGCGTCGTAGTTCGGCTCATATGTTTTGTTGGGTTTTGTGTTTGTTACTTATACAAAAGAGTTTTAAACACAAAAGAAAACCCGTAGGCAAAAAAAAGGTTTACATTGGTTGGTTGCTTTTACCTTTGAGAAAGGAGTTTGAACCATTATTAAGTGTTTTAATTTGCAAAAGAAAACAAGTTTTAGTTTTATTACATGTAAGGATGCAAAAGAAACTAGAAAATAATCAAGGGAAACTATCTAATTATATCCCTAATGTAAACATGCAAAGATGGCCCTATGGTTGAGGATAAAAGTCTAAGCTCGAAGACTATCCTAACCGAGAAATCCTAAGGGAAATCAAACAAATCAAACACAATCAACAAGTAGAATTGCCCTAAACGGGTCTTTAAATAAACCAGAGGGGTTCCTGAAAATGCTCCAACTACGGAAGCCCCTTCATACATCTCTATTCCTACTTCTCATGGCAAGGAAAGCGGTAAAACCCTACTTCTCATGCTCTCTAGAAAAGTGGTAAAAGAATGCGATAAAAAGGTATAAAAAATACCAAACAAATAATAATCCGAAGAGCACTGCAAGCTAAAAATACTCCGGAAAACTTCAAGTAAAGATGCAAGAGGATACGAAGCATACAAGTCTACATCACAAAATGAATCTCTGCAAGAAATACAATTCAAACAGAATGCCAGAAAAGAGGTAATGTCGGATATACCAATCCGCATCACAACAAACACCTGCATGAAATACAATTCACACAAAGAGGTGCAACAACGTGATATGGAACATACAATCCCAATCACAAACTAAATCCCTGCAAGAAATATAATTCATGCAGAAAAGCCAGAATGAATGTAACTTCGGATATAGAAATCCGCATCACAACAAACACCTGCATGAAATATGATTCACACAAAGAGGTGTCAAAGTAATATGGGACATACAAGTCCATACTACAATCAAAACCACCTGAAAGAAATACAATTCGAGCAGAAACTAGTTCAGGATATAACATCGGATATACAAATCCATATTATAAACAGTACCTGCATGAAATACAATTCATACAAACACATGATCAAAGTAATATGGAACATACAAGTCAATATCACAATCAGAACCACCTGCAAGAAATACAATTCGAGCAGAAACTAGTTCACAATGTAACATCGGATATACAAATCCGTGTCACAAATAATACCTGCATGAAATACAATTCATACGAAACAGACAAAGAAATGCACACACATGTGTGCAATAACAAGATATGGATTCTACACATTCAAATCACAAGTATAAGGCTCCGTGTACCTCGTATAAACAACAAAGTGTTAGAAATAGGCTTTGAAGAAAGCATAAAAATGCAAAAGCGATTACTCACAATGAAATTGAAGCATGAAGGATGACTTTCTAATAGGGGAAGCAACTATACATCCTAATTCTAAGCTAAACATCTCTAAAAATAGAGGAAAAGATTGTAAATTAATCATGCAAGGGGAACCTAGAGGAACTATACAATATCAAACTAGTTCCTAAGAGTTAAACCGCTAAGAGTTAGCTTTGAAATTATATTTACAAATCTAAGATAAGATATAAATTTAACTATAATTAATGGGAACAAATGTCCTAAATTTTCTAGGAAACATATGGTGTCACACTCCTAAGATTAAACAATTCAAGAAACATAGGATAAACATGCTTTTAAACCATAAAACATAATCAAAACATGAGAATTAAGTAAGTATTGAATTAAAATAGATGTAAAAATCTAAAAGTCAATAGCTAATTCATATTAAATAATCTCAAATGAAATGCACAAGAAAAATCATGATTAAAACATATTTGTGCACAAAACAAAGTTAAATTGATTAATTATCGCTCTAAAGGTTACTTAACATGTTACCCTAATCATACGTGTCATACCCCAAATTTTGACCTAATATATCACCTTACATTTGCATCATTGCATCACTAACAGTTCAAATAACATTAATCGGGTGTAGCATTCACAGGTCAAAATTAGGGTTTCATCAGATTTTCATCTGATTCAAGAGGCAACCAATTAGGGTTTGAGTTTTTCTCACCTCATTTGATCTATCTTGATCAAATCATCAGCCTCTGATAATCAGATATCCATTTTTCTCATAGATCAATCAAGGATCGACCAATTAGGGTTTTGATCGAGCATGAGAATTCTCTGACTTTTTGAACAAGAAATGACTTTTTGGCTAGAAATTGGTCATTATATCTTAGATACAACATCTTGACCTAATTTATGGATTCAAAACATCACAAAAGTTCACAGATTTCATCAGTCAATTTCTGAAACATCTGATGAAAATTCATCTGCACAGAAAAGTCAAACTTTGACTTTTGGTCAAATTTTTCAAAACAAAACTTTTTCAAACATCAAAATACTTCAAATGATCCATCATGATCATAAAAAATCAAAGAATTTGAAAAAGTCAACAAAAAGTCAAAAGTTTCAATACTTAGAAAATTTTCTAAGTGTTAAAATTTCTTATTTTTTTCAAACTTCATGCCATTTTTTCACCTAGTTCCAATTTGAATTGGAAAAAACTCAAAACATGAAAGTTGTAGCTTGTGAAACAAGCTTTCCAAAATGTCCAAGAACTCTCAAATCCATGGAGTCTAGCTATGCTTTTGAAATTGAAACATAAAGGCTCCATGAACATGTTTTTCAAAGTTCAAAACATCAATTATAGGTCATTTTGAGTTTTCTTCATCTAGAAGCAATACAAACTTGCCAACTTGATCATTGAGCTGATAAATATCAGCTAGATATAATTGAGATGGGATAGAATCAAATTGAAGATTTTTCACACATGGTAAAAAGAGGAAACTTCCTTTTTCTTTTGAAAAGTCATTCTTACCCCTTAAGGCATCTTTGATTTTCCAAAAGCTTGTACTTGTGCCTAACAATTTCAGAGACATTGGCCTATAAATAGATCACCATTTCAAGTTCAAAAACACACCAAAGCATTGCAAAGTTATGCTTTCTCTCTTCTTTCTTCAAAATCAAGAAACATAGTTCAAATTGCCAAAACTTGCATTTTTGAAAATTGATGAGAAACTTTTGTCAAATTGGTGTCAAACACATTCCATGATCAATATTAAACTTGTTCAAAACTTAAAAACAACATGATCAAAGCTGGAAATCATAAATCACATGCCATGAACACATGCTTGTACAAACTGCCATAACTTTCAAAATCGTGGCTAGGCTTGATTAACTTGTGTTGTAATCATTCAAACACCTTCCATATACCTCATATATATGATCCAGATCAATAACTAACAACTGTAACTCCATTAACCCCGATTTCGAGTTTCATGTTAAGCTGACTGCAGGTTGACTTGGGTGGAAAGATTGAAGCAAGCTCGAGGCAAGCAGACCATCCATATAGCTTCTATATAGGCCGGTGATGCTATAGCAATTGAAAAACAAGCTCTGGAAACACTAAATCATCATCTTCAATCTCAACTTGCACAGGTATGAATACGAACTGGGATATCATGATTCTTTGAACTTAATTGAAAAAACTCATGGCCAATCTCTTTCTGCACTCATCACGATCATAAGCCCTCAAGAAAATCAAAGACTCATTAACTACACATCATTTAATTTGAAAAATTCAGTTTTAGGGTTCATCACGATTTCCAGAAATTTAAGCATGCTAGGTTGAAAATAAATGCAATTAACATCCTCCTTCGTGTTCGTGATGAAAAACCGAGCAATTTTGATGTTTACTTCATTCAATTTCATTGAGAAATGAAGATTTTAGCTTGAATTGTTGAATCTGAAGATCAAAACGAAGAACATAGCTTGCGCGCGTGTTCTTGAGTTTAAATTTTTAAAACTTTCCAATGTTTTGTCTACACGTGTTTTTGATTCCTAAACACCAACGCGCGCTTGTCCCAGTGGTAGCTAGCTTGCCCTTAAGGTTTTCTGCCACGTAGCCACCCAATGGTCATGGGTTCAATCCCTCTCAAGACCATTCTTTTTCAAACTTTTCCATTTTTTCATGTTTTTTACAAAACTTTCACTTTTTTAACCAATCAAAACTCCTCATTTTGAGGTGATTTTTGTACACTTGTCAATAAATACATCTATTTTATGATAGTGCAAAAATTTTCAGAAAAACTTTCATCGATTATATTTTAATCGAGCAGCAGCGTTACGAACACTTTTCAAAACACCTTTTAAAGGTGAATTTTTCAAGTTTTCGACTTCGATTCTTTTCAAAACTTTTCATAAATCAACCTTACATTTCAAAATACTTTCAAAATCATTTTCAAAACTTTTCATCAAACTTGCATCTTTTACCATGATCGATCCGATTTAAGCGATAAAATCAAATTCGTTTCTCTCGAATTTCTCAATCGATCATGGGCCTCCCTCACAGTGTAAGTCCCATAACATTCTTTTGTGTACATAATATTTCTTTGTACATATCAAATCCTCTCCAGATACATACAATTTTCATGTACATATCTGAGATACTCCTTTTATAAATGCAGACAAACTTGATCGTAAATTTTCACTTCACTTGTGTATACTCAAACCAACATTCTTTATGTACATACACATTTTCCTTGTACATATCAAATACAACTTTTATCATACATAACAGATACTTTTTGACAATACTTTTTTCACGGATAAACTTGATCTTTCGTTTCCGCTTCATCGTACATACTTGAATACCATTGGTATTGAAAGGAGCATTATTCACGTGAAGCGCTTTTAAACCAATGGGCCTCCCTTATGGTGTAAGTCTCAACCCTCCTATGTACATCCACCTTTGTCTGTACATAAATAGCTCGTTCGTGTACATATTCACATCCTTGTACACAATTCAAACTTGTAAATAATCAAGTTACGCTCGTTTTAAACGTTCGTTTCACAGACACTTGTTTATATTTCATAAACTGTTGCAAATAAACATCATGCATTGTTTATATTTCCTTCATAAACTCCTGTGAATACATATCACACACACACTTGTTTATACAACTGTCTAATTATAACATAACAATTAGTCTAACCAATAGGTTTCCCACAGTTGTAGCCTCCGCTTGGGCTTTATACAAGATAATTCATCTCCAGCATGAATTTAGCCTCCTCTTGGGCTTTATGCAAGATAACTCTCCCACGAGTTAGCCTTCTCTTGGGCTTTGTACAAAGAAACTCATTCATCTGAGTTCAGCCTCCGCTTAGGCTTCATATAAGACAACACTCCCCTGTTGAGTCAGCCTCCTCTTGGGCTTCGTTCAAAAGAACTCCTCATTGAGTTTAGCCTTCTCTTGGGCATCATACAATGAAAGAGATAGGAAATCTCTTAACAGCCTCCTATTGGGCTTCCAATACAAAGAATCACCCACGCTAGGATAGAACCCTGGGAGTATAATTTCTCGGTGAAATTGCTCTAAATTCCAAAAGGATGATTTCCCGGTGAAATCCCTTTTAACACAAAGCCAGCCATACCCTATAGCTTCCTCTTGAGCTTTATACAAGGACCCTCGATGACCCTCGATGACCCTCGGAATGCCTCCTCTTGGGCTAACAATACAAGGACCCATGGGCTTCTTAAAAGCATCCCTCTAATCCAATCAATTTCTCCTCGAGATTTAGACATCTATCATCTCTATGGAAGAAGTATCTCATCTATCATATCACATAACAGTTCAATCAAATTTTCAGACTTTTTTCAAACAAAAACATCTCTTAATTGTAAGTGGTAACGCTTGTATACTCGAGCAAAACACCCAATACTTACAGTTAACAGATTCAATCATCTTTTTCAAAACATCTTTCTTAAACATGTAAGTGGTAACGCTTGTACACTCAAGCAAAACACCTATAACTTACGACGAAAGATTTCATTCAATCAAACTTTTCAAAAATGTATGTGATGAAATAGATTAGATACATTTTTCATTAAGATGACATTTGTCTGTCTCTTACTAACATCTCGTTGCTTCCACTAGCATAAGTGGGAACTACGATTGCTCTGACTTTCTCAACATCCCTTTGAGAATACGTAGGCACAAGGTCTCATCCTTGGCGAGCAAATTTCTTTCTCTCTCAGACCAAACCAACCATAGATCCCTTTAGATCCGAGCTACAAATGCTCTGATTCCCATTAGGGGATATGTATGCAGAAGATCCATAGATCTTTGCGAGCACAATAACAACAAAACCTAGAATCCCACATAATCTATCATTCTTAAAATCCCAAAGGAGAAACTTTCCCAATCATAGAAATAGCAATTAAAACACACAAACATATCAAATATATTCATATATAAAGCTATAGATAACTATATATATTTAGGGTGCTCCATCTATTCCCTTTATATAACAATCCCCCTTACTCAGAATCTCCCCAATGCGTTGCGTCTAGTTTGCGCTAGTCGTTACGCATATCAATATCAATTGAGGGTATTAACAGCTTTCCCCTTTTTCATAATCATTAAATCATCTTTCTTGTGTTGAAAATAATAAAGCTTGATGCTCGCGGAATCTTTATAAACAAATCAAAAGAGTAAATCGTTTCGAGCCAGAGGATCCGAATTCAGATTCGATTCCTCTAGCGCGTCACCTTTTAACGCGAACAGGAAAAATGGCGACTCTGCTGGGGAGTACGCTGAAATTTTGATTTTCAAAAAAAATGTGACTCTGCTCAAGAGCACCAAGCTTTTTTTGTTTTCAAAAAGAAAAGAAAGGGGATAAGCTTTCATGTTTTGCATATATCTGTTTTTCTTTATTGTGTGTTTTCGCGATTTCATCTGATGGAAAGAAATCCTAACCCGGATTTAAGAAACATTTTTAAGATCTAGGTGGAGGTATTAATACGTGAGAAGTTCAATACTTACGAAGTTAATATCTCCCGCTCAGTGGAGGTTGTCTTGGGGGTATTGTGTTTAGCAAGTATTTGCGAAGACATGGTGCATTCAAGGGAACTTAAGAAGCTGAGTGGGCTGTAGAAAACATAACCCATCCTGGCCATTTAGGATGTAGTGCAGAGATTATTCGGGCGTAAGCCTAGAGTAATTGTCATGCGAGACTACGATCAGGCGAGTTTCTCTTGAAAAATATTATTGGACCCACGAGTATTCCACAAATCCGATAATATTTCAAAGAGGAGTGTTGAGCATGTATTATCAGTAGAACCCGTTTCACAGATGAATAAGCCCTTAGAACTTAACCACGTTGATTCTTATCGTTGGCTTCATGCTCGTGACTTCGAACGCTTGATCGTGTGTATAACTACTAACCATGTTTGCCGCATTCATGCATTCATTCAAAAAAAAAACTTCATTTTCTCTTCCCATTTCCAAAGAATTTAGAGATTTTTCTTTGTAAAATATTTTAGGTTAGAGTGATGGACGTCAGAGGAAGATTCACCAAAAGATACAGTTTTAGATTTCCTGACGTAGGAAAATTAAAAGAGTTAGCATCCTTGGTAGAAGATCCCTCGGATTTCAGAAAACGCTATGGGACTCTTTTAACTCTTCTGAACGCTAACGTTGATGAAGGACTTCTCAAAACTTTCGTTCAGTTCTACGATCCAGTCTATCGCTGTTTCACTTTCCTTGATTATCAGTTGATGCCTACTTTGGAAGAGTACGCGCATATTCTAGGTATCTCAGTATCGGACAAAGTGCCTTTCAATGGTTTGGAAGCCATTCCCAAGTCATCAGTCATTGCAACGATGACTCACTTAAAGAAATCTGAGATAGACAAAAACCTAACTACCAGAGGAAAACTCTTAGGACTGACTTCAAAGTTCCTAATGGAGAAGGCTCTTAAATTCTCTGAAGCCGGTAGTATGGTAGCCTTTGAAGCTATTTTAGCTTTACTCATCCATGGATTGGTGTTGTTTCCCAACGTCCCGAATTTCGTTGATATTAACGCCATAAGGATCTTTCTGATTGGAAATCCCGTTCCCACTCTGCTTGGTGACACGTACTTTTCCATTCATCATAGGAATCGTCAAGGAGACGGAACTATCGTGTGTTGCGTACCTCTGTTTTTCAAATGGATTGTCTCACACTTGCCTAAATCTCCTATCTTCCGCGAAAACAAAGACGAGTGGCATTGGTCAAGAAGACTCATGTCTCTTACAAACGACGATATCCATTGGTATACCTTGGCAAACAATGAAATAGAAATCATTGAGAGCTGTGGAGAATTTGCCAACGTACCTCTCATCGGTACAAAAGGAGGAATCAACTACAACCCATTCTTGGAGAGACGTCAACTCGGATACGCAAACTCTAGTAAACCTCTTGGATTTACAGTGGAAAGCTACTTCTATCATGAAGGGGGAGGATTCCCAGGGATTGAAAGCTAGGATGATCAAAGCTTGGCATCACATCCGAAGGAAAGAAAGAGGCAAAGCAAAGAATTGTGTAGCCATGGAAACCTACACTTCTTGGGTAAAGAAAAGAGCGAAGGAATTTCGAATGCCTTACGCTTATGAAGAACCCATGTTCTCAGTCGCTTCCAAATCAACAATTTTTCCCGTCAAGACTATGGGAGAATACCAAGAAGCATTGACCAAAATAAGGTTTGAGAAAGAAGCTTTGGAAAACAAATTCCTTAAGACTAACCTTGAGAATGAGAATCTCAAGAAGCAAGTCAAAGATCACGAAAAGACGCTTTACTTCCAGGATGAATGGCTCATGGAGAAAGACGAGAAGATTCGTCAGAAATATGACGCGATCAAGGAATTCATCAAAGAAAGAAAAGGAACGCTTGAAGATTTGATGAATAATCATCCTACTCCCAACGAGTGGAAGAGAGTCATTAGCAAGCTAAAGGCCGAGAAAGCTGAACTAAAAGCTCACTATGGAAAGGAAATCCTGAAGTTGAAGCTGCATCAAGCCTTTGGATCTTCATCTGAACAAGACATTTAATTTAGTTTAGTTTGTAATTTTTATCATTTATTTTATCATTTGTATGAGCAATGCTCCAAAATTGTTGTAATCTTCTTTCAATAATCAATAAACGTGTGTTTTCCATCCAAATATTTGCCAAAAATATCTCTTTTAGCGTAAATTCTTTGGAAATCTTTCTTTACAATCATAACCATGCATCATACTTTGCATTTAAGTCTATTGTCTAGAGTCTGATACTTGCACAGTTTGCACAGTTTGAACAGATAGGAAAAGATCGTCAAGCTGTCGCGTCTTAGAGTTTCTCGACTGCGTCCACAGCCGACTCGAACATACGATACACGTTCAAAAAGAAGGAAAGTAATGGAAGGATTTGAACAAGAGAATGTTGAACTTCGTAGTACAGGAACAACACTACAAGAAGAAGTGGAAAGACTCACATCTTTGGTCAACTCATTGGCCGCAGCGCAAAGTCAACAAGCAGCGTCAAGCAGTCAAAACCAAGCAGCGATCTCAGAAGACACTACTACTCCAGTTTCAGCTGTCGCAGTCAGTAGTTCACCTTTCAACATGCCAGAAGGCTATCCATGGGGCATGCCTTTCAACTTCGGCATCGGATTTCGCCAACCGACTTCTCAAATGCAAACAACTCTGCTTGAAATACCTACTTTGCAGCAGAGCTCAACACTTACTCTGCAACGTGGAGTAACTCTTCCACAAGTAACAATGCCGGTTTCTCAACCAATTATGACGAACTCAGCTTCCGTAGTGCACGCTACCTTAGACGAAGAAGTTCACCATACTCCAGGCAATAACACGAATTCCCGTGGCTCGATGGAGAATCTCCAGGAACAGCTCCTCAAAATGCAGCTTGAGATAAAAACGATTCGAGGAAAGGAATTATTTGGGAAAAACGCCCAGGATCTTTGCTTAGTTCCTCGCGTAAGGATACCCGCAAAATTCAAGGTCCCTGACTTTGAAAAGTACAAAGGGAACTCCTGTCCACAAAATCATCTCACGATGTATGCCAGGAAAATGTCCACATACAACGAAGATCACCAGTTGCTGATCCATTACTTCCAAGATAGTCTCACCGGTGCCGCACTGAAATGGTACATGGGTTTAAACAGCACGAATATCCAGACATTCAACGACTTAGGTGAAGCCTTTGTCCAGCAGTACAAGTTCAACTTGGATATGGCTCCCGATAGGGATCAACTCCGCTCTATGTCTCAAAAAGAACGAGAGACACTCAAAGAATATGCGCAACGATGGAGGGAAATTGCTGCCCAAGTCAACCCACCATTGGAAGAAAAGGAGATGACTAAGGTATTCTTGAATACTCTAGGCTTATTCTACTATGAGCGAATGATCGCTAGCGCTCCCGGAAATTTCACCGAGATGGTAAGCATGGGAATGCGATTAGAAGAGGGGGTTCGAACCGGACGCCTAACCAAGGAAGCAGGATCTTCTAGTGGAATAAAGAAGGTTGGAACCAGTTTTCCAAGGAAAAAGGAACATGACATAGGAATGGTATCCCGAGGGAAACCGCGTAAGAATGTCATTCAACAACGACAGGTAGCTGCCATAGCACCCGCCGTCAACACAACTCCAAACACAGGAATTGCTCCGCAATTTCAACAAAATCAACAAACTCAACAGCCTCGTCAACAGGCTCAGCTGTTTAACAACCAAAACCGTGCGCCTCGGGTCACGCAATTCGACCCAATTCCAATGACGTACACAGAGCTTTACCCTGCGCTAATAGAAAGAAATCTGATACAGACAAGGTCACCACCTCCGGTTCCTGAAAAATTACCGTGGTGGTACAAGGCGGACGTATCTTGCCCTTTTCACCAAGGGGCACCAGGCCATGACCTTGAGCATTGCATAGCATTAAAGGCAGAAGTACAGAAGTTAGTAAGATCTAATCTTCTTTCCTTCAGAAATACAAATCCCAACGTGCAAGCCAATCCGCTTCCCAGTCACAGTGGACATTCAGTAAGTTTGATACTGAGAAATACAGACAGGTATCTTGTCACAGACGTAAACTTGATCAGAGGAAACTTAGTGCATCTCCATGAAGCATACAGTGCAATGAGCGCTTTTACTAAGCACGATTACGCAGCTTGTAACGTCTGCTTCAAAGATATTCAAGGATGTCCCACCATAAGAGCCGACATTCAGCGGTTGTTAGATATCGGTGACCTACAAATCTACAGAAACAGAGATGACCATGACGTGAATACAGTAGGGTATTTTCCGCATGAGCTTTTTGTCTCAGATATCAACTCGGAAAATCCCGAAGTTAACGTTATTACCATTGAAGGTGATGAAGACGATTTCTCTAGATCTGAAGAATGGAGCACGTATCTAAACAGCCCTGAATATGTGTCTCAAGAGGAATCATATGCACCGACTGATCAATTCAAAGACATGTCCCTGCAGCAACATAAAAATCCACCTGTCCCTGCTGAAGTTTGGGATACCTTGGGAGAACCAAGTGGAAAATTCGACTACATGGTGAAATACACTGCACCAGAAAGCTCGAAAATCCGGATCGAAGATATCCAGCCCACTGGATGAGGTGATTCTTTTGAGTATCCTAGTCAACCAGAAGAGGTATACTCGTCTTCTCAGCCTAATCAACCAATCGAGATCCCCAATGAAGATCTCTGCTTCAACACGCCTGTGGAATCCACCAAACCAGATCCTGGTTATCACTACATCAACATGATCACTGAAGATCAAGAGTACGACTCGGGATACGATGCGGAAAGTGTCGCCGACAATGAGTCTCTTCACTCAGAAGACTGGAAGGAACATCCCTAGAATTCAACACAAAGGTCAACAGGAAGTACCCATGTTATATCCCGTACTTCCCGATCTGTTAATCAAGAAGATCGCTTTAGCAGCATAAAAGGCAAAAGCCATCGTCCAGAGTCTTCAAAGCCTGCTCAGCCAGCAACCAAAGTCTACTCGAGGGTTAAACCAAGTGGGAAATTACCCGATTATCTTGATATCCAAGGAGTTCGTCACTACTGGAAACCTGTTGAAGTTCGGACTAATGTTCATAGCTCTAAGTAGTTTATCTTTGCTTTTGTTTTGAACTCTCGCCTCGCCCAAAGCGAAGAGATGTTTTATAGGGCTTAGCTTTTAAATAATTTCTCTTTGTCTTGCCCAAGACGAATGAGTTTGTATTTTAGGGCCCTGTTCATATCGTGAATCATAAATAAAACGCGTTGTTTTGATTCCACACTTTGTGTTTATTTTTGTTTTACCCTTTCTTGGAAATGATAATCCTAAAAAACACAATAAAAATCTTCAACAAAAAAATGATGATCTGCACACATTTTTCACAATTAACTTTGTCTAGAAAAAAAAGAGTTAATTAATCAAACATAAATCAAACGTGCAGATTAACAAATGGACAAATCCATTGAAAGCAATAACTCTACGCTCTCTCCCAACTTTGAAATCCCCTGTGAAGTCGCCGAGGAAGAATTTGAAGAAGAGATCCCATATGAGATTTCTCGACTACTAAAGCACGAGGAAAGGATCCTTCAGCCTCACAAAGAACCTCTAGAAGCAGTCAACTTGGGTTCTAAAGAAGATAAAAAAGAAGTAAATATCGGAGCTTCACTTGACAGCAGCGTCAAAGGCAAACTAATAAATCTTCTCAAAGAATATGTTGATGTATTCGCTTGGTCCTACCAAGACATGCCGGGTTTGGATACCAGCATCGTGGCGCATCATTTGCCATTAAAGCCAGAGTGTCCGCCAGTTAAGCAAAGGCTGAGAAGAGTTCACCCTGAAATGGCTGACAAAATCAAAAAGGAAGTTCAAAAGCAGCTCGATGCGAGATTCCTCTTCACTTCTGAATATCCTCAATGGCTAGCCAACATAGTGTCTGTCTCCAAGAAAGACGGAAAAGTCAGAATGTGTGTTGACTACCGGGACTTGAACAAAGCAAGCCCAAAAGACGATTTCCCACTACCGCATATCGACATGCTAGTGGATAGCACTGCAAAATTCAACGTCTTTTCCTTCATGGATGGTTTCTCTGGTTATAATCAGATCAGAATGGCTCCCGAAGACATGGAGAAGACATCTTTCATCACGCCATGGGGCACTTTCTGCTACAAAGTAATGTCGTTTGGATTAAAGAATGCAGGCGCAACTTACCAAAGGGCGATGACTACTCTCTTTCATGATATGATGCACAAAGAGATCGAAGTCTACGTGGATGACATGATAGCAAAGTCTGATACAGAAGAAGAGCATATAGACTATCTCTTGAAGTTGTTTCAACGACTAAGGAAATTTCAGCTCCGCCTGAATCCTAACAAATGTACCTTTGGGGTAAGATCCGGAAAACTCCTAGGTTTCATCGTCAGTCAAAGAGGTATTGAAGTTGACCCTGACAAAGTCAAGGCTATTCAAGAAATGCCTACGCCACATACGGAAAAGCAAGTAAGAGGATTTCTTGGACGGTTAAATTACATCTCCAGATTTATCTCTCAAATGACTTCTACCTGTGGGCCGATATTCAAACTTCTCCGCAAAAATCAAGAGATTGTGTGGACAGAAGATTGCCAAAAGGCGTTTGACAGTATCAAGGAATACCTGTCAGAACCACCAATACTGATCCCTCCAGTGGAAGGAAGACCGTTAATCATATACCTTACCGTGCTAGAAGACTCCATGGGCTGCGTGCTTGGACAGCAAGATAACACCGGTAAGAAGGAGCATGCCATCTACTACTTGAGTAAAAAGTTCACAGACTGTGAAACTCGCTACTCCATGCTCGAGAAAACCTGTTGTGCTTTGGTGTGGGCTTCAAAACGTCTCCGCCAGTACATGATCAATCACACAACTTGGTTAATCTCCAAAATGGATCCAATCAAGTATGTCTTTGAAAAGCCTGCCTTAACAGGGAGAATCGCTCGATGGCAAATGCTGCTATCCGAATATGACATCCAGTACCGCGCTCAAAAAGCGGTCAAAGGAAGCATTCTCGCCGATCACTTGGCTTATCAACCGCTCAACGAATACCAATCTCTCAAGTTTGACTTCCCAGACGAGGATGTCCTGTACTTAAAGATGAAAGATTGCGACGAACCGCTGCCCGGAGAAGGACCAGATCCAGAATCCAGATGGGGCTTAGTCTTTGATGGAGCAGTTAACGTTTTTGGCAATGGAATTGGGGCATTTATCATTACTCCCGAGGGTTCTCATATCCCGTTTTCCGCCAGATTGCTATTTGATTGCACCAACAACATAGCAGAATACGAAGCTTGCATCATGGGTATCGAAGAAGCCATCGATTTGAGGATCAAGATCCTCGACATATATGGAGATTCAGCCCTTGTGATCAATCAAATCAAAGACAAGTATGAAACTCATCATCTTGGTCTAATTCCTTACAGAGATTATGCAAGACGATTGTTGACTTTCTTCAACAAAGTAGAACTGTATCATATCCCTCGAGATCAAAATCGAATGGCAGACGCCTTGGCTACTCTATCTTCTATGTTCAAAGTCAACGATTGGAATGATATGCCCAGAATTCGCATCAGACGCCTTGAAAGACCTGCGTATGTATTTACAACTGAAGCAGTCTTCGACAATAAACCGTGGTTCCACGACATCAAACGTTTTCTTCAGACACGAGAGTACCCACTCGGGGCATCGTACAAAGACAGGAAAACTCTAAGGAGGCTTTCGAGAAACTTCTTCCTCAATGAAGATGTTCTGTACAAAAGAAACTTCGACATGGTTCTGCTCAGATGCGTCGACAGGCAAGAAGCAGACACAATCATCCATGAAGTTCATGAAGGGTCCTTTGGAACCCATTCAAATGGGCATGCAATGTCTAGAAAAATCTTGAGAGCAGGATACTATTGGATAACGATGGAATCCGATTGCTGCAAACACGTCAAAAGATGTCACAAGTGCCAGATCTACGCAGATAAGATCCATGTGCCTCCGACTCTACTCAACGTTCTCTCCTCTCCATGGCCTTTCTCCATGTGGGGCATCGACATGATTGGGATGATCGAACCAAAAGCGTCCAATGGACATCGCTTCATTCTAGTAGCTATTGATTACTTCACCAAATGGGTCGAAGCAGCATCTTACGCCAACGTTACAAGACAAGTGGTTGTGAGGTTCATCAAGAACAACCTCATTTGCTGATATGGAGTTCCAAGCAAGATCATCACAGACAATGGATCGAACTTGAACAAGAAAATGATGAAAGAACTGTGTGAGGAATTCAAGATCGAGCATCATAACTCATCTCCTTACCGGCCAAAGATGAACGGCGCCGTTGAAGCTGCCAACAAGAACATCAAGAAGATTGTCCAGAAAATGGTCATCACCTACAAAGACTGGCACGAAATGCTGCCATTTGCTCTGCATGGGTATCGTACTTCAGTACGCACTTCAACAGGGGCAACTCCTTTTTCTCTAGTATACGACATGGAAGCAGTGCTCCCCGTAGAAGTTGAGATCCCATCAATGAGAGTTCTCATGGAAACCAAGTTATCTGAGGCCGAATGGTGTCAAAGCAGATATGATCAACTGAACTTAATTGAAGAAAAGCGCCTGACAGCTCTATGTCATGGACAACTGTATCAAAGAAGAATGAAGAAAGTTTTCGACAAAAAGGTCCGACCTCGTGAATTCCGAGAAGGCGACCTCGTGCTTAAAAAGATTTTGTCTTTTCAACCAGATTCTAGGGGCAAGTGGACTCCTAATTACGAAGGCCCATACATCGTCAAGAGAAGCTTTTCTGGCGGTGCTATGACTCTCACAACCATGGACGGCGATGAACTCCCACATCCTGTGAATGCTGACGCAGTCAAGAAATACTTTGTCTAAAAAAAACAAAAGAACAGCTCGGTAAGTCGAAAACCCGAAAAAGGCGGCTTAGGCAAAAATGAGCGTCTCGGTGGATTGAAAACCTGAAAAGGCGATCCAGGCAAAAATTAGAGACAATAAACAGAAAATATCCTGATAGATTGGAAACCTGAAAAGGCAATCTATGCAAAAAAACAAGGATACAAAAAAATGACAAAGTAACTGCGGTCAGTCTGTATTTTGTCCATCTGAAGAATCTTCCATCAACGGATCTTCAATCAACTTTTCTGAAGCGACAAACACAATTGGGATTCAAAGTTGTTAGGGATAATAGCGATTATTTGCTTTCAATGTAGCCTTTTCCCAATAAATTATCATTTCCAACTTTTGTAAATAGCTCATGGAATCACGCCTTTGGCTGATTACCATTCTATCAATAAATTTGAGCCTTGTGCCTTTTGTTTGCAATTCCTACTTTATTTTGTTTTGCAAAATAACGCTTTTATTGTGAAAATCACTTTTTGAAACTAAAATGTTTTAAACGAATTTTTACTTCAAAATTTTGAAACAAAAGCAAAATTTTCCTTTGAACTATGAACACGAAAAGAACTTTGACAGTTTCTCCATAAGTGTTTCGATCTCCGAAGGATAAAACAACTGCTACTGCAGTTTTCTCCTCAGCAGAAATCATCAAAGGACGATATTCTTATCCAAAAAGAATCCCCAACAAGGTTACCAATGAAATGCCTTTCCCAGAGAGAAAGAGCATGCAACTCAAAATTCTTCATCAGTGAACGTCTGCACCATTGCTGCAATTTTCACCGAATATTTGTTCGAACTGTGACGTGGTCCTTTTCCCAAATATCTCTTTAGTGTCTTTGTCAAAATATTGTTAGCATGCATATGACATTCATACATCATAGCATCATTCATGCATTTTTGCATTCCTCGAAATGTTTGCTTCCATATCACTGGTTTAAATCACACTTATTCATGTAGGTTTGATCATATCCCCAGTAGATTATCCCCAAGCAGAGAAATGCATTTTTTCTCTCCTGTTCCCCAGCTGAGATTATTCCTCATCAGGAACCAAGTCTTGATTAACTTTTCCTTTTCAGTTCATTCCTGGATAGAACCTTGTCTATGATCAACAAAGCAATAAGCAATAGCCTCGTTATCCGAGCCGCTTATTTCCTTGTCATAGAACATTTGTTTTTCTCAACAAAGTCAAGTCACGACCGTACGAGAAATTCTCCAGCAGTTGTCTTTCTGTCTAAAGAAAACCTGTGTCCTTTAAAATCAAAATGCCCGCATCTTCTCAAGAGAGAGATCCTCGGCAAGATTGTATCCAAGAAAATAGAAACTCATTTGAGTTCTGTTTCTCTCACTGTCTGTTGTTCACAAGGCTGAATACGCAGTAATTTTCTCAAAAAAAGATTTACCTTGTTATAGTTATCACTTTGTTGATAATTGGTAACATCTTCAGAACTCATTACCATAAACTATCACAAGGCTGATAATTGGTAATATCATTTTCACTTACCTTAAACATTGTCACAAGGCTGACAGAAGGTAATCTCTTTGTTTCCCAAAGTGAAACAGATATTCACATATTTTGTGAATCATTCTGTCCCCAGCAGGGTCGTATTCACAAAATTTTTTCCACCATGTCATTTCTTTGATATCATCTGGGTAAAAACTCTTTTTCAATCATTTTTGCATCATTCGCATTTTGGTATCTTAGGTCCAAATTTGCGTATTCTGATATTTAAGTCTCTTTACACCTATCAAAGCGAAGATATTCATCTTCATCTCTCAGGTTAAAGAAACTTAAATAGGGGCATCTGTCATACCCCAAATTTTGACCTAATATACCACCTTACATTTACATCATTGCATCACTAACAGTTCAGATAACATTAATCGGGTGTAGCATTCACAGGTCAAAATTAGGGTTTCATCAGATTTTCATCTGATTCAAGAGGCAACCAATTAGGGTTTGAGTTTTTCTCACCTCATTTGATCTATCTTGATCAAATCATCAGCCTCTGATCATCAGATATCCATTTTTCTCATAAATCAATCAAGGATCGACCAATTAGGGTTTTGATCGAGCATGAGAATTCTCTGACTTTTTGAACAAGAAATGACTTTTTTGGCTATAAATTGGTCATTATATCTTAGATACAACATCTTGACCTAATTTCTGGATTCAAAACATCACAAAAGTTCACAGATTTCATCAGTCAATTTCAAACATCGATGAAAATTCATCTACGCAAAAGTCAAACTTTGACTTTTGGTCAAATTTTCAAAACAAAACTTTTCAAACATCAAAATACTTCAAATGATCCATCATGATCATAAAAATCAAAGAATTTGAAAAAGTCAACAAAAGTCAAAGTTTCAATACTTAGAAAATTTTCTAAGTGTTAAAATTTCTTATTTTTTTCAAACTTCATGCCATTTTTTCACCTAGTTCCAATTTGAATTGGAAAAAACTCAAAACATGAAAGTTGTAGCTTGTGAAACAAGCTTTCCAAAATGTCCAAGAACTCTCAATCCATGGAGTCTAGCTATGCTTTTGAAATTGAAACATAAAGGCTCCATGAACATGTTTTTCAAAGTTCAAAACATCAATTATAGGTCATTTTGAGTTTTCTTCATCTAGAAGCAATACAAACTTGCCAACTTGATCATTGAGATGATAAATATCAGCTAGATATAATTGAGATGGGATAGAATCAAATTGAAGATTTTTCACACATGGTAAAAAGAGGAAACTTCCTTTTTCTTTTTAAAAGTCATTCTTACCCCTTAAGGCATCTTTGATTTTCCAAAAGCTTGTACTTGTGCCTAACAATTTCAGAGACATTGGCCTATAAATAGATCACCATTTCAAGTTCAAAACCATACCAAAGCATTGCAAAGTTATGCTTTCTCTCTTCTTTCTTCAAAATCAAGAAACATAGTTCAAATTGCCAAAACTTGCATTTTTGAAAATTGATGAGAAACTTTTGTCAAATTGGTGTCAAACACATTCCATGATCAATATTAAACTTGTTCAAAACTTAAAAACAACATGATCAAAGCTGGAAATCAGAAATCACATGCCATGAACACATGCTTGTACAAACTGCCATAACTTTCAAAATCGTGGCTAGGCTTGATTAACTTGTGTTGTAATCATTCAAACACCTTCCATATACCTCATATATATGATCCAGATCAATAACTAACAACTGTAACTCCATTAAACCCGATTTCGAGTTTCATGTTAAGCTGACTGCAGGTTGACTTGGGTGGAAAGATTGAAGCAAGCTCGAGGCAAGCAGACCATCCATATAGCTTCTATATAGGCCGGTGATGCTATAGCAATTGAAAAACAAGCTCTGGAAACACTAAATCATCATCTTCAATCTCAACTTGCACAGGTATGAATACGAACTGGGATATCATGATTCTTTGAACTTAATTGAAAAAACTCATGGCCAATCTCTTTCTGCACTCATCACGATCATAAGCCCTCAAGAAAATCAAAGACTCATTAACTACACATCATTTAATTTGAAAAATTCAGTTTTAGGGTTCATCACGATTTCCAGAAATTTAAGCATGCTAGGTTGAAAATAAATGCAATTAACATCCTCCTTCGTGTTCGTGATGAAAAACCGAGCAATTTTGATGTTTACTTCATTCAATTTCATTGAGAAATGAAGATTTTAGCTTGAATTGTTGAATCTGAAGATCAAAACGAAGAACATAGCTTGCGCGCGTGTTCTTGAGTTTAAATTTTTAAAACTTTCCAATGTTTTGTCTACACGTGTTTCTGATTCCTAAACACCAACGCTTGTCCATGGTAGCTAGCTTGCCCTTAAGGTTTTCCACGTAGCCACCCAATGGTCATGGGTTCAATCCCTCTCAAGACCATTCTTTTTCAAACTTTTCCATTTTTTCATGTTTTTTTTACAAAACTTTCACTTTTTTTTAACCAATCAAAACTCCTCATTTTGAGGTGATTTTTTGTACACTTGTCAATAAATACATCTATTTTATGATAGTGCAAAAATTTTCAGAAAAAACTTTCATCTGATTATATTTTAATCGAGCCGAAAACGACGTTCTGAACACTTTTCAAAACACCTTTTAAAGGTGAATTTTTCAAGTTTTCGACTTCCGATTCTTTTCAAAACTTTTCATAAATCAACCTTACATTTCAAAATACTTTCAAAATCATTTTTCAAAACTTTTCATCAAACTTGCATCTTTTTACCATGATCGATCCGATTTAAACGATAAAATCAAATTCGTTTTCTCTCGAATTTCTCAATCGATCATGGGCCTCCCTCACGGTGTAAGTCCCATAACATTCTTTTGTGTACATAATATTTCTTTGTACATATCAAATCCTCTCCAGATACATACAATTTTCATCTGTACATAATACAGATACTCCTTTTATATTCAAGTACAGACAAACTTCGATCGTCTGTTTTCACTTCACTTGTGTATACTCAAACCAACATTCTTTATGTACATACACATTTTCCTTGTACATATCAAATACAACTTTTATCTGTACATAACACAGATACTTTTTGAAAATACTTTTTTTTTCACAGATAAACTTCGATCTTTCGTTTCCGTTTCATCTGTACATACACTGAATACCATTGGTATTGAAAGGAGCATTATTCCCTGTGAAACTGCTTTTAAACCAATGTGCCTCCCTTATGGTGTAAGTCCCAACCCTCCTATGTACATCCACCTTTGTCTGTACATAAATAGCTCGTTCGTGTACATATTCACATCCTTGTACACAATTCAAACTTGTAAATAATCAAGTTACGCTCGTTTTAAACGTTCGTTTCACAGACACTTGTTTATATTTCATAAACTGTTGCAAATAAACATCATGCATTGTTTATATTTCCTTCATAAACTCCTGTGAATACATATCACACACACACTTGTTTATACAACTGTCTAATTATAACATAACAATTAGTCTAACCAATAGGTTTCCCACAGTTGTAGCCTCCGCTTGGGCTTTATACAAGATAATTCATCTCCAGCATGAATTTAGCCTCCTCTTGGGCTTTATGCAAGATAACTCTCCCCACAGAGTTAGCCTTCTCTTGGGCTTTGTACAAAGAAACTCATTCATCTGAGTTCAGCCTCCGCTTAGGCTTCATATAAGACAACACTCCCCTGTTGAGTCAGCCTCCTCTTGGGCTTCGTTCAAAAGAACTCCTCATTGAGTTTAGCCTTCTCTTGGGCATCATACAATGAAAGAGATAGGAAATCTCTTAACAGCCTCCTATTGGGCTTCCAATACAAAGAATCACCCACGCTAGGATAGAACCCTGAGAGTATAATTTCCCGGTGAAATTGCTCTAAATTCCAAAAGGATGATTTCCCGGTGAAATCCCTTTTAACACAAAGCCAACCATACCCTATAGCTTCCTCTTGAGCTTTATACAAGGACCCTCGATGACCCTCGGAATGCCTCCTCTTGGGCTAACAATACAAGGACCCATGGGCTTCTTAAAAGCATCCCTCTAATCCAATCAATTTCTCCTCGAGATTTAGACATCTATCATCTCTATGGAAGAAGTATCTCATCTATCATATCACATACAGTCAATCAAATTTTCAAACTTTTTTCAAATAAAAACATCTCTTAATTGTAAGTGGTAACGCTTGTACACTCAAGCAAAACACCTATAACTTACGACGAAAGATTTCATTCAATCAAACTTTTCAAAAATGTATGTGATGAAATAGATTAGATACATTTTTCATTAAGATGACATTTGTCTGTCTCTTACTAACATCCCGTTGCTTCCACTAGCATAAGTGGGAACTACGATTGCTCTGACTTTCTCAACATCCCTTTGAGAATACGTAGGCACAAGGTCCCATCCTTGGAGAGCAAATTTCTTTCTCTCTCAGACCAAACCAACCATAGATCCCTTTAGATCCGAGCTACAAATGCTCTGATTCCCATTAGGGGATATGTATGCAGAAGATCCATAGATCTTTGCGAGCACAATAACAACAAAACCTAGAATCCCACATAATCTATCATTCTTAAAATCCCAAAGGAGAAACTTTCCCAATCATAGAAATAGCAATTAAAACACACAAACATATCAAATATATTCATATATAAAACTATAGATAACTATATATATTTAGGGTGCTCCATCTATTTCCTTTATATAACAATCCCCCTTACTCATAATCTCCCCAATGCGTTGCGTCTAGTTTGCGCTAGTCGTTACGCATATCAATATCAATTGAGGGTATTAACAGCTTTCCCCTTTTTCATAATCATTAAATCATCTTTCTTGTGTTGAAAATAATAAAGCTTGATGCTCGGCATCTTTATAAACAAATCAAAGAGTAAATCGTTTGAGCGGAGGATCCGAATTGATTCGATTCCTCAGCGTCACCTTTGCGAGCAGGAAAAATGGCGACTCTGCTGGGGAGTACGCTGAAATTTTGATTTTTCAAAAAAAAAATGTGACTCTGCTCAAGAGCACCAAGCTTTTTTTGTTTTCAAAAAGAAAAGAAAGGGGATAAGCTTTCATGTTTTGCATATATCTGTTTTTCTTTATTGTGTGTTTTCGCGATTTCATCTGATGGAAAGAAATCCTAACCCGGATTTAAGAAACATTTTTAAGATCTAGGTGGAGGTATTAATACGTGAGAAGTTCAATACTTACGAAGTTAATATCTCCCGCTCAGTGGAGGTTGTCTTGGGGGTATTGTGTTTAGCAAGTATTTGCGAAGACATGGTGCATTCAAGGGAACTTAAGAAGCTGAGTGGGCTGTAGAACACATAACCCATCCTGGCCATTTAGGATGTAGTGCAGAGATTATTCGGGCGTAAGCCTAGAGTAATTATCATGCGAGACTACGATCAGGCGAGTTTCTCTTGAAAAATATTATTGGACCCACGAGTATTCCACAAATCCGATAATATTTCAAAGAGGAGTGTTGAGCCTGTATTATCAGTAGAACCCGTTTCACAGATGAATAAGCCCTTAGAACTTAACCACGTTGATTCTTATCGTTGGCTTCATGCTCGTGACTTCGAACGCTTGATCGTGTGTATAACTACTAACCATGTTTGTCGCATTCATGCATTCATTCAAAAAAAAAACTTCATTTTCTCTTCCCATTTCCAAAGAATTTAGAGATTTTTCTTTGTAAAATATTTTAGGTTAGAGTGATGGACGTCAGAGGAAGATTCACCAAAAGATACAGTTTTAGATTTCCTGACGTAGGAAAATTAAAAGAGTTAGCATCCTTGGTAGAAGATCCCTCGGATTTCAGAAAACGCTATGGAACTCTTTTAACTCTTCTGAACGCTAACGTTGATGAAGGACTTCTCAAAACTTTCGTTCAGTTCTACGATCCAGTCTATCGCTGTTTCACTTTCCTTGATTATCAGTTGATGCCTACTTTGGAAGAGTACGCGCATATTCTAGGTATCTCAGTATCGGACAAAGTGCCTTTCAATGGTTTGGAAGCCATTCCCAAGTCATCAGTCATTGCAACGATGACTCACTTAAAGAAATCTGAGATAGACAAAAACCTAACTACCAGAGGAAAACCATGGAAACCTACACTTCTTGGGTAAAGAAAAGAGCGAAGGAATTTCGAATGCCTTACGCTTATGAAGAACCCATGTTCTCAGTCGCTTCCAAATCAACAATTTTTCCCGTCAAGACTATGGGAGAATACCAAGAAGCATTGACCAAAATAAGGTTTGAGAAAGAAGCTTTGGAAAACAAATTCCTTAAGACTAACCTTGAGAATGAGAATCTCAAGAAGCAAGTCAAAGATCACGAAAAGACGCTTTACTTCCAGGATGAATGGCTCATGGAGAAAGACGAGAAGATTCGTCAGAAATATGACGCGATCAAGGAATTCATCAAAGAAAGAAAAGGAACGCTTGAAGATTTGATGAATAATCATCCTACTCCCAACGAGTGGAAGAGAGTCATTAGCAAGCTAAAGTCCGAGAAAGCTGAACTAAAAGCTCACTATGGAAAGGAAATCCTGAAGTTGAAGCTGCATCAAGCCTTTGGATCTTCATCTGAACAAGACATTTAATTTAGTTTAGTTTGTAATTTTTATCATTTATTTTATCATTTGTATGAGCAATGCTCCAAAATTGTTGTAATCTTCTTTCAATAATCAATAAACGTGTGTTTTCCATCCAAATATTTGCCAGAAATATCTCTTTTAGCGTAAATTCTTTGGAAATCTTTCTTTACAATCATAACCATGCATCATACTTTGCATTTAAGTCTATTGTCTAGAGTCTGATACTTGCACAGTTTGCACAGTTTGAACAGATAGGAAAAGATCGTCAAGCTGTCGCGTCTTAGAGTTTCTCGACTGCGTCCACAGCCGACTCGAACATACGATACACGTTCAAAAAGAAGGAAAGTAATGGAAGGATTTGAACAAGAGAATGTTGAACTTCGTAGTACAGGAACAACACTACAAGAAGAAGTGGAAAGACTCACATCTTTGGTCAACTCATTGGCCGCAGCGCAAAGTCAACAAGCAGCGTCAAGCAGTCAAAACCAAGCAGCGATCTCAGAAGACACTACTACTCCAGTTTCAGCTGTCGCAGTCAGTAGTTCACCTTTCAACATGCCAGAAGGCTATCCATGGGGCATGCCTTTCAACTTCGGCATCGGATTTCGCCAACCGACTTCTCAAATGCAAACAACTCTGCTTGAAATACCTACTTTGCAGCAGAGCTCAACACTTACTCTGCAACGTGGAGTAACTCTTCCACAAGTAACAATGCCGGTTTCTCAACCAATTATGACGAACTCAGCTTCCGTAGTGCACGCTACCATAGATGAAGAAGTTCACCATACTCCAGGCAATAACACGAATTCCCGTGGCTCGATGGAGAATCTCCAGGAACAGCTCCTCAAAATGCAGCTTGAGATAAAAACGATTCGAGGAAAGGAATTATTTGGGAAAAACGCCCAGGATCTTTGCTTAGTTCCTCGCGTAAGGATACCCGCAAAATTCAAGGTCCCTGACTTTGAAAAGTACAAAGGGAACTCCTGTCCACAAAATCATCTCACGATGTATGCCAGGAAAATGTCCACATACAACGAAGATCACCAGTTGTTGATCCATTACTTCCAAGATAGTCTCACCGGTGCCGCACTGAAATGGTACATGGGTTTAGACAGCACGAATATCCAAACATTCAACGACTTAGGTGAAGCCTTTGTCCAGCAGTACAAGTTCAACTTGGATATGGCTCCCGATAGGGATCAACTCCGCTCTATGTCTCAAAAAGAACGAGAGACATTCAAAGAATATGCGCAACGATGGAGGAAATTGCCAAGTCAACCCACCATTGGAAGAAAAGGAGATGACTAAGGTATTCTTGAATACTCTAGGCTCATTCTACTATGAGCGAATGATCGCTAGCTCCGGAAATTTCACGAGATGGTAAGCATGGAATGCGATTAGAAGAGGGTTCGAACGGACGCCTAACCAAGGAAGCGGATCTTCTAGTGGAATAAAGAAGGTTGGAACCGTTTTCCAAGGAAAAGGAACATGACATAGGAATGGTATCCGAGAAACCGCGTAAGAATGTCATTCAACAACGACGGTAGCTGCCATAGCACCCGTCAACACAACTCAAACACGAGAATTGCTCCGCATTTCAACAAAATCAACAAACTCAACACCTCGTCAGCACTCGGTTTAACAACCAAAACCGTGCGCCTCGGGTCACGCAATTCGACCCAATTCCAATGACGTACACGAGCTTTACCTGCGCTAATAGAAAGAAATCGACAGACAAGGTCACCACCTCGGTTCTGAAAAATTACCGTGGTGGTACAAGGCGGACGATCTTGCCCTTTTCACCAAGGGCACGTGCCATGACCTTGAGCATTGCATAGCATTAAAGGCGGTGAAGTTAGTAAGATCTAATCTTCTTTCCTTCAAATACAAATCCCAACGTGCAAGCCAATCCGCTTCCCTCATAGTGGACATTCAAGAAGTTTGATCGAGAAATACGACAGTATCTTGTCACGGATGTAAACTTGATCGAGGAAACTTAGTGCATCTCCATGAAGCATCAGGCAATGGCGCTTTTACTAAGCACGATTACGCAGCTTAAACGCTTCAAAGATATTCAAGGATGTCCCACCATAGAGCCGACATTCAGCGGTTGTTAGATATCGGTGACCTACAAATCTACAACGAGATGACCATGACGTGAATACAGTAGGGTATTTTCCGCATGAGCTTTTTGTCTCAGATATCAACTCGGAAAATCCCGAAGTTAACGTTATTGCCATTGAAGGTGATGAAGACGATTTCTCTAGATCTGAAGAATGGAGCACGTATCTAAACAGCCCTGAATATGTGTCTCAAGAGGAATCATATGCACCGACTGATCAATTCAAAGACATGTCCCTGCAACAACATAAAAATCCACCTGTCCCTGCTGAAGTTTGGGATACCTTGGGAGAACCAAGTGGCAAATTCGACTACATGGTGAAATACACTGCGCCAGAAAGCTCGAAAATCCGGATCGAAGATATCCAGCCCACTGGATGAGGTGATTCTTTTGAGTACCCTAGTCAACCAGAAGAGGTATACTCGTCTTCTCAGCCTAATCAACCAATTGAGATCCCCAATGAAGATCTCTGCTTCAACACGCCTGTGGAATCCACCAAACCAGATCCTGGTTATCACTACATCAACATGATCACCGAAGATCAAGAGTACGACTCGGGATACGATGCGAAAGTGTCGCCGACAATGAGTCTCTTCACTCAAGACTGGAAGGAACATCCCCAGAATTCAACACAAAGGTCAACAGGAAGTACCCATGCTATATCCCGTACTTCCCGATCTGTTAATCAAGAAGATCGCTTTAGCAGCACAAAAGGCAAAAGCCATCGTCCAGAGTCTTCAAAGCCTGCTCAGCCAGCAACCAAAGTCTACTCGAGGGTTAAACCAAGTGGGAAATTACCCGATTATCTTGATATCCAAGGAGTTCGTCACTACTGGAAACCTGTTGAAGTTCAGACTAATGTTCATAGCTCTAAGTAGTTTATCTTTGCTTTTGTTTTGAACTCTCGCCTCGCCCAAAGCGAAGAGATGTTTTATAGGGCTTAGCTTTTAAATAATTTCTCTTTGTCTTGCCCAAGACGAATGAGTTTGTATTTTAGGGCCCTGTTCATATCGTGAATCATAAATAAAACGCGTTGTTTTGATTCCACACTTTGTGTTTATTTTTGTTTTACCCTTTCTTGGAAATGATAATCCTAAAAAACACAATAAAAATCTTCAAAAAAAAATGATGATCTGCACACATTTTTCACAATTAACTTTGTCTAAAAAAAAAGAGTTAATTAATCAAACATAAATCAAACGTGCAGATTAACAAATGGACAAATCCATTGAAAGCAATAACTCTACGCTCTCTCCCAACTTTGAAATCCCCTGTGAAGTCGTCGAGGAAGAATTTGAAGAAGAGATCCCAGATGAGATTTCTCGACTACTAAAGCACGAGGAAAGGATCCTTCAGCCTCACAAAGAACCTCTAGAAGCAGTTAACTTGGGTTCTGAAGAAGATAAAAAAGAAGTAAATATCGGAGCTTCACTTGACAGCAGCGTCAAAGGCAAACTGATAAATCTTCTCAAAGAATATGTTGATGTATTCGCTTGGTCCTACCAAGACATGCCGGGTTTGGATACCAGCATCGTGGAGCATCATTTGCCATTAAAGCCAGAGTGTCCGCCAGTTAAGCAAAGGCTGAGAAGAGTTCACCCTGAAATGGCTGACAAAATCAAAAAGAAAGTTCAAAAGCAGCTCGACGCAGGATTCCTCGTCACTTCTGAATATCTTCAATGGCTAGCCAACATAGTGCCTGTCTCCAAGAAAGACGGAAAAGTCAGAATGTGTGTTGACTACCGGGACTTGAACAAAGCAAGCCCAAAAGACGATTTCCCACTACCGCATATCGATATGCTAGCGGATAACACTGCAAAATTCAACGTCTTTTCCTTCATGGATGGTTTCTCTGGTTATAATCAGATCAGAATGGCTCCCGAAGACATGGAGAAGACATCTTTCATCACGCCATGGGGCACTTTCGGCTACAAAGTAATGCCGTTTGGATTAAAGAATGCAGCAACTTACAAAGGCGATGACTACTCTTTCATGATATGATGCACAAAGAGATCGAAGTCTACGTGGATGACATGATAGCAAAGTCTGATACAGAAGAAGAGCATATAGACTATCTCTTGAAGTTGTTTCAACGACTAAGGAAATTTCAGCTCTGCCTGAATCCTAACAAATGCACCTTTGGGGTAAGATCCGGAAAACTCCTAGGTTTCATCGTCAGTCAAAGAGGTATTGAAGTTGACCCTGACAAAGTCAAGGCTATTCAAGAAATGCCTACGCCACATACGGAAAAGCAAGTAAGAGGATTTCTTGGACGGTTAAATTACATCTCCAGATTTATCTCTCAAATGATTGCTACCTGTGGGCCGATATTCAAACTTCTCCGCAAAAATCAAGAGATTGTGTGGACAGAAGATTGCCAAAAGGCGTTTGACAGTATCAAGGAATACCTGTCAGAACCACCAATACTGATCCCTCCGGAAGGAAGACCGTTAATCATATACCTTACCGTGCTAGAAGACTCCATGGGCTGCGTGCTTGGACAGAAGATAACACCGAAGAAGGAGCATGCCATCTACTACTTGAGTAAAAGTTCACGATGTGAAACTCGCTACTCCATGCTCGAGAAAACTTGTTGTGCTTTGGTGTGGGCTTCAAACTCCCAAGACATGATCAATCACACAACTTGGTTAATCTCCAAATGGATCCAATCAAGTATGTCTTTGAAAAGCCCGCCTTAACAGGAGAATCGCTCGATGGCAAATCTGCTATCCGAATATGACATCCATGCGCGCAAAAGCGGTCAAAGGAAGCATTCGCCGATCACTTGGCTTATCGATCGCTCAACGAATACCAATCTCTCAAGTTTGACTTCCCGACGAGGATGTCCTGTGCTTAAAGATGAAAGATTGCGACGAACCGCTGCGGAGAAGGACCGGATCCGAATCGGATGGGGCTTAGTCTTTGATGGAGCGATTAACGTTTTGGCAATGGAATTGGGACAGTTATCATTACTCCCGAGGGTTCTCATATCCCGTTTTCCGCCAGATTTCTATTTGATTGCACCAACATCATAGCAGAATACGAAGCTTGCATCATGGGTATCAAAGAAGCCATCGATTTGAGGATCAAGATCCTCGACATATATGGAGATTCAGCCCTTGTGATCAATCAAATCAAAGACAAGTATGAAACTCATCATCTTGGTCTAATTCCTTACAGAGATTATGCAAGACGATTGTTGACTTTCTTCAACAAAGTAGAACTGTATCATATCCCTCGAGATCAAAATCGAATGGCAGACGCCTTGGCTACTCTATCTTCCATGTTCAAAGTCAACGATTGGAATGATATGCCCAGAATTCGCATCAGACGCCTTGAAAGACCTGCGTATGTATTTACAACTGAAGCAGTCTTCGACAATAAACCGTGGTTCCACGACATCAAACGTTTTCTTCAGACACGAGAGTACCCACTCGGGGCATCGTACAAAGACAGGAAAACTCTAAGGAGGCTTTCGAGAAACTTCTTCCTCAATGAAGATGTTCTGTACAAAAGAAACTTCGACATGGTTCTGCTCAGATGCGTCGACAGGCAAGAAGCAGACACAATCATCCATGAAGTTCATGAAGGGTCCTTTGGAACCCATTCAAATGGGCATGCAATGTCTAGAAAAATCTTGAGAGCAGGATACTATTGGATAACGATGGAATCCGATTGCTGCAAACACGTCAAAAGATGTCACAAGTGCCAGATCTACGCAGATAAGATCCATGTGCCTCCGACTCTACTCAACGTTCTCTCCTCTCCATGGCCTTTATCCATGTGGGGCATCGACATGATTGGGATGATCGAACCAAAAGCGTCCAATGGACATCGCTTCATTCTAGTAGCTATTGATTACTTCACCAAATGGGTCGAAGCAGCATCTTACGCCAACGTTACAAGACAAGTGGTTGTGAGGTTCATCAAGAACAACCTCATTTGCTGATATGGAGTTCCAAGCAAGATCATCACAGACAATGGATCGAACTTGAACAAGAAAATGATGAAAGAACTGTGTGAGGAATTCAAGATCGAGCATCATAACTCATCTCCTTACCGGCCAAAGATGAACGGCGCCGTTGAAGCTGCCAACAAGAACATCAAGAAGATTGTCCAGAAAATGGTCATCACCTACAAAGACTGGCACGAAATGCTGCCATTTGCTCTGCATGGGTATCGTACTTCAGTACGCACTTCAACAGGGGCAACTCCTTTTTCTCTAGTATACGACATGGAAGCAGTGCTCCCCGTAGAAGTTGAGATCCCATCAATGAGAGTTCTCATGGAAACCAAGTTATCTGAGGCCGAATGGTGTCAAAGCAGATATGATCAACTGAACTTAATTGAAGAAAAGCGCCTGACAGCTCTATGTCATGGACAACTGTATCAAAGAAGAATGAAGAAAGTTTTCGACAAAAAGGTCCGACCTCGTGAATTCCGAGAAGGCGACCTCGTGCTTAAAAAGATTTTGTCTTTTCAACCAGATTCTAGGGGCAAGTGGACTCCTAATTACGAAGGCCCATACATCGTCAAGAGAAGCTTTTCTGGCGGTGCTATGACTCTCACAACCATGGACGGCGATGAACTCCCACATCCGTGAATGCCGAGTCAAGAAATACTTTGTCTAAAAACAAAAGAACAGCTCGGTAAGTCGAAAACCCGAAAAAGGCGGCTTAGGCAAAATGAGCGTCTCGGTGGATTGAAAACTGAAAAGCGATCAGGCAAAAATTAGAGACAATAAAAAGAAATATCGATAGATTGAAACACGAAAAGGCAATCTATGCAAAAACAAGGATACAAAAATGACAAAGTAATCGTCATCAGATTTTGTCCATCCAAGAATCTTCCATCAACGGATCTTCAATCAACTTTTACAAGCGACAAGCACAATTGGGATTCGAAGTTGTTAGGGATAATAGCGGTTATTTGCTTTCAATGTAGCCTTTTCCCAATAAATTATCATTTCCAACTTTTGTAAATAGCTCATGGAATCACGCCTTTGGCTGATTACCATTCTATCAATAAATTTGAGCCTTGTGCCTTTTGTTTGCAATTCCTACTTTATTTTGTTTTGCAAAATAACGCTTTTATTGTGAAAATCACTTTTTGAAACTAAAATGTTTTAAACGAATTTTTACTTCAAAATTTTGAAACAAAAGCAAAATTTTCCTTTGAACTATGAACACGGAAAGAACTTCGACAGTTTCTCCATAAGTGTTTCGATCTCCGAAGGATAAAACAACTGCTACTGCAGTTTTCTCCTCAGCAAAAATCATCAAAGGACGGTATTCTTATCCAAAAAGAATCCCCAACAAGGTTACCAATGAAATTCCTTTCCCAGAGAGAAAGAGCATGCAACTCAAAATTCTTCATCAGTGAACGTCTGCACCATTGCTGCAATTTTCACCGAATATTTGTTCGAACTGTGACGTGGTCCTTTTCCGAAATATCTCTTTAGTGTCTTTGTCAAAATATTGTTAGCATGCATATGACATTCATACATCATAGCATCATTCATGCATTTTTGCATTCCTCGAAATGTTTGCTTCCATATCACTGGTTTAAATCACACTTATTCATGTAGGTCTGATCATATCCCCAGTAGATTATCCCCAAGCAGAGAAATACATCTTTTCTCTCCTGTTCCCCAGCTGAGATTATTCCTCATCAGGAACCAAGTCTTGATTAACTTTTCCTTTTCAGTTCATTCCTGGATAGAACCTTGTCTATGATCAACAAAGCAATAAGCAATATCCTCGTTATCCGAGCCGCTTATTTCCTTGTCATAGAACATTTGTTTTTCTCAACAAAGTCAAGTCACGACCGTACGAGAAATTCACCAGCAGTTGTCTTTCTGTCTAAAGAAAACCTGTGTCCTTTAAAATCAAAATGCCCGCATCTTCTCAAGAGAGAGATCCTCGGCATGATTGTATCCAAGAAAATAGAAACTCATTTGAGTTCTGTTTCTCTCACTGTCTGTTGTTCACAAGGCTGAATACGCAGTAATTTTCTCAAAAAAAAGATTTACCTTGTTATAGTTATCACTTTGTTGATAATTGGTAACATCTTCAGAACTCATTACCATAAACTATCACAAGGCTGATAATTGGTAATATCATTTTCACTTACCTTAAACATTGTCACAAGGCTGACAGAAGGTAATCTCTTTGTTTCCCAAAGTGAAACAGATATTCACATATTTTGTGAATCATTCTGTCCCCAACAGGGTCGTATTCACAAAAATTTTCCCACCATGTCATTTCTTTGATATCATCTGGGTAAAAACTCTTTTTCAATCATTTTTGCATCATTCGCATTTTGGTATCTTAGGTCCAAATTTGCGTATTCTAATATTTAAGTCTCTTTATACCTATCAAAGCGAAGATATTCATCTTCATCTCTCAGGTTAAAGAAACTTAAATAGGGGCATCTGTCATACCCCAAATTTTGACCTAATATACCACCTTACATTTACATCATTGCATCACTAACAGTTCAGATAACATTAATCGGGTGTAGCATTCACAGGTCAAAATTAGGGTTTCATCATATTTTCATCTGATTCAAGAGGCAACCAATTAGGGTTTGAGTTTTTCTCACCTCATTTGATCTATCTTGATCAAATCATCAGCCTCTGATCATCAGATATCCATTTTCTCATAAATCAATCAAGGATCGACCAATTAGGGTTTTGATCAAGCATGAAAATTCTCTGACTTTTTGAACAAGAAATGACTTTTTTGGCTAGAAATTGGTCATTATATCTTAGATACAACATCTTGACCTAATTTCTGGATTCAAAACATCACAAAAGTTCACAGATTTCATCAGTCAATTTCTGAAACATCTGATGAAAATTCATCTGCACAGAAAAGTCAAACTTTGACTTTTGGTCAAATTTTTCAAAACAAAACTTTTTCAAACATCAAAATACTTCAAATGATCCATCATGATCATAAAAAATCAAAGAATTTGAAAAAGTCAACAAAAAGTCAAAAGTTTCAATACTTAGAAAATTTTCTAAGTGTTAAAATTTCTTATTTTTTTCAAACTTCATGCCATTTTTTCACCTAGTTCCAATTTGAATTGGAAAAAACTCAAAACATGAAAGTTGTAGCTTGTGAAACAAGCTTTCCAAAATGTCCAAGAACTCTCAAATCCATGGAGTCTATCTATGCTTTTGAAATTGAAACATAAAGGCTCCATGAACATGTTTTTCAAAGTTCAAAACATCAATTATAGGTCATTTTGAGTTTTCTTCATCTAGAAGCAATACAAACTTGCCAACTTGATCATTGAGCTGATAAATATCAGCTAGATATAATTTAGATGGGATAGAATCAAATTGAAGATTTTTCACACATGGTAAAAAGAGGAAACTTCCTTTTTCTTTTGAAAAGTCATTCTTACCCCTTAAGGCATCTTTGATTTTCCAAAAGCTTGTACTTGTGCCTAACAATTTCAGAGACATTGGCCTATAAATAGATCACCATTTCAAGTTCAAAACCACACCAAAGCATTGCAAAGTTATGCTTTCTCTCTTCTTTCTTCAAAATCAAGAAACATAGTTCAAATTGCCAAAACTTGCATTTTTGAAAATTGATGAGAAACTTTTGTCAAATTGTGTCAAACACATTCCATGATCAATATTAAACTTGTTCAAAACTTAAAAACAACATGATCAAAGCTGGAAATAAGAAATCACATGCCATGAACACATGCTTGTACAAACTGCCATAACTTTCAAAATCGTGGCTAGGCTTGATTAACTTGTGTTGTAATCATTCAAACACCTTCCATATACCTCATATATATGATCCAGATCAATAACTAACAACTGTAACTCCATTAACCCCGATTTCGAGTTTCATGTTAAGCTGACTGCAGGTTGACTTGGGTGGAAAGATTGAAGCAAGCTCGAGGCAAGCAGACCATCCATATAGCTTCTATATAGGCCGGTGATGCTATAGCAATTGAAAAACAAGCTCTGGAAACACTAAATCATCATCTTCAATCTCAACTTGCACAGGTATGAATACGAACTCGGATATCATGATTCTTTGAACTTAATTGAAAAAACTCATGGCCAATCTCTTTCTGCACTCATCACGATCATAAGCCCTCAAGAAAATCAAAGAATCATTAACTACACATCATTTAATTTGAAAAATTCAGTTTTAGGGTTCATCACGATTTCCAGAAATTTAAGCATGCTAGGTTGAAAATAAATGCAATTAACATCCTCCTTCGTGTTCGTGATGAAAAACCGAGCAATTTTGATGTTTACTTCATTCAATTTCATTGAGAAATGAAGATTTTAGCTTGAATTGTTGAATCTGAAGATCAAAACGAAGAACATAGCTTGCGCGCGTGTTCTTGAGTTTAAATTTTTAAAACTTTCCAATGTTTTGTCTACACGTGTTTCTGATTCCTAAACACCAACGCGCGCTTGTCCCAGTGGTAGCTAGCTTGCCCTTAAGGTTTTCTGCCACGTAGCCACCCAATGGTCATGGGTTCAATCCCTCTCAAGACCATTCTTTTTCAAACTTTTCCATTTTTTCATGTTTATTTTACAAAACTTTCACTTTTTTTTTAACCAATCAAAACTCCTCATTTTGAGGTGATTTTTTGTACACTTGTCAATAAATACATCTATTTTATGATAGTGCAAAAATTTTCAGAAAAAACTTTCATCTGATTATATTTTAATCGAGCCGAAAACGACGTTCTGAACACTTTTCAAAACACCTTTTAAAGGTGAATTTTTCAAGTTTTCGACTTCCGATTCTTTTCAAAACTTTTCATAAATCAACCTTACATTTCAAAATACTTTCAAAATCATTTTTCAAAACTTTTCATCAAACTTGCATCTTTTTACCATGATCGATCCGATTTAAACGATAAAATCAAATTTTTCTAGAATTTCTCAATCGATCATGGGCCTCCCTCACGGTGTAAGTCCCATAACATTCTTTTGTGTACATAATATTTCTTTGTACATATCAAATCCTCTCCAGATACATACAATTTTCATCTGTACATAATACAGATACTCCTTTTATATTCAAGTACAGACAAACTTCGATCGTCTGTTTTCACTTCACTTGTGTATACTCAAACCAACATTCTTTATGTACATACACATTTTCCTTGTACATATCAAATACAACTTTTATCTGTACATAACACAGATACTTTTTGAAAATACTTTTTTTCACAGATAAACTTCGATCTTTCGTTTCCGTTTCATCTGTACATACACTGAATACCATTGGTATTGAAAGGAGCATTATTCCCTGTGAAACTGCTTTTAAACCAATGGGCCTCCCTTATGGTGTAAGTCCCAACCCTCCTATGTACATCCACCTTTGTCTGTACATAAATAGCTCGTTCGTGTACATATTCACATCCTTGTACACAATTCAAACTTGTAAATAATCAAGTTACGCTCGTTTTAAACGTTCGTTTCACAGACACTTGTTTATATTTCATAAACTGTTGCAAATAAACATCATGCATTGTTTATATTTCCTTCATAAACTCCTGTGAATACATATCACACACACACTTGTTTATACAACTGTCTAATTATAACATAACAATTAGTCTAACCAATAGGTTTCCCATAGTTGTAGCCTCCGCTTGGGCTTTATACAAGATAATTCATCTCCAGCATGAATTTAGCCTCCTCTTGGGCTTTATGCAAGATAACTCTCCCCACAGAGTTAGCCTTCTCTTGGGCTTTGTACAAAGAAACTCATTCATCTGAGTTCAGCCTCCGCTTAGGCTTCATATAAGACAACACTCCCCTGTTGAGTCAACCTCCTCTTGGGCTTCGTTCAAAAGAACTCCTCATTGAGTTTAGCCTTCTCTTGGGCATCATACAATGAAAGAGATAGGAAATCTCTTAACAGCCTCCTATTGGGCTTCCAATACAAAGAATCACCCACGCTAGGATAGAACCCTGAGAGTATAATTTCCGGTGAAATTGCTCTAAATTCCAAAAGGATGATTTCCCGGTGAAATCCCTTTTAACACAAAGCCAGCCATACCCTATAGCTTCCTCTTGAGATTTATACAAGGACCCTCGATGACCCTCGATGACCCTCGGAATGCCTCCTCTTGGGCTAACAATACAAGGACCCATGGGCTTCTTAAAAGCATCCCTCTAATCCAATCAATTTCTCCTCGAGATTTAGACATCTATCATCTCTATGGAAGAAGTATCTCATCTATCATATCACATACAGTCAATCAAATTTTCAAACTTTTTTCAAACAAAAACATCTCTTAATTGTAAGTGGTAACGCTTGTATACTCGAGCAAAACACCCAATACTTACAGTTAACAGATTCAATCATCTTTTTCAAAACATCTTTCTTAAACATGTAAGTGGTAACGCTTGTACACTCAAGCAAAACACCTATAACTTACGACGAAAGATTTCATTCAATCAAACTTTTCAAAAATGTATGTGATGAAATAGATTAGATACATTTTTCATTAAGATGACATTTGTCTGTCTCTTACTAACATCCCGTTGCTTCCACTAGCATAAGTGGGAACTACGATTGCTCTGACTTTCTCAACATCCCTTTGAGAATACGTAGGCACAAGGTCCCATCCTTGGAGAGCAAATTTCTTTCTCTCTCAGACCAAACCAACCATAGATCCCTTTAGATCCGAGCTACAAATGCTCTGATTCCCATTAGGGGATATGTATGCAGAAGATCCATAGATCTTTGCGAGCACAATAACAACAAAACCTAGAATCCCACATAATCTATCATTCTTAAAATCCCAAAGGAGAAACTTTCCCAATCATAGAAATAACAATTAAAACACACAAACATATCAAATATATTCATATATAAAGCTATAGATAACTATATATATTTAGGGTGCTCCATCTATTCCCTTTATATAACAATCCCCCTTACTTAGAATCTCCCCAATGCGTTGCGTCTAGTTTGCGCTAGTCGTTACGCATATCAATATCAATTGAGGGTATTAACAGCTTTCCCCTTTTTCATAATCATTAAATCATCTTTCTTGTGTTGAAAATAATAAAGCTTGATGCTCGCGGCATCTTTATAAACAAATCAAAAGAGTAAATCGTTTCGAGCGGAGGATCCGAATTCGATTCGATTCCTCTAGCGTCACCTTTAACGCGAACAGAAAAATGGCGACTCACTGGGAGTACTGAAATTTTGATTTTCAAAAAAATGTGACTCGCTCAAGAGCACCAAGCTTTTTGTTTTCAAAAAAAAGAAAGGGATAAGCTTTCATGTTTTGCATATATCTGTTTTTCTTTATTGTGTGTTTTCGCGATTTCATCTGATGGAAAGAAATCCTAACCCGGATTTAAGAAACATTTTTAAGATCTAGGTGGAGGTATTAATACGTGAGAAGTTCAATACTTACGAAGTTAATATCTCCCGCTCAGTGGAGGTTGTCTTGGGGGTATTGTGTTTAGCAAGTATTTGCGAAGACATGGTGCATTCAAGGGAACTTAAGAAGCTGAGTGGGCTGTAGAACACATAACCCATCCTGGCCATTTAGGATGTAGTGCAGAGATTATTCGGGCGTAAGCCTAGAGTAATTGTCATGCGAGACTACGATCAGGCGAGTTTCTCTTGAAAAATATTATTGGACCCACGAGTATTCCACAAATCCGATAATATTTCAAAGAGGAGTGTTGAGCCTGTATTATCAGTAGAACCCGTTTCACAGATGAATAAGCCCTTAGAACTTAACCACGTTGATTCTTATCATTGGCTTCATGCTCGTGACTTCGAACGCTTGATCGTGTGTATAACTACTAACCATGTTTGTCGCATTCATGCATTCATTCAAAAAAAACTTCATTTTCTCTTCCCATTTCCAAAGAATTTAGAGATTTTTCTTTGTAAAATATTTTAGGTTAGAGTGATGGACGTCAGAGGAAGATTCACCAAAAGATACAGTTTTAGAATTCCTGACGTAGGAAAGTTAAAAGAGTTAGCATCCTTGGTAGAAGATCCCTCGGATTTCAGAAAACGCTATGGAACTCTTTTAACTCTTCTGAACGCTAACGTTGATGAAGGACTTCTCAAAACTTTCGTTCAGTTCTACGATCCAGTCTATCGCTGTTTCACTTTCCCTGATTATCAGTTGATGCCTACTTTGGAAGAGTACGCGCATATCCTAGGTATCTCAGTATCAGACAAAGTGCCTTTCAATGGTTTGGAAGCCATTCCCAAGTCATCAGTCATTGCAACGATGACTCACTTAAAGAAATCTGAGATAGACAAAAACCTAACTACCAGAGGAAAACCATGGAAACCTACACTTCTTGGGTAAAGAAAAGAGCGAAGGAATTTCGAATGCCTTACGCTTATGAAGAACCCATGTTCTCAGTCGCTTCCAAATCAACAATTTTTCCCGTCAAGACTATGGGAGAATACCAAGAAGCATTGACCAAAATAAGGTTTGAGAAAGAAGCTTTGGAAAACAAATTCCTTAAGACTAACCTTGAGAATGAGAATCTCAAGAAGCAAGTCAAAGATCACGAAAAGACGCTTTACTTCCAGGATGAATGGCTCATGGAGAAAGACGAGAAGATTCGTCAGAAATATGACGCGATCAAGGAATTCATCAAAGAAAGAAAAGGAACGCTTGAAGATTTGATGAATAATCATCCTACTCCCAACGAGTGGAAGAGAGTCATTAGCAAGCTAAAGTCCGAGAAAGCTGAACTAAAAGCTCACTATGGAAAGGAAATCCTGAAGTTTAAGCTGCATCAAGCCTTTGGATCTTCATCTGACGAAGACATTTAATTTAGTTTAGTTTGTAATTTTTATCATTTATTTTATCATTTGTATGAGCAATGCTCCAAAATTGTTGTAATCTTCTTTCAATAATCAATAAACGTGTGTTTTCCATCCAAATATTTGCCAAAAATATCTCTTTTAGCGTAAATTCTTTGGAAATCTTTCTTTACAATCATAACCATGCATCATACTTTGCATTTAAGTCTATTGTCTAGAGTCTGATACTTGCACAGTTTGCACAGTTTGAACAGATAGGAAAAGATCGTCAAGCTGTCGCGTCTTAGAGTTTCTCGACTGCGTCCACAGCCGACTCGAACATACGATACACGTTCAAAAAGAAGGAAAGTAATGGAAGGATTTGAACAAGAGAATGTTGAACTTCGTAGTACAGGAACAACACTACAAGAAGAAGTGGAAAGACTCACATCTTTGGTCAACTCATTGGCCGCAGCGCAAAGTCAACAAGCAGCGTCAAGCAGTCAAAACCAAGCAGCGATCTCAGAAGACACTACTACTCCAGTTTCAGCTGTCGCAGTCAGTAGTTCACCTTTCAACATGCCAGAAGGCTATCCATGGGGCATGCCTTTCAACTTCGGCATCGGATTTCGCCAACCGACTTCTCAAATGCAAACAACTCCGCTTGAAATACCTACTTTGCAGCAGAGCTCAACACTTACTCTGCAACGTGGAGTAACTCTTCCACAAGTAACAATGTCGGTTTCTCAACCAATTATGACGAACTCAGCTTCCGTAGTGCACGCTACCATAGATGAAGAAGTTCACCATACTCCAGGCAATAACACGAATTCCCGTGGCTCGATGGAGAATCTCCAAGAACAGCTCCTCAAAATGCAGCTTGAGATAAAAACGATTCGAGGAAAGGAATTGTTTGGGAAAAATGCCCAGGATCTTTGCTTAGTTCCTCGCGTAAGGATACCCACAAAATTCAAGGTCCCTGACTTTGAAAAGTACAAAGGGAAATCCTGTCCACAAAGTCATCTCACGATGTATGCCAGGAAAATGTCCACATACAACGAAGATCACCAGTTGTTGATCCATTACTTCCAAGATAGTCTCACCGGTGCCGCACTGAAATGGTACATGGGTTTAGACAGCACGAATATCCAGACATTCAACGACTTAGGTGAAGCCTTTGTCCAGCAGTACAAGTTCAACTTGGATATGGCTCCCGATAGGGATCAACTCCGCTCTATGTCTCAAAAAGAACGAGAGACATTCAAAGAATATGCGCAACGATGGAGGGAAATTGCTGCCCAAGTCAACCCACCATTGGAAGAAAAGGAGATGACTAAGGTATTCTTGAATACTCTAGGCTCATTCTACTATGAGCGAATGATCGCTAGCGCTCCAGGAAATTTCACCGAGGAAGCAGGATCTTCTAGTGGAATAAAGAAGGTTGGAACCAGTTTTCCAAGGAAAAAGGAACATGACATAGGAATGGTATCCCGAGGGAAACCGCGTAAGAATGTCATTCAACAACGACAGGTAGCTGCCATAGCACCCGCCGTCAACACAACTCCAAACACAGGAATTGCTCCGCAATTTCAACAAAATCAACAAACTCAACACCTCGTCAAGGCTCAGTTTAACAACCAAAATCAGGCGCCTCGGGTCACGCAATTCGACCCAATTCCAATGACGTACACAGAACTTTACCTGCGCTAATAGAAAGAAATCTGATACAGACAAGGTCACCACCTCCGGTTCCTGAAAAATTACCGTGGTGGTACAAGGCGGACGTATCTTGCCCTTTTCACCAAGGGGCACCAGGCCATGACCTTGAGCATTGCATAGCATTAAAGGCAGAAGTAAGAAGTTAGTAAGATCTAATCTTCTTTCCTTCGTAAATACAAATCCCAACGCAAGCCAATCCGCTTCCCAACGGACATTCAAGAAGTTTGATCGAGAAATACGACAGTATCTTGTCACAGACGTAAACTTGATCAGAGGAAACTTAGTGCATCTCCATGAAGCATACAGTGCAATGAGCGCTTTTACTAAGCACGATTACGCAGCTTGTAACGTCTGCTTCAAAGATATTCAAGGATGTCCCACCATAAGAGCCGACATTCAGCGGTTGTTAGATATCGGTGACCTACAAATCTACAGAAACAGAGATGACCATGACGTGAATACAGTAGGGTATTTTCCGCATGAGCTTTTTGTCTCAGATATCAACTCGGAAAATCCCGAAGTTAACGTTATTGCCATTGAAGGTGATGAAGACGATTTCTCTAGATCTGAAGAATGGAGCACGTATCTAAACAGCCCTGAATATGTGTCTCAAGAGGAATCATATGCACCGACTAATCAATTCAAAGACATGTCCCTGCAGCAACATAAAAATCCACCTGTCACCTTTTAACGCGAACAATACGGCTCGATTATGGTTTCTAAGTCAATATAACAGCCACCTAAACATGTCAAAATGTTGATTAAAAGTTAATTGAAAGTTAGAACAAGTGTTAGACACTATATGCAAAGAAATAGATTCCTAACTAGGTGAATTAGCAAACAATTACCTGTGTTTGTATCATACAAAAGGAAAATCGAATAAAAACCTAAAAAGGGACCTAAAAAATATGAGAAAACTTCCTAGAGCCTCCTAACATCTAATAGAACTAGAATATCAATTTTAGGAATTTTTACTATTGAGAAACGATCAAAAACCGCATCTAAATGCGAAGATGTGGTGGGAAAAATCGCTTCTAAACATGTTATCAAAAACAATTAAAAAAGAATTGAAATACAACTATCAAAATTCCCAAAAAAAGGAAGAAAAAAATCCTAAGAATCTCTAAAGTCAGAAACATTTTATTCATATTTTTATTGTCGAGAAATGATCGAAAAAACACATTGAAACGTGCAAGGTATCATGGAGAAATCGCTTCTAAACATATTATCGAAAATGGATCAAAAACCAAAGGAAATTAATTGTTAAAAATCCACAAAAAATATCAAAAATATAATAAGACACTACAAAGTCAGAAATGTATTTTTATGTATTTTTATGAGTCGACAGAATCGAAATCGAAAGCATAATTGATTATATGTCAAGAATTTGAACCATGGAAACAGGGGGGTGCAGATCCTAGTTTTCTAATGAACTAAACTTAGTTAAATGGGCATTAAGGCAAATTTCGCTAGGCCCAGTCTCGTGATTTGCATTAAGTCCATTCATTCAAACAAAAAACTATCAGATTTTTCTTATTTGTTATATATGTCACGTTTTATTAATCCTTGTTCATGTGATACAAGTTGTATCAATCGGTCACCTATTTAAACTCAGATTTTTTATAAATAATAAAAAAGGGGACACGTGTCAGTATCAGATTGGTTAATGAGAAAACATACATGAGCCAGTAGAGAACAACCACGCCTAGGGTTCATCGGCCTGAGAAGTACAAACCTGCTGGAATCAACCTTCTTCTCCGGCAACTCCTGCCGAAACTAGACGAGACGCGACGGGAACTCATTAATATGGAACCATTCAACTCGAAATCCTTCCCTGAACTCGTTTCTAACCTCCATTTTTTCTTATCGTTGTGCTATTGCCTAGAAGTCACGATATATGAGGGAATCTTCAACACGATGTTGGAATCTTTTGAAAGAAACTCGATTAGAATCGTAGCGATCGTCTCCAACGTGAAGGAACGAATTCGTCTCGTTCAATATGGAGAATCAGGAAACGAGAACTCACTCTACTCTTCTGAACCGCAACTGCTTTCTGCGATGGTTCCAACCGGATCGTAACCTCCTTTCAAATGAGTGATAGTGAAAGGTTGAAAGTAGCATGAGAAATAGAGTGGAGATGGTTGGCCATTTCTGTTACAGTGGTGGTGGTTGTTTGTTGCGGTGAGATGAGGAGAAGAGAGAGTTTGTCACAGATTCGCTACCGGTTCTTTCCTCTTTCTGTTATGGATGGAAGGTCGTTTGAGGGTGAGAGCCGGAAAAGAAAGATGGTGATGTCAAGAAGTTTGTTGGATTTCTCTCTTTCCTTCTGTTATGGCGGTTCTCCTCGAATCGGTTGGATGAATGGTTGGTTATCTTTTGTAACAGAACCTCTTCACTTCCTTTCTTGAAATCGAGAGAGTGAGCCCGAAAAAAGAGTGGATTAGAAGGTTGTTGAGAGAGATGAATGTGGTGGTGGTCAGTGGGTTAGGATGAAGGAAGGTGATGGATAATACAGAGGCTGGTTGATGGAAGATGAAAAGAGTTGAGAAGGTGAGAGAGAGAGAGAGAGAGAGAGAGGAAGATTCTGTTCTGTGCGAGAAAAAGAGTGAGGGCATTTTTTGTTCTGGCCTCGAGTGAAAAGTTTGTTACCTTTCTGTTACATGCCAGAATGGACGGGTGAGAGAGTTTTTCTGATACTGTTCTACCGAAAATCTGAAGGAGTTGGAGTCCCAAATAGCCGAGAGTTTTTGTTACAAGATTTGTGTCTATCTCTTTTCTTGGTTTACCATGCATGCACCCACGTTACATGGCTCTCTAACTCGGGATACGAGAATTTTCATGATAAGATCCAAAGACCAAATTTGGAGAACACATTTCCCTGAGCAACTTTCATGTTGAAGACTTTTCGAATCGAGGCCCGTAGCATGCATGAAAACAGCCCTGAAGTCGTGGCCTCGAAGCTGGTTCTAAAATCAGCAATTATTCAAAAGCTTTGCTAACCACAAACTCAGTTTGAGTATGCTACTTTATGACCCTATAACTCTCTCGATACTCGACCAAGTGATGCAAACTCGACACCATTGGAAAGAGCACGTGTGATAGAACAACTTTGTAGTTCGTTGCCAATTTAAACGGAGCCTTAATCATCGAATAAAAAGTGTTTGAACTTTGCCACACGAGTGTTCGATAAAAGTCCAGACCTGGATGGGCAAGTTCCAAGCATGACTTGCAACAATTTTCCAACTTCAGACTGTCAACTACGGCGCCTCATATTTTACGCTCCGACGTCCGAAACGAAATAATTTCTAAACGGAACTTGTAGAGGACACGACAAAATCACACTTTCATGTTCAGAGTTCTTCCGTGCGGTGATCGAATCGATGACAAAAACAACCCTGAACATGCGCACAACAACCATTCGAATATTGCAAACACGATGAATCCTTATTTTCTGGCTTTGAAACTTTCGATCCGAGTCCCGAATGAAATCGATTCCTTCAAGAGAATTGTAGACCACCGTGAGATGAACAACTTTGTAGTTGAACACTTTTTAATTCGTATCCGATAGCTATGATAAAATCGAACCTGAAATCGTCAGTATGACCATGTAAACAAACACTCCAAAAAAATTCTAAGTGTCGAATCATTGTAACATAATGAATTCATAACTTTCGAGCCTCATAACTTTTTATCCGAGCTCCGAATTAACTCGATTTCTTCAGCAAAGTTGTAGATTGCTGCGAAATGAATAACTTTGATTTTGAACTCAACTTGAATCGACGCCTCGAAACATGTGTAAAATACCTCTGAAGTCGAGCACTTGAACACATTGAAAAACACTTAAAATTTCACTAAGTGTAAACTTCAAAAGTTATGAACATTAAACTTCGGAGCCTCATAACTCGAAATTCGGGCATTTCTGGAGAAATCTTCACAGGGACAAATTTGGAGTGCGAAATACGCTCTTTCCAACGATTGCTCATTCGTCAAATTTCAACCACAGACAAGTGAGATAGAGAGTCGACAACATGGCTCCGTGAACACAAAGTACTTAAAACTTAGAAAAAAATTCTAAGTCTAAAGTTACTTAAATTGCAAGTAATCTTGTTTTCACCCGATTCTTCTGATCTTTCTCAACAGATGATCACATTTTCTCGAATCTTGACTTTTGACCATAATTTTGACCATAAATTCTACTCGGTCAAACTTTGACTTGTTGACTTTTCAATACACACACTCAAATATCATTTTATCCGACTGTCCTTGATTTTCTAATGAATCGCATGGATCGATAAGTCATGTGCAGATAGCTCAAGACTCATAAAAGGCTATAGAATCAATTTGGGCTCATATATTCAAACACAACACACTGTAGCTTGGAGCTGTAATCAATGTCCACATGATAGGTAATCAGAACCTCAAAACTCCAATTCTCGATAGATAATCAGAAGCTTCTGGACACACATATCTTGCGTATTGAGATGACGCTTGAAATTACAGAAATTCAGATATCCAGCTTTCGAGAACCAAACATCTTCTTCAGAATTGTACAGGTTCATACGATTTAGAAAATCTCGAACCCATGGTTAATGCATGAATAACATGTAAGCAATGCACCTATTGATCAAGTGTAAGCCCATTATTTATTAAAAAATGAAGACGGCGAATTTTGGGGTGCAACAACATACAAACACACTCTCCAGTTACACAAACTTCAAGAATCACATCATCCTCGTTCCCAGTCGAGGATACGTTCCAAAAAGAGCGAAGTGTGGCAATCCTCACCTTGTTAACGACACTTTGTTTGAAGCCTATAACTTCTCCACTAAACTGATTGCTCGTTTCCACCAGGAGCTCCACAGAACCTAAAGAATCAGGGTCAGAATCACTATCAGAGGTTAGAACGTCAGAGTTAATCTTGTTCATAACCCTCTCTAGTTCTTCTACCCCTAGAGCATCACTCATCTCTCGCATGCATTCCTCCCACAAAATCCTACACCCATCGCTACTCATATGTTTTCTATGCCCTAAATCATCGCATTCTTTAATAATAACCATTTCGCTAAAGTAAAACAAAAGATAAGCGGAGGATAGAAGATGAATACCTAAAAAATATGTTTGAAGAGGATGCGAGGGATCAATTTTAGGCCAACGGTAGGAGAGGATTTGTAGGAAGGAATGGAAAAGGAAATATTTTTTAAAACGAAATGAGACGTTATAAAAAGAAAAGAGGAAGCGTGCTTTCATTTAAAATCCACTACCATAATTATTATACCTAAAACTAGGTAGGTGACTGTTGTGCTAACTAGGGTACTGAGTACACACGTTTGTAGTCCATCAGTGTCGACATATATCTCGGCCAAGATTTATGTTTTCTTCTTTCGAATATAAAACTTCAAGGCATGAAGTCATATGCTCGTGGGGATTATGATCGTACATAAAATCAACAGGCACTGATAATCGAGGTCCTGATACTTCTATAAATAGGGCTCCCGACTGAGGGGTAAACAAGACATATAGCTTGGAGCACAAGTATCCTCACTTGAGCTCTGAATCCCTAAACATACCTACAAAATTATTCTAGCAAGAACACTTGTGTGTGTGTGTGTGTGTGTGTGTGTGTGTGTGTGTGTATATAAGCTCCTAAAGGATAACACAATTCCCGCTCATGAGGAATTACATCGTAGTATCGTCCATCCACCCATTGGGCCAATAATTTTTGAGATTAAGCCCTCTCTTGTGGGCATGGTTCAGCAAAATCAATTCTCGAGACTACCACTAAAAATCCTAATTTGCACTTATATCAGTCTCCTTCATTCCACACGAATGACATTTGATGTAGCTATCGATGTCACCCTTATGAATAGTTCTAAGTATCCAGCCTATAATCTCGTTGGAGATATGGCGAAGAACCACCACTCATGGAGAAACGCTTGTGAACTCACTGCAAAATCCCCTCAAAAGAGTGGGTTTTACGAAATCACTCCTTTTAACCACCTGGACGCCAAAGTAAATGTCCTTTATCAAAAGATAGGGAATCTACACATAACCCCTTTTAAAAAATTCATTAGTTCATATCGGATAGGCTTATAAAAAGTTGAAACAAACACTATCAATTTTTTTTGATAAATTCAATGTCTTTGACTTACCAAATCTAAAAAAAATGGTAGTCCATAATCGATATGCCAATAAAAAATTGAAGTTAATACTATCAGATTTTTTAAAATAAATTCGATACGAATATAGTTTTTCAAAAATTCAAAAATTGGTATAAAATCATCTAATTTATTAAGAATATTTGACAAAATTGTATGCAGTGGAAGTGTAAAATTTAATTAGGGGAATTTCTTATTCCACACATGCCTAGAAGAAAGACCCTTTGCAATTTTGAAAATTCGAAAACCAGAAATGCATTTCGGGTTCACACCATATATTTTACAAAAACAGGCCAAATATGGTTTCACCATTCAAAATGTAAAAAAACAAAACTGGAGATATACTTCTGGCTCTGTATCGGTTTTATGTTTTCGGGTTTTAGAGCGGTGAAGATTGATTTTTTCTGCCACCTTGTCACATGGTATATAACCAGAAGTATACTTCTGATTTTATGGAAAACTCATAATGCTTAAAAGAGTAACCAACATAGTCAACTTTAATCAAACCATTTCTTATTTTTTTCCCATAAAACCTCTCATAAACCCTTTCATTCTCAATCCATTGTCTACTCTAAATCTTCATTTGTATGGTTCATCATATCAAAAGGAACTCAAGGAAGTGGAATTTAAGGTAAAGTTTATTTATTTCTATCCCTATTCCTTACATTAATCTATTTTTTTATTGTGGAAAATGTTACACAAAAACCAGATGTATATTTCCGGATGGTAGTTGAACATAATCGGAAATACAATTTCAGTTTCTGATTGTGCTTATTTTACAGCAGCTTCTGCCATGTTCTATGTAAGTGTTAATAAGTTTAATGCTTTTTATAACATTTGATACGGTGCATCCCGATAACATTCTCAAACCTAATGTTCTCAAGTTGTTTCACCTCTCGTATCTCATATCGTCAATAAGGTGGTAGATACTCGTGTGCATTTTGAAAATGGAGAAGAGTTTGAATTACGTGAAAACATGTTGCAGTGGATTCGTATATAGGCTAAGAAACCAGGATTTGGTGTTGTGATTCGAAGATCTGATAATGATACAGATAGAAGAAATGCATTTGTGACTTTGACATGAGAAAGAAATGGGAAATATATATGTCGTATCCAAAAATTGAAACGCGACGAACATGTTCAAGAAAATGTGAATGTCCATTTAGGTTGCGTGGTTATCTTTTGGCAAATAACAAATGGAGATTTAATGTGATATGTGGTTTACACAACCATGATTTAAGTCAAAAGTTAGTTGGTCATCCAATTATATGTCGCCTCCTTCCGGATGAGAAGGCATGTGTTTCTGACATGACTTTGAACTTGGTACCACCCAAAAACATACTTGCAACTTTGAAGCACAAAAGATCCGGGAATACATCAAATATCAAGCAAGTTTACAATAGGCGCTATTAATCCAAATTAGTGATGAGGGGGATCGAATCGAGATGCAACACCTCTTGAAACTTCTAGATGAAAAAAAATATGTTTGTAGGCACCGACGAGGTGATTATGGGGTAACAGTAAGATATATTTATTGGACACATCCTGACTCCATTAAATTGTTCAGTATATTTTCCACCATTCTCATAATTGATTCAACGTATAAGACCAACAAGTACATGCTTCCATTGTTGGAAATTGTTGTTGTTACGTAGACTAAGAAGACGTATTCTGTTGGTTTTGAACTTATAGAGTGCAGAAAAAAAAGGACAATTTTGCATGGGCTTTAGAGGTTTGTAGGTCAATGTTGAAGGATCAAGAAGATGTGCAAAAAGTAATTGTTATCACCTAAGATATAACATTAACGAATTTGATTGCAACTATATTTCCTACTTCTTACGCCTTACTTTGTAGGTACCATATTACTAAAAATGTGAGAAGTCGAGATAAACCCGCGGTAGGGACAAACAGATTGCATGTGAAGATGAAAAACTGGTCAAGGTGGGCGTCATTGTGGAGAAAATTATGGATGCATGAAATGTTATAATAAATACAAATACAAAAGAGCTATACTCTGATGTTGTTTTACAATTCAAGAATATTTGCATAAAACATCCTGATCTATTAAAATATGTTGAAAGCACAATACTTAATCAGATAAAGGAAAAGATTTTTTGTGCCTGAACCGATGAGGTTATGCATCTCGAAAATACAATAACAAATCGAGTTAAGTTTGCGCATGATTGTCTAAAGAATTGGCTGGGAAATAACAAGGGTGATTTGATTACGGGTTGGGATTTTGTAAACCAGTTGATATTAAACCAGCATAACGAGATACAAACAACATTTGGTTGTAGTATCACGGTGTTGGAACACAAGTTTAAATAAAACACCCTATATTATCATTTGGTCGGTAATTTGTCTCAGGCAGCTCTAAATTATATTTTTCATGAAGCCAAACGAGCTTCTAATGTCAGTTCCGAAAGCTCAAGTGTGGTTGTACAATTGTGAAAACATATGGTCTCCCTTGTACTTGTGTCATATCTAAGACGATGAAAGTTGATTGCTCAATACGTATGGACGAGGTCTCTAGTAATTGGAAGAGACTCAGTTTTGAAGATGACGATAAAATGAAAGACGATAAATAAAGTATTTCCATCTTGACTAAATGTGAAGCGATACAAGAAAGATTTTTGAAAGTTGATGACACCACCAAACTATATATCAAAGAGCAATTGAGGAAGATTGCTTTCCTGGAGACCACAAACATGAAAACACCATCTCAACCGGTAAAACCTAAAGGGGCGCATAAGAAGGTGAAACCGACATCGGGCGAAAGTTCAACATCAAGGATTCGTTCATATTTTAAACACGTTGAAAAAAGTCTTGATTCACCTACTCTGAAATCTCAGAAAAGTGCTTTCAAATGTGCTTGTATTAGCAAACTGCCTCTTACACTGACTCAACCCAAAATACCTTTCATCGATCACATGTTGATTTTTATGCACAAGTACATTGAACGGATCGTAAATGTCGGGGGTGACGATAATTGTGGTTTTCGAGACGTTTCCGGTTTCCTCGGTAAAGGGGAAAAGGCTCACTAACTTGTTCGTGATACTCTTATCAGAGAGTTTAGGGGCAATAGAGATTTATACACACGTGTGTTCGAGAGCAAAGAGAAAGTTGAAGATATATATATATATATATATATATATATATATATATATATATATATATATATATAACGCTCTTGTATCTTGCGTGGGTGGATTTGTGTCATACCCCAATTTTTGACCTAATATACCACCTTACATTTGCATTACTGCATCACTAACAGTTCAGAACAGAATTAATCGGGTGTGGCTTCTACAGGTCAAAATTAGGGTTTCACAAATTTTTCATCTGATTCAAGAGGTAATCAATTAGGGTTTGAGTTTCATTCACCTCAATTGATCTATCTTAATCAAATCATCAACCTCTGATCTTCAGATATCCAACTTTTCTTCATGATCTATCGAGGATCGACCAATTAGGGTTTTTATCGAGGACAAGCAATCACTGATTTTCTGATCAATGAATGACTTTTTTGCTTGGAGATTGATCTTCATATCTCCAATACAACATCTTGACCTAATTTCTGGATTCAAAACATCACAGAAGTTCACAAAATTCATCAGTCAATTTCTGGATCATCTGATGAAATTTCATCTGCACTGAAAAGTCAATCTTTGACTTTTGGTCAACTTTTTCAAGATAAAACTTTGTCAATCATCAAAATACTTCAAATGATCCATCATGATAATAAAAATCAAGAAATTTGGAAAAGTCAACAAAAAGTCAAAATTTTCAACACTTAGAAAATTTTTCAAGTGTTAAAATTTCACATTTTTTCCTACTTTCATGGCATTGTTTCACATAGTTCCATTTGGAATTAGGAAAAACTCAAAACATGAAAGTTGTAGCCCTTGAAACAAGCTTTCCAAAATGTCCAAGAACTTGCAAATCCATGGTGTCTAGCTATACTTTTGATTTTGAAACATAGAGCTCCAAAAGCCATGATTTTCAAGTACAACCTTCGAAATTACAAGTCACTTTTGAGTTTTCTCCTTCTAGAAGCCTTGCCACATAGCCAAGAAGGATAGAGCTGATAAAAATCAGATGGAAAGTAATTATGATGAGATAAGATCAAGTTGAATTATTTAACCATGGTTAAAAGGAAGCTTCCTTTTGCATTTATGGCAAAAATGACTTTCTTGCCCTCTAAGGCAAGTTGTCCAAATCCAAGCCAATCCTCTTTGCTTGCTAATCTGAAACCTTGAACTATAAATAGAGGTCATGTTTGCCATTTGAAACCACACCAAAGCTATGCCAAAACAAGCTTTTTCCTTTCTTTCTTAAATTTCAAGTAACATAGTTCAAAGTGAGAATTCTTGTAATTTTCAAAACTTGTGAAAAACTATGAGAGATTTGGTGTCTAACATATTTTAAAATCAACATATAACTGGTTTGAAACTTAAAATCAACATAAGAATAGCTAAAAACCAGAATTGCATTTCAAACTTTCAAACTTGCCAAAACTGCCTTAACTTTCAAAACTGATGTTTGGCTCGAGCAAGTTGTGTTTTTATCATTCAAACATCATCAATATACTTCATATGGATGATACAAACCATCACTTTTGATCTGTAACACCTCCAAGCATGGATTCGAATTTCATTTCAAGCATATGCAAGTGGACTTGGTTGGATTGATCCAGGTAATTTCAGAGCAAGCAGACCATCCTCACACCTTCCATAAGGTTCACTGGTGCTCTAGCAATCCTTAAACAACAACTGGAAATACTCTATTGAAGATTTCGATCTCAGCTTCAAGAGGTAAGAACTCAAACTTCGAACTCCTTGATTTCTCACTTCCAGTTCAAAAAGCTCTTGGCCGTTTTGTTTCTGCACCATCACTGATCATTAACCCTAAACTAATTGCTTAATTCCATGATCACACACGATTTCAATTTGATTTTTAGGAATTAGGGTTCTTCGTGTATTCAGGAAATTTAATCAGGTTAAACTAAAAATAAATGAAATTAACCCACATCATCATGTTCCTGGTTTAATTTCGACCAAGTTTGATGTTTACATCGAGCAATTTCATTGAGAAACAAGGAATCCATGGCTGATTGAAGGATCGAGGAAGAAAAAGATGATTGCGCGCGTTTTTTCAAATTCAAATATAAAATTTATAATATTTTTAATTATTAATAATTTTATTAATAATTTTACAACAAATAAGCCATAAGTTCTGTATACCCTCTTATCTCTCTTCTCTTTTCTATACTACTTCTTTCTTTCTTAAATATTTATAATTAGATCACCACAATTTTTTATTTTTTATTTTAATCAATAAATTAATTGCAAATATTTATAGTTATTAATGATAATTATAAATATTTATAGTTATTAATGATATTTGTAAATACTTATAGCTATTTGACATATTAGATTTATTATGTCGGTGATTTATTACATATTTATTTTTAAATATTGATAGTTATTAGTAATTTATAATAATAATAATAATTATAAATATTTAATTGCATTACTTTATTAAAAATAATTAAACTTTTTATTTCAAGGTCACTATCACTATAATAATCTTTTTTTATAAGTGATCAAGCATTATCAAATGAAATATATGAATAAATTTATCTGTGTGGCTGCATTAGTCACTATCACCATAATACTTATTTTAAACAATCATGTATGATCAAATGATCTAAGATATAAATGAAGGCACCCGTGCAAATTAAATATATATTAGTTAAATCTTTTAATTAAAAGTTAGATGCGTTTGTATTTTGCACTCAGGTGAAATATTTATAATTTTTATATTTATTTTTATTTTAAATTTAAATATATTTATTTGATGTAATTTTAATTTTTGTTGTTATATGATAAGTGTTAGACTATCATTCATTTGCGTTAAAAATGTGATTAGAATATTACATTAAGTGACACGGGACACAACTAAATTTATTCAAATAAAAAAACGTGTATAAATATTACTCACAACGTACATTTGACTACGATTATTATAAGAAAACAATAAGTGATATTTGTAAATTTTACGATCTCATGAATTTTATCACCGATATTCATTAATTTTATGGGTCATTATCATGACAATATATTTTAAATTTATTTTAATCAACAAAATATTTATAATTATTAGTAATATTTATAGTTATTAGACATATTAGATTTATCATGTAAGTAATTTGCTACATATTTTTTAAAATATTTTTAATTATTAATAATTTTATAATAACAATGTATATTTATAAAAAATAAGTCATATGAAATTATCTAAGATAGAAATGCATGTACCCGTGCGGACGCACGGGTCTACGACTAGTATAAAATTTATAATATTATAACATGGTTTGAGATCAATACACGGATGTATTGCCGCCCCAGTAGTTGCCAGCTCACTCTTAAGACTTTGCCTTGCCACACCTTGCCCAATGGTCCCAGGTTCGAGTAGCCTTGAGGCCATTTTTGCCAAACTTTTTCATTTTCTATTCATATTTTTTTCAAACTTTAACTCTTTCAAAACCCAATCAAAACTCCTCATTTTGAGGTGATTTTTTGCACACGTGTCATTTTACATGTATATTTTATGGTAGTGTCAAAAAAATTCAAAAATACTTTCTTCTGATTATATTTTTATTGAGCCGAAAACGATACGTTTGAGTACTTTTTCAAAGCACTTTCAAAGACGTTTCTTTCAAACTTTCGAAACCCGAAACTTTTTCAAACTTCTTGTAAGTATATCTCACTTTTCAAAAACACTTTCAAGATCTTTTCAAAACTTTTCATCAAACTTACACTCTTTTTTCCATGATCGATCCGATTTGAAGATAAAACCGAACTCGTTTTTTCCTCGAATTTCTTAACCGGTCATGGGCCTCCATTACGGTGTAAGTCCCAAAATTCTTTTTATGTACATACATATTTCCTTGTACATATCAAATTCTTTTATGTACATAATAATTTTTACTTGTACATAACACAGACGTCTTTTGTAAATATTCAAGTACAGACAAACTTTGATCGTTTGTTTTTGTTTCGCTTGTATATACACTGAATACCATTGGTATTAAAAGGAGCATTATTCCCGGTGAAACTGCTTTTAAACCAATGGGCCTCCCTTACGGTGTAAGTCCCAACCCTCATATGTACATCCACTTCTCCTTGTACATAAATACTCATTCGTGTACATATTTACTTCTTTGTACACATTCAAACTTGTAAGTAATCAAGTTACGCTCGTTTTAAACGTTCGTTTTACACACACTTGTTTACATTTCTTTCATAAACTCTTGTAATTAAACATCTTGCATTTGTTTATATTTCCTTCATAAACTCCTGTGAATAAACTCTGTTAGTGTTTTAAGTTGGCATCAATTTTGGTAAAACTAGGCTTTAGAAATGTCTTGATAGATGTCATGACATTCAGAGATTGAAGATAAATCCTACTGGACAAGGATGTTAAAAGTATAGCTCAGAACTGGGAAGCTAAAGCTGTGCTGGAAATTCTGCAGAAAACAGTCTGATGTCATAACATATGTTATGACATTCAGTGTGACATTCTGTTCTGCAGAATCTGTTTTTTTCCTGAGATTTTTCAGGAAGTTTGTTGAGCTGTTTATTTATGTTTTTCTGTTATTAGAAAGCATGCTCACGTGGCTGCTAGGTTAATCTTAATTAAATCTAAATTGGTTGTTGAAAAGACCATGTTTTTAGGATTAAATTAAGTGAACCCTAGCTATCTTTATGGAAGCCCAAAACTGAAGATTTGGGACTGCTTCTATAAAAGGAATTCAACCCTTACACTACTGCCACGCCTCCAGAATTTATTGAAGATATTGCAGGTTGTAATTTGTGTACTGTTAAGGGATTTAACAGTTGGTTTTGTGTAATTCTAGTTTCTCTTGTGAGCCAAGCAACTATCAATTGATAAGTGCATTGGACTAGGATTTGTTTGTAAGGGTAGTTTATCACTCAAAGCTTTGAAGCACGAGTGTTTGTCTCTTGATTGAAAGCTTTGAAGCGAGATCAAGATAGTTTATTGAAGTGTGACTTCACAATTCAATTAATCAATAGGTTGATATCACTGCTGCGATTGAGGGGGAGTGAGTAGGAACTCAGATCTAGGTAGGACTTAGATTGAAGTGTCATTGGGTAGGTTTTAAGTGAAGGAGATAAACTGGTTGGTTTATTCCTGAATTAATTCTACTAATAGTGAATTTCCTCCCTGGCTTGGTAGCCTCCAGATGTAGGTTTGTTAGAACCGAACCGGTGAACAACTTATTGTGTTATTTTGCTTCAGATTCGTGTGATTTGTCAACATAGTGTCAGATACTGTGTCATAACATTCTCTGTGACATCAAGTATCTGCTGCCAGGAATTTCAATTGGCATCAGAGCAGGCACCCTGCCTGTTATTTCTGGGTGAGATCTAGGGATAATAGTTTCTGGCATAATGGATAAAGAAGGAGGATTTGGAGGTAGACCACCTATTCTGGATGGGTCTAATTATGACTACTGGAAACCTCGTATGACTGTTTTCTTGAGGTCACTAGACATTAAAGCTTGGAGAGCTGCTGACAAAGGATGGAAACATCCAACCAAGCTTGAGAAAGATGGGACCACTGTCTTGAAACCTGAGGAAGAATCGAGCAAAGAGGAAGAGGAGCTTGCCCTGGGGAATTCTAAAGCACTGAATGCTTTATTTAATGGTATTGACAGAAATATCTTCAGACTGGTTCATCAATGTGAGCTGGCCAAGGATGTTTGGGACACTCTCAAAACTACTCATGAGGGGACATCTAAGGTGAAGATGTCAAGACTTTAGATGCTCACTACCAAATTTGAGAATTTGAAGATGAAGGAAGATGAGACTATTCATGAGTTCCACATGAATATCTTGGAGATAGCCAACACCTCAGGAGCTCTGGGTGAAAAGATGTCAGAGGAGAAGCTGGTAAGGAAAATTCTCAGATCCTTGCCTAAGAGATTTGCAATGAAAGTAACTGCAATAGAGGAGGCACAGGACATCAGCACCTTGAAGGTTGAAGAACTTGTTGGATCTCTTATGACTTTTGAGATGGGAATCAGTGAGAATGCTGATAAGAAGAATAAAAGCATAGCCCTTGTATCCAATACTGAAGAGGAGTGCAAGAAGGGTGATGAAGAGAAGATATCTGAAGCCATAGCTATGCTTGGAAGACAGTTCAACAAGCTCATCAAGAGAATTGATCCAAAGTCAAGGTCAAATGTCAAGGACATTCCATCTGACATCAACAGATCTTATGACTCCAGCAGAAGATCCAAGTCAGAAGAAAAATGAAGTCAAAGCAGAGGAGTCCAATGTCATGAATGTGAAGGATATGGACATATTAGAGCTGAATGTCCCACCTTTCTTAAGAAACAAAAGAAAGGAATGGCTGTCACTTGGTCTGATGGTGATTCAGGAAGTGAATCTGAGGAAGAAGGTGTCAAACTTGTCACTGCTCTCACTGGAGTGTACAATTCTGATATGGATTCTAGTGATGAGGAAGTGACATTTGAAGAGCTTGTTGAGACCTACAGGAAGCTGTGCATAAAAAGTGGTGAAGTGTGTCAGCAGAATGAGGAACAGAAAAAGCTGATTGAGAAGTTGGAAACTGAGAATGTGAAGCTAGAGGCTGAGAAAAAGGAAAACACAGCCACTATAAATCTCCTCAACAGTGATATTGTCATGTTGAACTCCAAACTTGATCAGATGTCTAAATCTGTCAAAATGTTGACATCTGGTACTGATAAGTTGGAGGAAATTCTTCATCTTGGACAAAATGCAGGAAATAAGCATGGTTTAGGATATGTGGCTGAAAAGAAACCTGTTGGTGACATTAAGAAGAAGAGACATAGGAAAACAATGTCAAAACAGGTGTCACAACACAAAACAGGAAACATGTCTGGCTCAGGGTATGTGAATGCAAAGAGATTTGCTAATAACCAGGAGAGGAACAAACCTGGGAAGTCAAAGGCAAAGAGGATGCCATACCACAAAACAGGAAATAGGTCTGCCTCAGGATATGTGGAGGCTAAGAAATATGTTGATCACAAAAGGAAAAGCAGACCTAATGAACCAATGTTAAACCAGATGTCACAACATTGGGTTCAACATCAAAATCATAGAAACCTGAACAAAAAGTTTCAAAGATGGAGATGTTATTATTGTGGAAGATTTGGTCACATAAAGTCCTCCTGCTATAGGCTACATGGATACCCTAATCAGACTCCTTATGTAAAGCCTAAAAACATCAAGGAACCCTACACTCAAAAGTGGAAGAAGAGGACTACAGCTCTGATAGCACAAAATTCTCTTAGAGTACCCTCCCAGAAAGATTGGTACTTTGACAGTGGGTGTTCCAAGCATATGACTGGAGACAGGAATCTTCTCAATGATGTTAAGCCTCATTATACCAGCTGTGTTACCTTTGGAGATGGAGCTAAAGGAGAAATCAAAGGTGTTGGAAACTCAAACTGGTCTGGAGTTCCAAACCTGAATGGAGTGCTGCTGGTAAAAGGTCTGACTGCAAATCTCATTAGCATAAGTCAGCTATGTGATATGGGATACACAGTCAACTTCACTAAGACTGAATATCTTGTAATCAATGATGAACAAGTAGTGACTATGAGAGGAGTCAGATCAAAGAATAACTGCTACTTGTGGGAATCTGAGAACCTCACTCTGCCATCTGTGTGCTCTACAAACAAAGATGAAGAGGAAGTGAAGCTGTGGCAACAAGAATCTGATCATCCACATTTCAGAGGGATGAAAAGGATCAGTTTCATAAAGGGATCCAGAAGGATACCAAGATTTCACATGGGTAAAGGAAAGATCTGTGGTAATTGTAAGGCTGGACAGGAAATCAGAATGTCACACTCAATATCCAGACATTTGATCACTCCTGAAGTACTGAAGCAAAGTACTAGGTTCTGGCATGAAAGGCTGACCAAGTGTCTTACTGTCAAAGGATACAGGAGAGGAGTCTTGGATGAAATCCTCTTTGTCAAAGGAGCAAATATCATGGTGGATTCCATCTATGGTAATAACTTAGTATCTGAAGAAGTCTCAGACACATTGATGGATGGCTCAACACTTCTTTCACAGAACAAGTGTGCAAGGAATTGTGTCAAGAAGCTTGGAATGAAGAATGGCAGCCACACTAGGACTATTACCCCTCCACATTTGAAGTTGTCCAAGAGAACAAGTGGAAAAATTATTGATCAAAGCTTGTGTAAAAGTCATAGTGATGGATGTTTCTTCTTGAGTAACAATCTTATTTCTTGGAACAGCAAGAAGCAAAACTGTTTGGCCTTATACAATGTTGAAATTGAATACATAACAAATGGGAGAAACTGCTTTAAGATGGTCTGGATGAAGCAGACACTGATTGAGTACAATGTCATACAGGATGTCATGACATTGTACTGTGACATTGTTACTAAAGCTCTTGAGGCTAGTCAATTTAAGACTTTAAGGGACAAATTGGGTATTTGTCAATATGAGGAGTTGTAGCAATTAACTGTGTCTACAACAAGGGATAAAATGGACTTGTTATCTCAATTACTCATAAGTGGGTTATTTAGGTATTTTCATCCTCATTTTAAAAAGTCCAAGAATAGGAAGAGACACCCACATATAAGAGTTTCTCCTTTTGAAAGTAGTATCACTCTTTCTTCACCTAAAAGAAACTCTGAAATCCCTTGCCTTTTTCGCTCTCCTCCTCTCAAAAACCATCAGCAGAATATGTCTTCATCATCCTCATCATCCCAAGGATCAGGATCTTCTTCTCCCTCCATGGCTGAAGTTAGGTCAAATACTGAAGCCACGCAAGCTGAAGCGCTGACAGTTACTCCACTGCGTACAATGGCAACTGACCCAGAAAGAGTCAAGAAGCTACGCACAAGAAATGCAAGAAGGGCACAGGCATCCCCTTCTGGTAAGAATTCTATTCCATCATCCTCCTCTCCAGGGTCTAGGTCAGTGCATGTGGCCATAGCTAGGATAGTGTCTGACATCCTAAATGAGAATAAATATGTACCTGGGATTACAGTTCCCCTGAATCATCAGTCTGCTAGCCCTAGCATAGCAGTTGATCCAGATGTCAATGAGAGTGTCAAGACATCTGGTGATGATGTTGACTCTCCTGTCAAAGTTGATGTAAATCCTTCTGCTTCAGTTCCTGAAGGATATCAAGATGATAATGTAATGGAATCCCCTGTTGATAATGTGAATGAAATCTCTGATAAGATTCTTGAGAAATCTCCAGATCATTGTATCTCTGATAAATCTCCTGCTGTCTCTGCTGATAACATATCTGATAGCATTCTTGAAGATACACCTGAGAAGAACACCAATCAGAATACTGTCTCTCATATCATCAATCTAGATGAGGAGTTTTCTGATAATGACCTCATAGACAAGGTTAATCCTAGCATTTCTAGGAGGGTAATGAATAGGAAAGGGAAGCAAAGTGCTATTCCAAGCTCTGTTCATAAGAAGAATGCTGAAGTTGGTTGCAAGACTCCTAGGGCTGAGAGGAAGGCTATAGAAAAATCTGGTAAGGACAACAAGGTTGGAACTTCCAAAGGGAAGGGTAAAGTAAAGAATGTTGGTGATACTCCTAAAGCAAAGAGCACCTCAATTGTAAGGAAAAGGAAAGCACCTGAGCCCTCAGATCAGGATGATTCTGATTTTGATGTTACAGAGAATGTCTCTGACATTCATTCAAAAAGAAGGTTGTCTCTTGGGAAAATGCCCATTGTTCCTGAAGTGCCAATTGACAACATTTCCTTTCACCACCCTGAAAATGCTAATAGGTGGAAATATGTGAGTTTGAAGAGAATTGCACTTGAAAGGGAACTGAACAAAGATGCTCTTGAATGCAAAGATGTGATTGACCTGATCAGGGAAGCTGGGTTGATGAGAACTGTGGTGAAGTTCTCTAACTATTATGAAGGTCTGGTGAAGGAGTTCATTGTGAACCTGTCCAGTGGATGTGCTGATGGAAGCTCAGCAGACTTTAAGATTGTGTTTGTTAGGGGAAGAAAAGTGAAGTTTTCCCCAAGTATAATCAACAAGTATTTGGGGAGATCAGATGAAGCTCAACCTGAGCTTGAAGAAACTGATAACCAAGTGTGTCAAACAATTACTGCCAAGCAAGTAAAACATTGGCCTTTGAAGGGAAAGCTTACTGCTAGTAAATTGAGTGTCAAATTTGCTATTCTGCACAAGATAGGTGCAGCCAACTGGGTTCCCACAAACCACAAGTCAACCATCTCCATTGGTCTGGGAAGGTTCATTTTTGCTGTTGGAACAAAAGCAAAGTTTGATTATGGAAGCTATATTTTTGATCAGATCCTAAGACATGCTGACAGTTATTCTATAAAAGGACCAATAGCATTTCCCTCCCTCTTGTGTGGTATTATCACTGATCAGTACCCTGACATTCTGGGGGATAGAGATACAATGTGTAAAAGAGCTTCTGCCCTTGGCTTCCACTACAAGCTATTTCAAGGAAAACATGTTCCTAACATTGTCATGACATCAGCTGAGACATCAAATGTCAAGACAACTTCTCAGAAGGCAAATGTCATTGCAGTGCTAAAAGAGACATGTAGGGAACTTGAAGCAAGGAAGCAGACCATAGAAGAATTGATCTCTACACTTGAAAAAGAGGAAGACATAGAGGTTGGGGAAGAAAGGCTTGTTGGTGAAGCTCCTGCTGATAATATGGAAGAAGATGCTGAGGCTGATCATGAAACTGCTGGTGAAGAAGGTTCTGAAGATGCTTCATTTCACAGTGCTTCTTCTGGAGAAGAAAGCACTTAAGCAGTGCCCTGTTGCTTCTGTTTTGTTTGTTCTGTCAATCTTGTTCTTGTAGTTCCCTGTTTTATTTTTGGATGATTGTAATTCATGTACTGACAGACTTGTAATCCTTGACTGAGTTGTAACAATTGTACTGGTACTGCTCTTTAATATATGTTGACTGCTTGGGGTACTTGTATGGTTTCCTTTGGCCCTTTATGGCTAAAAAGGGGGAGAAGAAATACTGTGGGAAGTATTGTTTTTTTTTGGAAACTGTATGGGAAGTTAAAACTGTGGGCAATTGTGGGAATTATGGGATCTTTGTATGGGTAGAATTTATCTTCTCTTAGTTCCAGTTACTTGAAGCCTAGGAAAGCTTAGGAAAACTTAGAACTAGTTTATTGTCTTCTGCTGCATAGGAACTCTGATGTGTTAAGTAGTTTTAGCCAAAAAATGTGCCAAAGGGGGAGTTTGTTAGTGTTTTAAGTTGGCATCAATTTTGGTAAAACTAGGCTTTAGAAATGTCTTGATAGATGTCATGACATTCAGAGATTGAAGATAAATCCCACTGGACAAGGATGTTAAAAGTACAACTCCGGGAAGCTAAAGTCTGGAAATTCAGAAAATAGTCGATGTCATAATGTATGTTATGACATTCGATGTGATCGCGAGAATGCTTTTTTCCGAGATTTTTCAGGAAGTTTGTTGAGCTGTTTATTTATGTTTTTCTGTTATTAGAAAGCATGCTCACGTGGCTGCTAGGTTAATCTTAATTAAATCTAAATTGGTTGTTGAAAAGACCATGTTTTTAGGATTAAATTAAGTGAACCCTAGCTATCTTTATGGAAGCCCAAAACTGAAGATTTGGGACTGCTTCTATAAAAGGAATTCAACCTTACACTCGCCACGCCTCGAATTTATTGAAGATATTGCAGTTGTTATTTGTGTACTGTTAAGGGATTTAACAGTTGGTTTTGTGTAATTCTAGTTTCTCTTGTGAGCCAAGCAACTATCAATTGATAAGTGCATTGGACTAGGATTTGTTTGTAAGGGTAGTTTATCACTCAAAGCTTTGAAGCACGAGTGTTTGTCTCTTGATTGAAAGCTTTGAAGCGAGATCAAGATAGTTTATTGAAGTGTGACTTCACAATTCAATTAATCAATAGGTTGATATCACTGCTGCGATTGAGGGGGAGTGAGTAGGAACTCAGATCTAGGTAGGACTTAGATTGAAGTGTCATTGGGTAGGTTTTAAGTGAAGGAGATAAACGGTTGGTTTATTCTGAATTAATTCTACTAATAGTGAATTTCCTCCCGGCTTGGTAGCCTCCGGATGTAGGTTTGTTAGAACCGAACGGGTGAACAACTTATTGTGTTATTTATGCTTCAGATTCATGTGTGATTTGTCAACATAGTGTCAGATACTGTGTCATAACATTCTCTGTGACATCAAGTATCTGCTGCCAGGAATTTCAATTGGCATCAGAGCAGGCACCCTGCCTGTTATTTCTGGGTGAGATCTAGGGATAATAGTTTCTGGCATAATGGATAAAGAAGGAGGATTTGGAGGTAGACCACCTATTCTGGATGGGTCTAATTATGACTACTGGAAACCTCGTATGACTGTTTTCTTGAGGTCACTAGACATTAAAGCTTGGAGAGCTGCTGACAAAGGATGGAAACATCCAACCAAGCTTGAGAAAGATGGGACCACTGTCTTGAAACCTGAGGAAGAATCGAGCAAAGAGGAAGAGGAGCTTGCCCTGGGGAATTCTAAAGCACTGAATGCTTTATTTAATGGTATTGCTAGTGAATTCCCAGTGAATTTTCCACACGGTTTTCTTACGAAGTTTCCCCAGCGAAGCTTATTTCTCTCCCCAAGTGAATCTCCTTCAGAAAGGATTACTACAACATTATTCTTAGTATTTTCAAAGATTTCTTTCCGACAAGAATCTTCTCAGCAAATACTATTGGCAGTGGCTTCCACAATATACTCCTCTGAGTTGTTCTCAGAAAGCTACATCAAACTTCTGGTGCGTTTATTTCCCCAGTAAGTCATCAACTACTCAACCAATAAATATCCACCCGGCGGGATGTTTATTCAAATCTCAAGATTTCTCCAACTCAGACGTTAATCTCTATATCCACTTGCTGCAACGCATTGTCCATACAATGTCAGCAAATTAAAGCTCATTACCCTAGAAGTTTTTCAGTCACAGGCGCTGAATCTGATTCTTCTATCAACGGTAAAGCTATCTGCATACAAATTGAAGATCTTGTCAACTCAGAAGTTGTTCAACATGTCCGTACATGTTCAGTAAGATCTCTCATCAGCAGAAATGTCGGAAACAAGATTTACCGACTTTATAAACATCTATATCACGCCGGTGTGCTAGATATTGTTATGTTTATCCCCAGAGAATTGTACTCTAGGGTGCGCTACTGATTTTGTTCTGCGGGTAACTCAGAGGTTACATAATCAAAGACATTCAGCATGCCATGGCTCCTCGCACTTTCGTGCACCAACAATTCTGACATTGTTCTAGCCATATATTCGGAGAACTCTTTGTTAAGTTCTCAGACTTGTCAATCAGAGAACTCTTTGTTAAGTTCTCAATCGTGTTGTTTTTCAATTTTGTTTAAGGTCTCCAGGTAGTCCTTAGTTCAGAGAACTCTTTGTTAAGTTCTCAGTCTTGTCAATCAGAGAATTCTTTGTTAAGTTCTCAATCGTGTTGTTTTTCAATTTTGTTTAAGGTCTCCAGGTAGTCCTTAGTTCAGAGAACTCTTTGTTAAGTTCTCAGTCTTGTCAATCAGAGAACTCTTTGTTAAGTTCTCAATTGTGTCGTTTTTCAATTTTGTTTAAGGTCTCCAGGTAGTCCTTAGTTCAGAGAACTCTTTGTTAAGTTCTCAATCATGTCATTTCAATTTCGTTTAAGGTCTCCAGGTAGTCCTTAGTTCAGAGAACTCTTTGTTAAGTTCTCAATCGTGTTGTTTTTCAATTTTGTTTAAGGTCTCCAGGTAGTCCTTAGTTCAGAGAACTCTTTGTTAAGTTCTCAATCATGTCATTTCAATTTCGTTTAAGGTCTCCAGGTAGTCCTTAGTTCAGAGAACTCTTTGTTAAGTTCTCAATCGTGTTGTTTTTCAATTTTGTTTAAGGTCTCCAGGTAGTCCTTAGTTCAGAGAACTCTTTGTTAAGTTCTCAATCGTGTTGTTTTTCAATTTTGTTTAAGGTCTCCAGGTAGTCCTTAGTTCAGAGAACTCTTTGTTAAGTTCTCAATCGTGTTGTTTTTCAATTTTGTTTAAGGTCTCCAGGTAGTCCTTAGTTCAGAGAACTCTTTGTTAAGTTCTCAGTCATGTCGATTTTCCAGTATATTGTTTCTCTTTCGCTTGAGAAGTTTGTTTCCCTTCTCATAGCATTTTCATTAAAATTGTTGTCAAAGTCATTTCAGTTACACAGTTATCCCCAGTGTTGTCGAAATCTCCTAGTTATTTCTCACCGTATACTTTTGTGTTAAAGCATTCCGTTAATGCTTAGCAAGTTTTCTCTTCAAGCGTTTTTCTTGGCTCCGTAGTCAAGATATGTTATCTTGTTTTCTTTTGTGGCATTGGGTTCCCGTGTAGGGTAAATTTTTGGGTCCTCTGGTATTCAATCTTCTTCCACCTTGAACGTTCGAAAACTGTCGTTTTTCTCACTTACCAGGTTTAAGATGATTGAATAGGGGCAACTGTCGCACCCCAAAATTTACCCTCCGTTTATGATTTGTGTGGCTCTTTTCAGTTATCAAGCTTTGCAAAAATATGGACAACTGGTATAAGGGACTCTCGTATTCATTCGAGGTTGGTTTTCTTGGTCACTGTAATTTCCTCTGTCGGGATTTAAGATTGCACACTCAGACGTTCGTCCTGTGCTTGTCATCATCTCTGTTGCTGGTTTCTGTGAAAGAAAGGATGCACGGATTCGGAGATGTGAACTACCTGGTAATTCTTGTAGGTATCTTCGTATGCCTACTTGAATCGGATCAAAAGCTTTGAGCAAGATCACCAATTGGTTTATGATTAAAGTTTCTCATGCGTGTGTATTGTTGCTGATGTTTTACCTGCTAATGGAAGTTTGGTTAAGACGTTCAAGATAAATATCATTTCCTCAAAGGCGTTATTGACGAGATTTGGATTTCAAAAGTGGCTACGGAAGGGAAGTTGTGGGCTTTGTTGATTCGTTCAGAATGGTTGATATTTCTAATTCAGGATTGAAAAGGAAGTTCAAAATGTTATTTCTTTTAACTCAGGATTCATATCATTATTATGTTAATTGCAAATATCAGGATTTTGTTTCAATGTTAAGGATTCATGGTTCAACCAAATTCATACCAATTTATCCCAACCGTTCCACATGATAAATTTCATCCAAATATTTCCAAGCCCATTGCCAATTCATTCAAAGAATCAGAACACTGTTTTGCAAGAGATATTCAAGTCTTGATTTTTAAACTAAGTTATACCTTCCCTTTTTGTGCTACAAAGTTCGAAATTCTAATTGTATCAACATTGGCAAAAAATTGAATTTCAGATACCATTCATTCAAATGACAAGTTTGTTACAAGGATATTTTCAGATTTATAGTTACTACAAGAACTTCTAAATCCTAAACATAAACTTTCGTAACATCTTCTTTGGTCTTCAAGTCCATCCGTTTCTTCTACCTTGCTTTCTCCATGCCATGCCACCATCCAATGTTACATGAAACGAGACACAAGAGATTGGTTAGTGATCAGAAAAGCAGAGTATAAGCATAAGTTCATAAGAAATTAAAAGAACATTTATCTTCTCTCAATCTCATCATTAGGGTATGTGTCAAGGAATCAGAATTAAAGGTTTGCGGTTATGTACAAGCGACTATGCCTCAGAACTTAAAAGTTCCGTCATCGGCCACATCCTCCTATTGCAAATCACAACAACAAGGTTGTTGGTTCACAAAAGGAGGTGTGAAATGGAAATCAGAAACATCATTTTTCCAACAGCCCAACAGCCCAATAATTTGCCAAATAACTCCAAAAAAAGGTTCAGTTCAGTCCAATATATGAAAAAGGAGGTCAATATATTGCAGCATGAAACATACATCAGCAAACAAGAACAGAGGCAGCAAGCAGTATGGAAAGTGACAGCACAGTATGTTATAGCAAGTAGTGCAAGCAATAGGGACAAGGCAGCAGCAGAAAAGAGAGAAAAGGAGACCAAGAGTATTATCTGTTCTGATACAATAAAAAGACTAAGACCAGCACCTGTTCTGAACTACAAAACAAAACACAAACCAAGAAAAATTGGATACCAACAGAGCATCTGTTCTTAAGACAAGGACCTGGCAGGAAAAGAGGGGGATAGCATCTGTTCTTTTAAAAATCCTCAAGAACACAGTATATACAAGTGAAGAGAAGACCAAGACAAAAAAAGCGTTTCAAAAATATACACAACACAATATACCAGCATAGTATCAGTTCAAGGGAGGAGTTTTATCAAAAACCAGAAAAAGAACAAGTGAAATATCTACAAAATACCAGATGCATATCTGTTCTTACAAAAGGCCATATAGTTCTAACCACAAACGTACAATAACCCAGAAAACGGTATAACCCCTGTTTCAAAAACCTAATCTATCATCATCTTCCAAAAAACACAACCCTTCAGATTATATATTTCAGAAATCGATTTTCTGACAGAGAAAGAAGAAGAGGAAGAAGCTTAGAAAGATCTCACCCGGACAAGGTTAAGGCAAGCATGTACTGACACGTCTCCAAGGCCGTCGCCGGAATCGTTTCAGGTTAGGGTTCCGTGTCCCCACAATCGTTCCCAACAAACCTGTATCAACAGCAAACCTGTATCAGAAATCAAAAATCAGAAATCAGATCGATATCAGAAGTCATTAACATGCAATCCGAAATCGCGAGTGAGAAACCCAAATCGCGGCGAAGGGACCGGTGAGGAAACGGAGGATCGCGGCGAGTGAGGAAGAAGATGAACCCAGAGTCGCGACGGGTTGAGAGAGGTCGAGGGAATCGAGAGAGGTAGCGAAAGAGAGACCGTGAGAGGCGAAGGGTTCTGGATCGAGAGAAAGCAGATGAGTTTCTGCTTATTTGCATTTTTTTTCTTTATTAGGATTAGTGATATTATTACCTAAGTATTATTACTATTACCTAATAACTATTATTAGTATTATTATAACTATTATTATTAGTATAAATAACTATTATCACTATTAATAATTTTGTTATTACTACTAATCATTTATATTTTATCATTATTACTAATTTATTATTATTACTAATTTATTATTATTACTAATTTTTAAATCAATAACTATTATTATTATTGCTATTATAATTAGTATCACTATTATTATTATAAAAAAAAAACGAATTAACTATTATTATTAGGAAATAATATAATTTAGTTAACTTTAACATGTCTATTATTCTTAACTTATAAAATGTTTAGATATACTCAAAAATGCAAAAAAATAATAATAGTAGTATAGTTATGCATTTTATTATTATTATGGAATTTTTAGCATTTTGTTCTTTTTTTTCTGTATATATCCCCATTTGTAAATTTGTACCCCCACTCCCCACCGGTTGTAATAGCTAGTAAATATCTGCATTGCTTTATTATTTATTTATTATTCACAAAGCACAAACCAAAAATATCTTTCAAACTAATACTCGTGCGAGTCATTTTTACCCTGAGTGGACAAAGCTTTGAAGCGTCCCAACGGCCACACATTTTTGCACACACCACGCTTACTCTTGGGCTTACAATGAAATTTTGATTGATTAGTTAAATATTATTTAATTATCTAATTAGGTTATTTAAAATTAATTGGCCCATCCGATTAATTTTATTAAACTAATTACTTGATTAAGTTTTGTTTAATTAGTCGATTAAATTTATTTTGCGCATGCACCTACACGATGAATCGTTTATTTATTTGCGTCAGCCACCTTGTATGGGCTTTTAAGTTATTTACTCGCTTTATTCAATGCTTGTATGTAATTAATCGCTCACTTTCGTTATCACGCCTTAGTCCATATGTTTAAATAATCATAATTCGCATCTCGAAAATACTTTCGTAATAAAGTTTCAAACCTCGATCCAATGTCGAGTGCATTTTCTAAAATTCTTTCATAAAGAAAACTCAAGTGTTTAAGCCGTTGGATGCTAGACTAATTGTTTAAACACTTGCAAAAAAATGAACTTCGAATCTTTAAGTCGTTGGATGCTAGACTAATTGCTTAAAGATTCTCAATAACGTGAACCTTGTGTCACTTCACTCTTTCATAAAAGAAAACTTTTGGGATGATAGACGACTCGTTGAACATTGAGTTCATCTTGTTTCTAGTATTTGAATCGTAGGATGCTAGCCCTATTGTTCGGTACTTTTCACCCACATAAAAAACAATTCAACTCACTCAAATTCTTTTATCGCTCATATGCGATCATAAAAAACTCTTTTCGGATAAAGAGAGTGTAAATAGTCGTTTCAAATACGAACGAGGACTTAAGCTTTTCAAACAAACAAAACAAGTCCTAGTTCAAAGTATTTGAAATGTCTAAATGCGCGATTTTTCTTATAAAATCAATACAACAAACTTAAAACCTTTTCGAGAGGAACTACAGAGTTTTGACTTTCCCATTGCACAAGGGAATATGTAGGCACACGGTTCAAAAACCGTGCCAAACTCAAAATAATAACAAACAATTTCTTTTCCTGTTGGTATTCATAACTTAGCAATAAACACACACAAACGCATAGAATTAAATGGGTCCCATCGAGTACGATGGATGTAAGGGGTGCTAATACCTTCCCCTTACATAACCGACTCCCGATCCCACTTTTTTTGGTCACGTAGACTGCCTTATCCGCTTGTTTGGGGTTTTATCTATATTTTCCCGTTCCTTTTAGAACAAATAAAATTAGGTGGCGATTTCACTAGTTTTCGAGAATTAAGAGATTTTTGAAAATCGAGTTGCTTCAGTTGGCGACTTCACTGGGGAAAGAAATAAAAGCGAGTTAACCCTAATTTAATTCTTCGCTTGTGTGTTTGTTTATTGCTTTGATGTTTACTATCCATTGTCTGTTATTTCTTTATACTATCTTGTGATGTATTTTGATTTTGGGGCATTTTTATTGGTTATGATTCAGAGGTAAGCCCAATACCCAGGCTTCTAGGAAACATAAGCTTAGAGTGGTTGAGTAGCTTAGGTTCACTAGACATCCGTGTCTTTTGGATCGACGTGAAGACTACAACTTAGAGTTGGTCTTTTTAAGGGAGTTATTGCACCGTACGATAGTGCGGGATGATAATTCTTGGACAAAAGACCTATAACTCTAAGTATTAGGATGTCCAAAACAAACCGACCGCTCAAAGGATTTTTGAGTATCCCTTTAAGAGTCGTTTCTTAGAGTATATTTTTGAAAATACTATTGTCTTGGCAATAATATTTTTAAAAGGGGATCTGAGACTCCGAGAAACATTTAGCAAAAAAAACATTAGAACCACCTTGTTTGGGGAAGTGTTGGGTAGACGTCGAAACCATGTCCGACCGTCCTTTTAAACCCTTGTCTGTTTAACTTTACATGTGATTTTGCGCATAACATCAATATGTATCGCATCACATTACATTTTACATGCATTTCCAATGCAGTGCATTCAAAAAAAATCATTTGCATTTAAATAGAGATAAAATAATGCCTTTGCATTCATCAACATGCATGCATTTTCTCCTCCACTACAAAAAGCTCATGTCACCTTTTGTTCCTGACCAGTTAGCTGATTTCCTGCACTCATGGCAAGCCCGATAGACCAATTGGAACATAATCAAGTTGTGATAAGAGAGGACCTGGAAGGTGTGAAAGACAAGGTGGATCAAATGTTGGAAGCCATGCTAACTTCTTCGGAAGACAATGCCCAAGATGCTACTACAGACTCCACGTCAGGATTTACTGTCAGGTCTAATCCAATGTACGATTCTCCTCTGCATGTGGATGATCCTATTCAACCTCAATTGGTGCTCAATGTTCAATCTAACGCAATCCCTACGGTCCAAAGACAATCAACTGTTCAAGAAGGTTGTATCCCACATCCTCAGACTGCTAAGAAGCCTAGGTTTGACAACTACGTGCGAAATCCTCAAGGAACGAATTCAATGGTCAACACCAGAGTTCCTCAAGATACTGAAGCCAGGAGAATGTGTCTTGATCTGAAGGAACAATTGAGGGTATTGAACGGAAACGATACTGTTGGTCTGGATGCTGCTGACCTTTGTTTAGTATCAGACGTCGTGATTCCACCAAAGTTTAAAATGCCAAACCTCGAGAAGTACAAAGGTGTTAGTTGTCCAGAGACTCATTTGAAGATGTTTGTTCGCAAGATGTCTGCATATGCTCATGATGAAAAGTTTCTCATCCATTGTTTTCAAGACAGTCTTAGTGGGGCATCTCTGGATTGGTACACGCAATTGGAGAAAAAGGATATTCACAATTGGAAAGATTTATCTTCCTCATTCCTGAAACAATACGAGTTCAACCTTTCCATGGCTCCAACCCGTATCCAATTACAGAATCTTTCCCTGAATATTAGTGAGTCGTTCAAGGAGTATGCTCAAAGATGGAGAGAGTTGGCTGCCCGAGTTAAACCACCAATGCTTGATAGGGAGTTGGTTGACTTGTTTTTGAATACCTTACCTAATTCATACTTCGAAAGAATGATAGGTTGTACATCTTCAAGTTTCTCTGACTTGGTGATGGTGGGAGAACGCATTGAGAGCGGTCTTACAAGTGGAAAACTCCAAGATGCCTCGAGTGGCCAAGCTGATGAGGAAGAATTCTTCAGTGGTTCTCAAATGGAAGAAGAGGATTATGAAACCAATGCAATTTGGGAAGCTCCGCAAGCTCCACCTCCTGTACCTTATGGTCAACCTCCGTATATGGCAGCTGTTCAGTATCAGCACCCGATGCTTCTCGGTCCACAGTACCAGCAACCATGGGGCACTCCCCATGCAAAGAAACAAGGTCAAGGCCGTGGATATCAAAGTCAACATCGGAATCCACGCATACCTCGAAGTAATTTGGAAAGAAGGAATGCTCCTCTTGATCCAATTCCAGTGACCTACAGTCAACTCCTGCCACATCTGGTTCAAAGCTCATTGGTGGTTCCCAAGTTCATTAAGCCACCGAAGTCATTCCCGCCACGATATGATCATAATGCACGATGTGGATACCATCTTTGATGCGGTAGGACACTCAACAGAGGATTGCAATCCTTACAAAGCCAAAGTTCAACAACTGATTGACCAGAAGTACTTGACTCTTCAAGGAGGGGATCTGTTTGTGAATGGAAACCCGGTACTCAAGTGATCACTAAGACTACTGAAAGTCATCTGAATCAACAAGTCAAGACAAGAGCCCCAGTCTCCTCAACAATGACAGTCTTTTATTTCTTTATTGCATTTTCATGTGTATCTTGTTTAACTGTTTAAACTTTGTTTGCATGTAGAAACTTGTTTGTTTTTATCTTAATGCAATGAGTCTGTTTGTCTTGAAGTAATCCATTCGTTGTCACTCAATCCATTCGTTATCACTCTTTATGTTGATTTGCGAGCATTTTGATACCAACGTTACCAATTCTTTCGCCTAGGCAAAGATGTGGAGGGAGGATGACGATAATTGAAAAACGCCAGGTCTCTAGTCATGTGCTTTTGAGTAGAACCCTGCTAATGATGTACAGGCCTTGTTTCAAATCCCTAAACACCGGAGTTATAAGGGAGATAGACCTCGTTAACCCTTTGAGCCTTGAAGTAGGAGTTTCTTTTCTGCTCGAAAAACCCTCATCATTTTACCACGTAGTAGTACTATTCGAGCTCATCAAGAGAGTAAGCATCAGAGGATACAACAATGGCTATCCTTCAAAAGGTTGAGAAAGGTCAAAACCACAGTAGTCGACCTCTATCTATCAATAATGTGCATCAAAAGAGAATGATACCATGTTGGGTATCTCTCGCACATCAGAAAGGTCAACAGATGACGACACCATAACAATTATCCCTCATCTACCTAAGGACTCAGACAGTCACCATCACTCTTAACAAATCAAGGTTGTGTACAGATCCGCGACTTGTTCAAAAATGAATAGAAAAAAGACAAAAAGCCCGCTAAGTCGGAACTTATTAATAAGTCGCTTAGGCAAAAGTCAGGCAAAAGTCAAGCAAAAATCTTGAAATGCATTTTCAAAGAAAAATTCCCAACAAAGGACAAGTCGTGTGGTTAGACATCAAAGACAAATGTGAGTGACTGTCGTGTCCAAGAAACCTCGTATCGGTTCCTTAACCATCATAAACGCCTCTCGAGAGATGAGTGCCCCTATCAGGATAGTTGAACTTAGGACTGAAGAACATCATGGAGAATGGGTGGGCACCAAATATTTTGAGCCTAAAAATCCTTTTTCTAAAAAAAACCGTGAACCAGGCCACGTTATAACCCTCAAAAGTCCTAATTGAAGCATGGGTTAATTCAAAAGCATATAACGAAGAGATCGCGTTTACCTGACTCCTACAGTGTGTGCTAAGTACCTATGTCGGTATCATATGCTCGTCTTATCTTTCAAAAAAAAAAAGAAAATTTTCAATGTTGCACTCCAAAAAGTGTTTCACTCACAAAAAAAAAAAATCATAATGTTTTTCATACAAAACTTCAAGACGCATAAATGTTGCATTATAATTGTCACAATAAACATTCCTCTACATGTAGAAAAATCGTTTGACATTGGAGAAGTTCTCATAATGAACATCAGTGAAGGGTTTAACTTTGTCCAAAGAAGAAGGACTTGATCATCTCTTTGTATCAAGAAGCATGACGTCTAAGGACTCCTTTGAGCATGTCACAAGTTGTCTTCTCAAGATTCTGTTAATTTGGGGGCAACCAAATCGAAATTCAGCTCCTCGAATTTCTGCCAATCCAGGGGCAAATCCTTAAAGAGCAATCATCATTTGAGTTAGTCTTTCTCAAAAGAGCGGTTAACCTGGGACAACTGTCGTTTCATGATTCAATCAATCTGAGACATTTACTTCGAGATGTTAAAGCCTTCAGAAAGTTCTCGTTCCATCAAGTTAGTTGCTCATATGTTGTTGGTTTGAAGCAATTACTTCGAGACATAGGAGTCTCTCTAGAGCTCATTCTGGGGCATCTTCCCTATGTTTGCATAGCCAATTATCCAAATGCAGTCAATCTGAAGGAGCCACCTCAACACGTTGGAGTCTTTCCATGGAGCATTTTGGTTCATGTTATTCCTATAGCATAGTGAAGTCCATCCTTCAAGATTCAGTCAATCTGGGGCAGTCACATCGAGATATGGTAATATCTCTTAAAGGATTTGCTAATTAGGGGGATCCTGCATTGGAATACAGATTGGGGCAAGCCATCCCAGTATCAGATTACTTTAATTTGTTTCCAGATTCATCTCAAAGCAAATCTCTTCAGATGATCAACAGGCTGGGGCAATGATTGCTATATACGGACATTTCCGTTCTGTGTCTTCGAGCTGCTCTAAAATTCCCCTCTCAAGTGTCAACGGCTGTTGCGTTCAATTTGAGTGGCAGGGAATCATGCTAACAACTTCCTTTTGATGGGAAATTTGTTTCAAGAATCTTTCTTGGTCTTAACCAGTCAAACAGTCAAAGCATCTTCATGCCTTACCAATCATACAGTCAAAACGTATTGCATACACTAACATAAATCATGCATTAAATCATGCATCTCATATTGTGCAATAAAAATTCGACCTTGTTGGGTTAATTTAAATCCAGTTCACGTCTAGTCGGCTCGTCGATATCATTTAAATCCGTTCACGTCGGTAGTCTTCTCGTCGACCGCTATCATTTAAATCCGGTTCGTCGTAGTCGGCTCGTCATTAATTAAAATCCAGTTCACGTCGGTAGTCGGCTCGTCGACCGCTATCATTTAAACCCAGTTCTCTCGGTGGTTTATCTTAAAAGTCAGTTCTCGTCTGATAATTCACCCTTCAAGGCCGAATTTCATTTGGTACATATCCAATAATCCATACATGCATTCATAAATCATTACATAAGTCATCGTTATGCATCAATCACGTCGCTTTACTCAGACATATCAAATACAATATGTTCATACATAAACCCCAGTCAGGACTCGGGATCTTTCGAGAATGAAGTCAAGTGCAAGCAGAATACTTTTCTCAAACGACAATCTAGCTTTTCTCCCCTGTGCCAGGAGAATGCTTGTGTGAAAGACAATCGACAATAATGTCAACTCCCCAATGAAGTCTCTTCCCCAGAGAATCGATTGATCATCCCCAGTGAACTCTTATGACAACAAGATCGTTCAATTGGATTCCCCAGTGATATCTTCCTTCTCTCAACATTCAGGAAATCATGCATCATTTGCATCAAAAAAATCACATCATGCATATCATATCATGCATATCATATCATGCATATCATACCCATGCATTAGCTTCGGCTATCTGTTTTGCAGGTTTTTCAACTGAAACTGCAATTATCCTCGTAAGGATCAGATTGAAGGATTAGTTCTCAGACGACAAAGTTATCCTCTTTTCTACAAGCACAAGTTATATACTTGTATGGATCTCAACTGTTGGTTTCTCCAATCGAGATGTCTTCCCCAGCGAAACAGTTCTCTCTTTCAGATGGACTCTAATGTCGGCAAAATTATTCAATCGGGAATCCCCAGTGAATTTTCCACACGGTTTTCTTACGAAGTTTCCCCAGCGAAGCTTATTTCTCTCCCCAAGTGAATCTCCTTCAGAAAGGATTACTACAACATTATTCTTAGTATTTTCAAAGATTTCTTTCCGACAAGAATCTTCTCAGCAAATACTATTGGCAGTGGCTTCCACAATATACTCCTCTGAGTTGTTCTCAGAAAGCTACATCAAACTTCTGGTGCGTTTATTTCCCCAGTAAGTCATCAACTACTCAACCAATAAATATCCACCCGGCGGGATGTTTATTCAAATCTCAAGATTTCTCCAACTCAGACGTTAATCTCTATATCCACTTGCTGCAACGCATTGTCCATACAATGTCAGCAAATTAAAGCTCATTACCCTAGAAGTTTTTCATCACTTGAATGATTCTTCTATCAACGGTAAAGCTATCTCGCATACAAATTGAAGATCTTGTCAACTCGTGGTTGTTCAACATGTCCGTACATGTTCAGAAGATCTCTCATCAGTAAATGTCGAAACAAGATTTACCGACTTTATAAACATCTATATCACGCCGTGTGCTAGATATTGTTATGTTTATCCCCAGAATTGTACTCTAGGGTGCGCTCGATTTTGTTCTCGGGTAACTCGAGGTTACATAATCAAAGACATTCAGCATGCCATGGCTCCTCGCACTTTCGTGCACCAACAATTCTGACATTGTTCTAGCCATATATTCGGAGAACTCTTTGTTAAGTTCTCAGACTTGTCAATCGAGAACTCTTTGTTAAGTTCTCAATCGTGTTGTTTTTCAATTTTGTTTAAGGTCTGTGTAGTCCTTAGTTGAGAACTCTTTGTTAAGTTCTCGTCTTGTCAATCGAGAATTCTTTGTTAAGTTCTCAATCGTGTTGTTTTTCAATTTTGTTTAAGGTCTGTGTAGTCCTTAGTTCGAGAACTCTTTGTTAAGTTCTCGTCTTGTCAATCGAGAACTCTTTGTTAAGTTCTCAATTGTGTCGTTTTCAATTTTGTTTAAGGTCTCTGGTAGTCCTTAGTTGAGAACTCTTTGTTAAGTTCTCAATCATGTCATTTCAATTTCGCTTAAGGTCTCTGTAGTCCTTAGTTCGAGAACTCTTTGTTAAGTTCTCAATCGTGTTGTTTTTCAATTTTGTTTAAGGTCTCGTGTAGTCCTTAGTTCGTAGAACTCTTTGTTAAGTTCTCAATCATGTCATTTCAATTTCGTTTAAGGTCTGTGTAGTCCTTAGTTCGTAGAACTCTTTGTTAAGTTCTCAATCGTGTTGTTTTTCAATTTTGTTTAAGGTCTCGTGTAGTCCTTAGTTCAGAGAACTCTTTGTTAAGTTCTCAATCGTGTTGTTTTTCAATTTTGTTTAAGGTCTCTAGGTAGTCCTTAGTTCAGAGAACTCTTTGTTAAGTTCTCAATCGTGTTGTTTTTCAATTTTGTTTAAGGTCTCTAGGTAGTCCTTAGTTCAGAGAACTCTTTGTTAAGTTCTCACTCATGTCGATTTTCCAGTATATTGTTTCTCTTTCGCTTGAGAAGTTTGTTTCCCTTCTCATAGCATTTTCATTAAAATTGTTGTCAAAGTCATTTCAGTTACACAGTTATCCTCAGTGTTGTCGAAATCTCCTAGTTATTTCTCACCGTATACTTTTGTGTTAAAGCATTCCGTTAATGCTTAGCAAGTTTTCTCTTCAAGCGTTTTTCTTGGCTCCGTAGTCAAGATATGTTATCTTGTTTTCTTTTGTGGCATTGGGTTCCCGTGTAGGGTAAATTTTTGGGTCCTCTGGTATTCAATCTTCTTCCACCTTGAACGTTCGAAAACTGTCGTTTTTCTCACTTACCAGGTTTAAGATGATTGAATAGGGGCAACTGTCGCACCCCAAAATTTACCCTCCGTTTATGATTTGTGTGGCTCTTTTCAGTTATCAAGCTTTGCAAAATATGGACAACGGTATAAGGGACTCGTATTCATTCGAGGTTGGTTTTCTTGGTCACCGTAATTTCCTCCGTCGGATTTAAGATTGCACACTCGACGTTCGTCCTGCTTGTCATCATCTCTCTGCTGGTTTCGTGAAAGAAAGGATGCACGGATTCGAGATGTGAACTACCGTAATTCTTGTAGGTATCTTCGTATGCCTACTTGAATCGGATCAAAAGCTTTGAGCAAGATCACCAATTGGTTTATGATTAAAGTTTCTCATGCGTGTGTATTGTTGCTGATGTTTTACCTGCTAATGGAAGTTTGGTTAAGACGTTCAAGATAAATATCATTTCCTCAAAGGCGTTATTGACGAGATTTGGATTTCAAAAGTGGCTACGGAAGGGAAGTTGTGGGCTTTGTTGATTCGTTCAGAATGGTTGATATTTCTAATTCAGGATTGAAAAGGAAGTTCAAAATGTTATTTCTTTTAACTCAGGATTCATATCATTATTATGTTAATTGCAAATATCAGGATTTTGTTTCAATGTTAAGGATTCATGGTTCAACTAAATTCATACCAATTTATCCCAACCGTTCCACATGATAAATTTCATCCAAATATTTCCAAGCCCATTGCCAATTCATTCAAAGAATCAGAACACTGTTTTGCAAGAGATATTCAAGTCTTGATTTTTAAACTAAGTTATACCTTCCCTTTTTGTGCTACAAAGTTCGAAATTCTAATTGTATCAACATTGGCAAAAAATTGAATTTCAGATACCATTCATTCAAATGACAAGTTTGTTACAAGGATATTTTCAGATTTATAGTTACTACAAGAACTTCTAAATCCTAAACATAAACTTTCGTAACATCTTCTTTGGTCTTCAAGTCCATCCGTTTCTTCTACCTTGCTTTCTCCATGCCACCGTTGCCACCATCCAATGTTACATGAAACGAGACACAAGAGATTGGTTAGTGATCAGAAAAGCAGAGTATAAGCATAAGTTCATAAGAAATTAAAAGAACATTTATCTTCTCTCAATCTCATCATTAGGGTATGTGTCAAGGAATCAGAATTAAAGGTTTGCGGTTATGTACAAGCGACTATGCCTCAGAACTTAAAAGTTCCGTCATCGGCCACATCCTCCTATTGCAAATCACAACAACAAGGTTGTTGGTTCACAAAAGGAGGTGTGAAATGGAAATCAGAAACATCATTTTTCCAACACAACCAATAATTTGCCAAATAACTCCAAAAAGGTTCGATTCCAATATATGAAAAAGGAGGTCAATATATTGCGCATGAAACATACATCAAACAAGAACAGAGAAAAGCGGTATGGAAAGTGACAAGACAAGATGTTATAGCAAGTAGTGCAAGCAATAGGGACAAGGCAGAAAAGAGAGAAAAGGAGACCAAGAGTATTATCTGCTCGATACAATAAAAGACTAAGACCAAAGACTCGAACTACAAAACAAAACACAAACCAAGAAAAATTGGATACCAACAGAGCATCTGTTCTTAAGACAAGGACCTGGCAGGAAAAGAGGGGGATAGCATCTGTTCTTTTAAAAATCCTCAAGAACACAGTATATACAAGTGAAGAGAAGACCAAGACAAAAAAAGCGTTTCAAAAATATACACAACACAATATACCAGCATAGTATCAGTTCAAGGGAGGAGTTTTATCAAAAACCAGAAAAAGAACAAGTGAAATATCTACAAAATACCATATGCATATCTGTTCTTACAAAAGGCCATATAGTTCTAACCACAAACGTACAATAACCCAGAAAACGGTATAACCCCTGTTTCAAAAACCTAATCTATCATCATCTTCCAAAAAACACAACCCTTCAGATTATATATTTGAAATCGATTTTCCGAGAGAAAGAAGAAGAGGAAGAAGCTTAGAAAGATCTCACCGGACAAGGTTAAGGCAAGCATATCGACACGTCTCAAGGCCGTCGGAATCGTTTGTGTTAGGGTTCCGTGTCCCCACAATCGTTCCCAACAAACCTGTATCAACAGCAAACCTGAATCAGAAATCAAAAATCAGAAATCAGATCGATATCAGAAGTCATTAACATGCAATCCGAAATCGCGAGTGAGAAACCCAAATCGCGGCGAAGGGACCGGTGAGGAAACGGAGGATCGCGGCGAGTGAGGAAGAAGATGAACCCAGAGTCGCGACGGGTTGAGAGAGGTCGAGGGAATCGAGAGAGGTAGCGAAAGAGAGACCGTGAGAGGCGAAGGGTTCTGGATCGAGAGAAAGCAGATGAGTTTCTGCTTATTTGCATTTTTTTTCTTTATTAGGATTAGTGATATTATTACCTAAGTATTATTACTATTACCTAATAACTATTATTAGTATTATTATAACTATTATTATTAGTATAAATAACTATTATCACTATTAATAATTTTGTTATTACTACTAATCATTTATATTTTATCATTATTACTAATTTATTATTATTACTAATTTATTATTATTACTAATTTTTAAATCAATAACTATTATTATTATTGCTATTATAATTAGTATCACTATTATTATTATAAAAAAAAAACGAATTAACTATTATTATTAGGAAATAATATAATTTAGTTAACTTTAACATGTCTATTATTCTTAACTTATAAAATGTTTAGATATACTCCAAAAATGCAAAAAAAAATAATAATAGTAGTATAGTTATGCATTTTATTATTATTATGGAATTTTTAGCATTTTGTTCTTTTTTTTCTGTATATATCCCCATTTGTAAATTTGTACCCCCACTCCCCACCGGTTGTAATAGCTAGTAAATATCTGCATTGCTTTATTATTTATTTATTATTCACAAAGCACAAACCAAAAATATCTTTCAAACTAATACTCGTGCGAGTCATTTTTTACCCTGAGTGGACAAAGCTTTGAAGCGTCCCAACGGCCACACATTTTTGCACACACCACGCTTACTATTGGGCTTACAATGAAATTTTGATTGATTAGTTAAATATTATTTAATTATCTAATTAGGTTATTTAAAATTAATTGGCCCATCCGATTAATTTTATTAAACTAATTACTTGATTAAGTTTTGTTTAATTAGTCGATTAAATTTATTTTGCGCATGCACCTACACGATGAATCGTTTATTTATTTGCGTCAGCCACCTTGTATGGGCTTTTAAGTTATTTACTCGCTTTATTCAATGCTTGTATGTAATTAATCGCTCACTTTCGTTATCACGCCTTAGTCCATATGTTTAAATAATCATAATTCGCATCTCGAAAATACTTTCGTAATAAAGTTTCAAACCTCGATCCAATGTCGAGTGCATTTTCTAAAATTCTTTCATAAAGAAAACTCAAGTGTTTAAGCCGTTGGATGCTAGACTAATTGTTTAAACACTTGCAAAAAAATGAACTTCGAATCTTTAAGTCGTTTGGATGCTAGACTAATTGCTTAAAGATTCTCAATAACGTGAACCTTGTGTCACTTCACTCTTTCATAAAAGAAAACTTTTGGGATGATAGACGACTCGTTGAACATTGAGTTCATCTTGTTTCTAGTATTTGAATCGTAGGATGCTAGCCCTATTGTTCGGTACTTTTCACCCACATAAAAAACAATTCAACTCACTCAAATTCTTTTATCGCTCATATGCGATCATAAAAAACTCTTTTCGGATAAAGAGAGTGTAAATAGTCGTTTCAAATACGAACGAGGACTTAAGCTTTTCAAACAAACAAAACAAGTCCTAGTTCAAAGTATTTGAAATGTCTAAATGCGATTTTTCTTATAAAATCAATACAACAAACTTAAAACCTTTTCGAGAGGAACTACAGAGTTTTGACTTTCCCATTGCACAAGGGAATATGTAGGCACACGGTTCAAAAACCGTGCCAAACTCAAAATAATAACAAACAATTTCTTTTCCTGTTGGTATTCATAACTTAGCAATAAACACACACAAACGCATAGAATTAAATGGGTCCCATCGAGTACGATGGATGTAAGGGGTGCTAATACCTTCCCCTTACATAACCGACTCCCGATCCCACTTTTTGGTCACGAGACGCTTTATCCGCTTGTTTGGGGTTTTATCTATATTTTCCCGTTCCTTTTAGAACAAATAAAATTAGGTGGCGATTTCACTAGTTTTCGAGAATTAAGAGATTTTTGAAAATCGAGTTGCTTCAATAACATAACAACTAGTCTAACCAATAGGTTCCCCACAGAGTTAGCCTCCTCTTGGGCTTTGTACAAGGTAACTCATGTCATCTGAGTTCAGTCTCCTCTTAGGCTTCATATAAGAAAACTCATTCATCTGAGTTTAGCCTCCGCTTAGGCTTCATATAAGACAACACTCCCCTGCTGAGTCAGCCTCCTCTTGGGCTTCGTTCAAAAGAACTCCTCATCTAGTTTAGCCTTCTCTTGGGCATTAAACAAGAAAGAGACCAGGAAATCTCTTAACAGCCTCCTATTGGGCTTCCAATACAAAGAATCACTCGCGCTAAGATAGAACCCAGAGAGTATAATTTCTCGGTGAAATTGCTCTTAATCCCAAAAGGATGGTTTCCCGGTGAAATCCCTTTTAAAGCCAAAGCCAGCCATACCATATAGCTTCCTCTTGAGCTTCGTACAAGGACCCTCGATGACCCTCGGAATGCCTCCTCTTGGGCTTACAATACAAGGACCCATGGGATTCTTAAAAGCATCCCCTAATCCAATCAATTTCTCCTCGAGATTTAGACATTTATCATCTCTATGGAAGAAGCATCTCATCTATCACATCACATACAATTAAAACTTTTCAAACTCTTTTCAAACAAAAACATCTCTTAATCGTAAGTGGTAACGCTTGTACATGTTGCACCCCAAAATTCGCCCTCTTCATTTTATTAATAAATAATTGGCTAACATTTAATCAATAGGTGCATCACATACATATCATTCATTCATTAACCATGAGTTCGGAATTTTCTAAATCGTGTGAGCCTGTGCAATTCTGAATTAGAGGTTGGGTTCCAAAAGCCGAATATCTGAAGTATCGTTGTCTCAAGCGTACTCTCAATACGTAAGATGTGCATGTCCAGAAGCTTCTGATTATTATCTCGCGAGTTGAGGTTTTGGTGTTTTGATCGCCTATAAGGTGGATATTGATTACGGTTTCGAGCTACAGTGCGTTGTGTTCAGATACTTGAGCCCGAATTGATTATATGGCCCTCTGTAAGTGGTGAATTGTCAGTATACGACTTATCGATCCGCGCGATTTATCAGAAAATCAAGAACAGACGGATAAAATGATATTTGAGTGTATGTATCAAAAAGTCAACAAAAAGTCAAAGTTTGACCGGGCGGAATTTCGGGTCAAAATTATGGTCAAAAGTCGACATTTGAGAAAATGCGATCATTTGTTGAGAAAAATCGGGTGAAAATGAGGTTTCTTGCATTTTAAGTAATCTTGGACTTGGAAAAATTTTCCTAAGTTTTAAGCACTTTGTGTTCACGGAGCCATGTTGCCGCATCCGTATCTTGCCCGTCTGTGGTCAGAAGTTTGTTAATTGATAATCGTTGGAAAGAGCGTATTTCGTACTCTGACTTTGTTCTTGTGAAGATTTTTCCAGAAATGTCCGGATTTCGAGTTATAAAGTTCCGAAGTTTGAAGTTTATAATTTTTGAAGTTTTACACTTAGTAAAATTTTGAGTGTTTCTAATGTGTTCAAGTGCTCGACTTCGGGGGTAATTTACACGTGTTTAGAGGCGTCGATTCGAGTCAAGTTCAAAATCAAAGTTGTTCATTTAGCGGTAATCTACAACTTTGCTGAAGAAATCGAATCCATCCGGGAATCGGATCAAAAATTACGGAGCTCGGAAGTTACGGTTTATCATTTCTCAAAAATTCAACACTTCGAAATATTTTGAAGTGTTTGTTTTTATGCTCAAGCTGACAGTTTCAGGGTCGATTTTATCATAGTTCGTGGCTCCGAATTAAAAAGCGTTCAACTGCAAAGTTGTTCATCTCACAGCGGTCTAAAACTTTGTTGAAGGAGTCGAATTCATTCGGGACTCGAATCGGAAGTTATAAAGCTCGGAAAATAAGAATTCATTATGTTTGTAAGATTCGAGTAGTTTTGTGCACATGTTCAGGGCTGTTTTCGTCAATGATTCGGTCGCCGCACGGAAAAATTCCGAACACAAAAGTTGGAGCTCGTAATTCCATCTACAAGTTTTGTTTAGAAACTTTTTCGTTTCGGAAGTCAGAGCTGGAAGATACGGAGCGCCGTAAGTGACAGATTGAAGTTACTAAAATGCAAGACAGCATACACATTTCTTGCCAAGCTGCGGACGCATTTCATCGAACAGTTTTTGTGCGTATGTTCGGGGCTGTTTTCTCGTTGATTCGATCGCCACACGGGAAAACTTCGAACACGAAAGTTAGAGTTCGTAATTCCATCTATAAGTTTCGTTTAGAAACTTTTTCGTTTCGAACATCGGAGCTGGGAGATACGGAGCGCCGTAGTTAGTAGCATGAAGTTGGAAAACTGTTGGATGTCATGTGCAAGACTTGCCCAGCCAGGCCAGGCATTTCATCGAACAGTCACGGTGCAAACTTCAAACAGTTTTTATTCGATGATAAAGGCTTTGTTTGGATTTTTGTACAACTACAAAGTTGTTCTGTTCCACTTGATCTTTCCAATGGTATCGGGATTACGTCATTCGGTCGAGTGTGGAAAGAATTATGGGGCTGCAAAGTAGCGCATCCGGCATGATCACATGGCAAACGGCGTGTGGAAAATTATGTAATAATGCGATCAGTGGTGCAGACACGACTTCAGGGCTGTTTTCAAGCGTGCTACGGGTGTCGAATCGGAAAATTTCCAACATGAAAGTTATTCACTCTAACGTACTCTAGAATTTTGGTTTTGGAGTCAAAACGCGAAAGTTAGTAAATCAAGAGCTATGGATCCGTAAACTAATGCACATCGGTTAATTTAAGACTTTGACACTTAGAGAATTTTTTTTAAATACTCAAGTCAGTTTGTGTCGGCATGACTTCGAAGCTAATTACGACGAGCTTGTGATCTTTTTTTCGTCGGGCACTCAACATCAAAGTTGTTATGCCAAGTGTGCTCTTCGATTCGACGCTCTCGTTGTGTCGGTCGGGCTACTACACAGCAAGATAGAAGTGTCGAAAGTAGCGGACATGGTTGTTTTTCGTTTAGAAAAAAAGTGTTGGCAGTAGAGGTATTGATAACAATAATAAACATACTAACAGAATCCTTTTTTCTTTCTAGCAGTAATAACTATAACAAAAAAAAAACATTCTTTCTTCTTCCATTTTGCCACACACCATTCTATTACAAAGAAATTCCCTCATTCACTTGCTCACTGTAACAACCATATCTTGATTTTTCTCACACATCACCACTACTTTTTTTTCTTTTCACACAAAAACTCATCCCACTTTTTCACTCCATAATCTCTCATACCATACACACAACATATAACAAAAAAAAACCTTCTAACAGAACCATTCACTCCATCGCCATAACATTCTTTCACCATCATCTTTATCCGCCGTAACGAACTTTCACAACCACCGCAAAAACTCACACTTAATTATAATGAACTCGCCGCTTCCTTCTTCAACCTCCTTCATCTTTCATTCTTCCACAACAACCTCCATAACAACCTGGCATTCTCTCACTAACAACCGTAACGAATTTACGGCAACGACCACCGTAACTAACAAACTTCAACAGAATTCTCCTCACGCTTCTTTCTCTCATCCACCACGCCATCCTTCATTTTTTTTCTTATCGTCCAAATCACAGCAAGAAAGGCTTGAACAAGAAAGACGCATTCGTTCATCTCTATCATCATCGTTTCTCAAACGTCAACACCATGCTGCAGCCTTTCACCACTCTCCCTTTCTTGACTTATTCACTGCCATTCTTCACGACAACAACACTTTTCTACACCACTCCATAAACAACCTTCACAGATTCGCGGCAAGCACATCTGGAAAGCTCAGTGATATTTCCGGTTATGGAGTGTTGCGCGTTATCGTCGAGGATTCCTTTCATGGATTGAAGCAACTTCAGCTCTACTTAAGCGTCGACTTCATCTTCAAGATCTGAGCATATTTCTGAGTTTATTTCTCAAGCTACAGATCCGAAATCGAGGGTACCGCGCCAGAGAAGACGGTTGAGCCGCTGTTGGGTCTTTTTTAAGTCAAAGGATATCGGATTCGTAGAGTTTTTACCATCGTTCGAATTTCCGGTGATATTTTGTTCTGATCACCGCCGCAATGGCTTCTCTTTGTCGGGATTCATTAAGTTTGAGTGAGCTTTAAAGGAATCTGAGGTCGGATTCGGAATATACGCAAGAAGCTGAGTTGAACGAGCTCTCTGAACGTGTTTTCCATGGCTGTTCGCAAGTTCCGGTGACGGAGACTACCGGAAGAGACGACCGGCTCCGGCGAAATTACCAGCCGTCCTTGCAAGCCCTCGGTGTGTCACATGTTCACTGGTACATGCCTTTCTCCCATTAGCCAGTAGTAATACGACACGTGTCATTCTTTTTTTATTTATAAAAAATCTGAATTAATTTAATTATATATGACCAATTGATTAATATTATGCTACATACTTAGAAAATGTAAAGCGTGACATATTTATTTAAATAATCAGAATAATGGATGCTAAATCATGATTGGCTGAGAGGATTTTGGCATGTGGTTACTAAAATTATATTGACCAGTTGATTAATACTAGCCTATTAAATACAATGTGACACATAATAAAATCTGACCAAAAAAATAATGAAAATAGTAATAATGCTGTTTGTACAAAAATAGAATAGAATTGGACTTAGTAAAAAGGGAAATACTGGACTCAAACAAAAAACGAATACAGGCTTAGTAAAATTGGAATTGGGCTTAACGTTTTGCTATCTTACACCCCCAGGTTTTGAGCCCAAGCGTGGCAATAACTAGTTCTAGTTCATTTGCAGATTCAGTTTTACACCCCCCTGTTTCCATGTTTCACAATTTTAATAATGTTCGATTTTAATTTCGATTTCGATTATTTCGACATGTAAAAATCTATAAAAAATAGTTTCTGATATTTTAGGATATTTGAATATTTTTGATATTTTTTTTATATATTTTTGCAATTAATTCTAATTCATTTTTTAATAATACATTTAGATGATTTTTTTTTCCTTTATAGTTTGAATTAGCTTAGGAAGTATAATGCCATTTTTTCTTTGAAACTCTAAGATATTTTTTATACCGTTTAATTATAGATGAAAGTATACCTTATCTTGGTGTTGTAAGTAAAATTTCAAATTTATGTCCAATATTCCGATTTCATTGTAAATAATCATTTTTTGCGTATTATACTTTATTTAAAAGCCGCATTGCTGTTTCTGACATTCTGTTTTGTATGCGAGGTACGCGGAGCGTCATATTATTGATTTGGACGTATAAAATCTGTATTTTGATGTTGCACACATGTGTGTGTATTCTGTATCTGTTTGTCTGGATTATGATCTTGTGCAGGTGTATTTGATTCAGATGTGTATGACGCACATTCTGATTATGCTTTTCGTGTCTCTGCACACTTCTCACCGGATTTTCTTATTGTGTGCCAGCAGTACTTGAAGTTTTCCGGAGTATTTCTATAGCTTGCGTTGCTCTTCGGATTTAATATCCGTCGGGTATTTATTTTACTTTATTTATCGCATTTCATTTACCGCTTTTCTAGAGCATGAGAAGTAGGATTTTCCGCTTTCCTTGCCATGAGAAGTAGGAATAGAGATGTATGAAGGGGCTTCCGTAGTTGGAGCATGTTCGGGACCCTCGGTTTATTTAAAGACCCGCTTAGGGCAATTGTTGCTAATTGTGTTTGGTTTGTTTAAAATCCTCCATCTGCATAGGGAGGTAACTTTCAGTAAGTGTTTACATTTGTGCTTGCATAAGTCAGAGTGGTTAGGACGCCCGACGTGGTACCACTAAGCGAAGTCCCGCTTTTTATATTTTCTGCTATCGAGTCATTGATATATGGGCAAGCCGGAAGGTAGGGTCCGCAATCAACCCCCGCACAGTTCTAGTCCGTGTCAGCTCAGCACACGCGAATCGTGTTGCTTTCTTTATCGAGTCAATAATAAAAGCGGCAAGAGTTCCCTATTCTGACTCTCCACTCATTCATGGGGTTCGCATTTATTGCTGAACTCGCATCATTTGCTCTGTAGGTTATGCCTACGATTGTTTGACATTTGTTTTCGCATTGCATTGTTTGTGTGCTTCTGTCAAAGCACTTGCTTGCTTCATCCCTCTTGTCGTCTTCGACTCTACTTTAGTTAGTGATTCGAGATGGACATAGACTTAGGTTGTAAACATTTTCCCTCCTTTTTGTCATCTTCGACTCCATTTTAGCTGGTAATTCGAGATAGACATAGATCTAGGTGGTAAACCTTTGCATGTTCCTTTAGGATTTTCTCGACTCTACCTTAGTTAGTGATTCGAGTTAGACCCTAGGATGTAATCCATGCATGATGACATTAGGGATAGCATTAGATAGTTTCCCTTGTTTGTTTTCTAGTTTCTTTTGCATACTTGCATGTAATAAAACTAAAAATTGTTTTCTTTTTCTTTTGCACATCAAAACACTTAATAATGGTTCAAACTCCTTTTTCAAGGTAAAAACAACCAACCAATGCAAACCTTTTGCCTACGGGTTTTATTTATTATGTTTTAAATTATTTTCATAATTAAAAAACACATAACCCATCAAAACATGTGAGCCGAACTACGGCGCTCTGACTTTCCCATTGCACGCGGGAATACGTAGGCATCTTGTCACGGGGCTAGATCGAGCGAACTTTGTAAATACTTCCTTCTTTTCCCCGTGTTTTCTTTATTTTCCTTTCTTTCACATGCATTTCCTTTTCGCATACAGGTTTAGTGATTAAGCAGTAAATAGATATAAACACACCCATTAGACAGAAAGTAGAAATGGATACCGTAGAGTACTACGGGCGTGTGGGGTGCTAATACCTTCCCTTCGCGTAATAGATTCCCTTACCCTATCTCTCGGTCGCAAGACCGTGCCTTATCCCTTTCAGGTTTTCGCGATTGCACACGTGTCATTTAACATGTATATTTTATGGTAGTGTCAAAAAAATTCAAAAATACTTTTTTCTGATTATATTTTTATCGAGCCGAAAATGATACGTTTGAGTACTTTTTCAAAGCACTTTCAAAGACGTTTCTTTCAAACTTTCGAAACCCGAAACTTTTTCAAACTTCTTGTAAGTATATCTCACTTTTCAAAAAAACTTTCAAGATCTTTTCAAAACTTTTCATCAAACTTACACTCTTTTTTCCATGATCGATCCGATTTGAAGATAAAACCGAACTCGTTTTTTCCTCGAATTTCTTAACCGATCATGGGCCTCCATTACGGTGTAAGTCCCAAAATTCTTTTTATGTACATACATATTTCCTTGTACATATCAAATTCTTTTATGTACATAATAATTTTTACTTGTAAATAACACAAACGTCTTTTGTAAATATTCAAGGGCAGACAAACTTTGATCGTTTGTTTTCGTTTCGCTTGTATATACACTGAATACCATTGGTATTAAAACGAGCATTATTCCCGGTGAAACTTCTTTTAAACCAATGGGCCTCCCTTACGGTGTAAGTCCTAACCCTCCTATGTACATCCACTTCTCCTTGTACATAAATACTCATTCGTGTACATATTTACTTCTTTGTACACATTCAAACTTGTAAGTAATCAAGTTACGCTCGTTTTAAACGTTCGTTTTACACACACTTGTTTACATTTCTTTCATAAACTCTTGTAATTAAACATCATGCATTTGTTTATATTTCCTTCATAAACTCCTGTGAATAAACTCTATACATTTGTTTATATAACTGTCTAGTTATAAAATAACAACTAGTCTAACCAATAGGTTCCCCACAGAGTTAGCCTCCTCTTGGGCTTTGTACAAGGTAACTCATGTCATCTGAGTTCAGTCTCCTCTTAGGCTTCATATAAGAAAACTCATTCATCTGAGTTTAGCCTCCGCTTAGGCTTCATATAAGACAACACTCCCCTGCTGAGTCAGCCTCCTCTTGGGCTTCGTTCAAAAGAACTCCTCATCTAGTTTAGCCTTCTCTTGGGCATTAAACAAGAAAGAGACCAGGAAATCTCTTAACAGCCTCCTATTGGGCTTCCAATACAAAGAATCACTCGCGCTAAGATAGAACCCAGAGAGTATAATTTCTCGGTGAAATTGCTCTTAATCCCAAAAGGATGGTTTCCTGGTGAAATCCCTTTTAAAGCCAAAGCCATCCATACCATATAGCTTCCTCTTGAGCTTCGTACAAGGACCCTCGATGACCCTCAGAATGCCTTCTCTTGGGCTTACAATACAAGGACCCATGGGCTTCTTAAAAGCATCCCCTAATCCAATCAATTTCTCCTCGAGATTTAGACATTTATCATCTCTATGGAAGAAGCATCTCATCTATCACATCACATACAATCAAAACTTTTCAAACTCTTTTCAAACAAAAACATCTCTTAATCGTAAGTGGTAACGCTTGTACACTCAAGAAAACCACCCAATGCTTACAATTAAAAGATTCAATCGTTTTTCAAACATCTTTCTTAACTCGTAAGTGGTAACGCTTGTACACTCAAGCAAAACACCTATAACTTACGATGAAAGATTTCAATCAATGAACCTTTCAAAATGTATGTGATGAAATAGATTAGATACATTTTTCATTATGATGACATTTGTCTATGCCTATTAATAACTTCCTTTGCTTCCACTAGCATAAGTGGGAACTACGATTGCTCTGACTTTCTCAACATCCTTTTGAGAATACGTAGGCACAAGGTCTTATCCTTGCCGAGCAAATTTCTTTCTCCCTCAAACCAAACAAACCATAGATCCCTTTAGATCCGAGCTACAAATGCTCTGATTCTCATTAAGGGATATGTATGCAGAAGATCCCAATGATCTTTGCGAGCATAATAATAACAAAACCTAGGATCCCACATAATCTATCATTCTTAAAATCCAAAGGAGAAACTTTCCCAATCATAGAAATAGCAATTTAAAACACACAAACATATCAAACATATTCATATATAAAGCTATAGATAACTATATAAATTTAGGGTGCTCCATCTATTCCCTTTATATAACAAACCCCCTTACCCGGAATCTCCCCAATGCGTTGCGTCTAGTTCGCGCTAGTTGTAATGCATATCATATCAATTGAGGGTATTAGCAGCTTTCCCTTTTCATAATCATTTTCTTGTGTTGAAAATAATAAAGCTTGATGCTCATGCATCTTTATAAATAAATCAAAGAGTAAATCGTTTGAGCGGAGAATCCAATTGATTCGATTCCCTCACGCCACTTTTAACGCGAAAAAAATGGCGACTACTGGGATTACGCTAAATTTTGATTTTCACAAAAATGAGACTCGCTCAAGAGCACCAAGCTTTTTGTTTTCAAAAGAAAAAGGGGTTAAGCTTTCATATGTGCATATGTTTGTTTTTCTTTATTGTGTGTTTTCGCGATTTCATCGATGGAAAGAAATCATAACCGGATTTAAGAAACATTTTAAGATCTAGGTGGGGTATAGTCCTATTAACTTGTGAGAAGTCTCAGACTTACGGAGTTAATTTGAGATCCCTCTCTCAGTGGAGGTTGTCTTGGGAGTATTTGTGTTTAGCAAGTATTTGCGAAGACATTTTGCTTTCAAGAGAACTGACGAAGCTAAGTGGCTGTAGAACACATAACCCATCCTGGCCAATTAGGATGTAGTGCAGAAATTATTCAGGCGTAAGCTTAGAATAATTGTCATGCGAGACTACGATCAAGCGAGTTTTTCTTGAAAAATATTATTGGACTTCGAGTATTCAACAAATCCGATAATATTTCAAAGAGAAGCGTTGAGCCTGTATTATCAGTAGAACCCGTTTCACAAATGAATAAGCCCTTAGAACTTACCAACGTTTGATTCTTATCGTTGGCTTCATGCTCGTGACTTCGAACGCTTGACCGTGTGTATAACTACTAACCATGTTTGTAGCATTCATGCATTCATTCAAAAACTTCATTTCTCTTCCCATTTCCAAAGAATTTAGAGATTTTTCTTTGTAAATATTTTAGGTTAGAGTGATGGACGTCAGAGGAAGATTCACCAAGAAATACAGTTTTAGGATTCCTAATGTAGGGAAGTTAAAAGAGTTAGCATCCTTGGTAGAAGATCCCTCGGATTTCAGAAAACGCTATGGAACTCTTTTAACTATCCTGAACACTAACGTTGATGAAGGACTTCTCAAAACTTTCGTTCAGTTTTACGATCCAGTCTATCGTTATGTCACTTTCCCTGACTATCAGTTGATGCCTACTTTGGAAGAGTACGCACACATCCTGGGTATCTCAGTATCAAATAAAGTGCCTTTCAATGGTTTGGAAGCCATTCCTAAGTCACCAGTCATTGCAACAATGACTCACTTAAAGAAATCTGAGATAGACAAAAACCTAACTACCAAAGGAAAACTCTTAGGACTAACTTCAAAGTTCCTAATGGAGAAGGCTCTTAAATTCTCCGTCGGTAGTATGGTAGCCTTTGAAGCTATTTTAGCTTTACTCATCTATGGATTGGTGTTGTTTCCCAACGTCCCAAGTTTCGTTGATATCAATGCCATAAGGATCTTTCTGATTGGAAATCCTGTTCCCACTTTGCTTGGTGACACGTGTTTCTCCATTTATCAAAGGAATCGTCAAGGAGATGGAACTATCGTGTGTTGTGTACCTCTGTTCTTTAAATGGATTGTCTCATACTTGCCTAAATCTCCTATCTTCCACGGAAAAAAAACGATTGGCATTGGTCTCGAAGACTCATGTCTCTTACAAACGATGATATCCATTGGTATACCTTGGCAGACAATGAGATGGAAATCATTGAAAGTTGCGGAGAATTTGTCAACGTACCTCTCATCGGTACGAAAGGAGGAATCAACTACAACCCATTCTTGGCGAGACGTCAACTCGGGTATGCTAACTCTAGTAAACCTCTTGGTTTTACAGTAGAAAGCTACTTCTATCATGAAGGGGAAGATTCCCAAGGTTTGAAAGCCAGAATGATCAGAGCTTGGCATCACATCCGAAGGAAGGAAAAGGGTAGTGCAAGAAATTGTTTAGCCATGGAAATCTACACTTCATGGGTGAAGAAAAGAGCAAAGGAATTCCGAATGCCTTATGCTTATGAAGAACCTGTGTTTTCAACAGCTTCCAGATCAACAATTTTTCCCGTTGAGACAATGGGAGAATACCAAGAAGCTTTGGCCAAGATGAGGCTTGAGAAAAAGGCTTTAGAAGACAAGTTCTTTAAAACTGACCTCGAAAATGAGAAGCTTAAGAAGCAGGTCAAAGATCATGAAAAGACGCTTTACTTCCAAGATGAATGGCTCATAGAGAAAGATGAGAAGATTCGTCAAAAAGATAACGCGATCAAAAGATACATCAAAGAAAGAAAAAGAAAGCTTGAGGAAATGACAACCAGCGATCCCGCTCCTGACGAGTGGAAGAAAGTCATCAACAAGCTAAAAGCCAAGAAAGCTGAACTGAAAGCTCACTATGGGAAAGAGATCTTGAAGTTGAAGCTACATCAAGCCTTTGGATCTTCATCCGATGAGGACGATTAATTAGTTTAGATTGTAGTTTTATCATCATTGTATGAGTTATGCTCAAAAACAAAAATTGTTGTAATCTTCTTTCAATAATCAATAAAAATAAGCGTTTTCCATCCAAATATTTGCCAGAAATTTCTCTTTTAGCGTAAATTCTTTGGAAATTATTTTCTCTCTGCATTCATAATCATACATCATACTTTGCATATCGAGTTTGTTGTTTAGAGTCTTATCTTTTGGAATTTTTTCCAGAAAGAGAAAGATCGTCAAGCTGTCGCGTCTTAGAGTTTCTCGACCACGTCCACAGCCAACTCGTACATACAATACTCGTTCAAAAAGAAGGAAAATAATGGAAGGCTTTGAGCAAGAAAATGTTGAGCTTCGTAGCACAGTGACAACTCTGCAAGAAGAGGTGGAGAGACTTATTTCTTTGGTAAGTTCGTTGGCAACTGCGCAAAGTCAGCAAGCAACATTAAGCAGTCAAAATCAAGCGACGATTTCAGAGATCACTACTACTCCAGTTTCAACTGTTGCAGCTAGTAGTTCACTCTTCAGTATGCCATAAGGTTATCCATGGGGCATGCCTTTTAATTTCGGCATCGGGTTTCGTCAACCTACTTCTCAGGTACAAACAACCATGCTTGAGGTGCCTACTTTACAGAACTCAACACTTACTCCACAGCATGGAGTAACCTTTCCACAAGTCACTATGACGGTTTCTCAACCAATCCTGACGAACTCAGCTTCTGTAGTTCACACTACTGCAGATGAAGAAGTTTATCATAATCCAGGCGATAACACAAATCCTCGCGGCCAGATGGATAATCTCCAAGAACAGCTCCATAAGATGCAGCTTGAGATTAAAACAATCCGTGGAAAGGAATTGTTTGGGAAAAAAACGCCCATGATTTGTGCTTAGTTCCTCGCGTAAGGATACCTGCAAAGTTCAAAGTCCCTGACTTTGAAAAGTATAAAGGAAATTCCTGTCCACAGAGTCATCTTACGATGTACGCTAGGAAAATGTCTACGTACAATGACAATCACCAATTGTTAATTCACTATTTCCAAGATAGTCTCACCGGTGCTGCACTGAAGTGGTACATGGGACTAGACAGTGCGAATATCCAAACATTCAATGACCTGGGTGAAGCCTTTGTCCAACAGTACAAATTTAACTTGGACATGGCTCCAGATCGGGATCAACTCCGCTCCATGTCTCAGAAGGAAAAAGAGACATTCAAAGAGTACGCCCAACGTTGAAGGGAAATCGCTGCCCAAGTCAACCCACCGTTAGAGGAGAAGGAAATGACCAAGGTTTTCTTAAACACTCTTGGCCCATTTTACTACGAACGAATGATCGCCAGCGCTCCCGGAGACTTCACCGAGATGGTAAGCAGGGGAATGCGGCTAGAGGAAGGAGTTCGAACAGGACGCCTGGTCAAAGAAATAGGATCTTCAGGTGGAACTAAGAGGGTTGGAACCAGTTTTCCAAAGAAAAAGGAACATGACATAGGAATGGTATCCCGAGGGAAACCACGAAAGAATGCCAGCCGACAACAATAGGTAGCTGCTATAGCACCCGCTGTTAATACAAGTCCAAATACAGGAATTGCTCCGCAGTTTCAGCAAACTCAACAGCCTCGACAACAGGCTCAACAATACAACAATCAGAATCGTGCACCCAGGGTCTCATAATTTGATCCAATTCCGATGACGTACACAGAACTATATCCTGCGTTGATAGAAAGGAATCTTGTGCAAACAAGGTCACCACCTCCGGTACCAGACAAATTGCCATGGTGGTACAAAGCAGAAGTATCTTGCCCTTTTCATCAAGGGGCACCGGGTCATGATCTTGAACATTGTATAGCGCTAAAAGCTGAAGTACAAAGGTTAGTAAGGACTAATCTACTCTTCTTCAGAAATACAAATCCAAATGTGCAAGCAAATCCACTTCCCAGTCATAGTGGACATACCGTGAATTTGATACTAAGGAATACAGATCGGTATCTTGTCACAGATGTGAATCTGATAAGGGAAAGCTTGGTACAACTCCATGATACATACAGTACAATGGCGCTTTCACTAAACATGATTACGCAGCTTGCAGTATCTGCTTTAAGGATTTTCGAGGATGTTCAACCGTGAGAGCAGACATTCAGCGATTATTAGACATTGGTGACATACAGATCTTCAGAAATAGAAATGACTATGACGTGAATATGGTAGGGCATTTTCCGCATGAGCTTTTAGTCTCAGATATCAACTCGGAAATTCCCGAAGTAAACGTCATTATCCCCTGTTTCAATATGCCCAAGCATGTGGAAATTGAATATAACGGTTCGAAAGTTCCAGAATCTCCTTTGGTGATTTGCCTACCCGGTCATGTTCCATACAGTTCTAACAAAGCAATTCCCTATCAATATAATGCGACTATGATAGAAGATGGGAAGGAGAAACTCATGCCAACTCTTTCAGCCAATGTCAACATAACTGAAATTGGACGAGTAACGCGAAGTGGACGAGTACATACTCCGTTGCCACCAAAGCCGCCTGCTGTTCCTATTGTTAGGCAAAATCCAGTTAATACACCTCCCGAGAACCCCACGAGGATTCCCATTGGTAATTCAAACGTAAACGTTGGACCATCCGATGGAACCAACGTCAACTCAGATTTCGATGAAATTTTGAAGTTAATCAAGAAAAGCGAGTACAGAGTTGTGGATCAGCTGATGCAGACTCCCTCCAAGATTTCAATACTATCTCTACTTCTAAATTCTGAAGCCCACCGAGAAGCTTTAATGAAAGTGCTAGATCAAGCTTACGTAGATCATAACGTAACTATAGATCAATTTGGTGGAATTGTAGGCAACATAACAGCTTGCAACAATTTAAGCTTTAGTGATGAAGAACTCCCAGAGGAAGGAAAAGATCACAATCTGGCTCTGCATATCTCAATGATTTGCCAATCAGATTCACTATCCAATGTACTACTGGATACCGGTTCATCCTTAAACGTAATGCCAAAAACGACTCTCGCTCGTTTAGCTTACAAAGGAACGCCGATGAAGTTCAATGACATAGTGGTAAGGGCCTTTGATGGGTCAAGGAAATCTGTTATTGGGGAAGTTGACCTTCCAATGACGATTGGTCCGCATACCTTCCAAATCATCTTCCAGGTCATGGATGTGCCAACTGCTTACAGTTGTTTGCTAGGAAGACCATGGATACACGAAGCAGGAGCTGTGACATCCACTCTCCATCAAAAGCTAAAATTCACAGTAAATGGGAAGCTAGTAACCATCATCGGTGACCAAGCCTTACTAGTCAGCCATTTATCCAACTTTTCTTTCATCACAGCCAACGACGTTGAAGGGACATAGTTCCAAGGACATCCGTTAGAATATGAATCTACAAGCAAAAGCAGATCATCTATCTCCTCTTACAAAGAAGCGGCGCAGATAGTGAAAGATGGTAATGCTGCAGGTTGGGGACAAGTAATAAAACCTGTCAACAACGAGACAAAGGCCGGGCTCGGGTTCGCTCCAGTATTTCCTAAAGACAAGCAAAAGGATGAAACACTTCGCCCAATCAGAGAAGTATTCCACAGTGGGGGTTTCTTAAACCCTGTTCTTCAAGAGGTTAATGTTCTTACCAATGAAGGTGATGAAGACGATCTCTCTGGATCTGAAGAGTGGAGCACTTATCTTACCAGCTCTGAATATGTGTCTCAGGAAGAATCATACGCGCCATTTTATCCTCTGACTGACCAATTCAAAGACATGTCCCTACAAAAGAATGAAAATCCACATGTCCCTTCTGAAGTTTGGGATACCTTGGGAGAACCAAGTGGAAAGTTTGACTACATGATTAATGACCAAGTGATTTCTGGTGAAACAACCGCTAGTCCTCCAAACTATCGAATAAACTTTATGACTGTTATTCAATTCCTCTGGTAACTTGCAGGATCGACTAGATTGATCCTATGGGGTATTGGTCGTTTGGATAAAATTAATAACAAAATAAGTGTTCATGATTAAGATTTGTATTTAGAGTATTTTATGGATGTCCAATATGTTCTGATCACAACGTTAAATAACTCAATGACATGATCCAGTAAAATAACATAAAACTGATTCGAATAAGTACAGGTTCGATTGCAAAGAGATATTAAAGTGCAGAGAAATATAAAGAATTTTGAATGTAAAGACTTCAATATAAAAGCATGAACATAAAAGCATGAAATGTAAAAGATTTCACTGAAACATAAAGGTTCGAAATAGAAGAAACGTTTAAGTGCAGGAAATGAGTTTAATGACTTTAAATGTAAAAGTTTTGAATGTAAAAGCAAGGAAGTAAAATGTTAATGTAAAGGCTTCTAAAATGTAAAGACTTGAAGTAAAGGAAACGTTTAAATGCAGTAAATAGTTAAATAACTTTGAATGTAAAAGTATTTAAAGACATTGATGCGAAGAAAAGATAAACTGGAAAGATAAAGACTTTTACTGAAATTGTAAAGGTTTGGTGCAAATCATACGTACATTGTTCGTGCATTCGTTTCCCTAGCCATGTGGTATTTTGAATGTTACTGAATTTTGTACAATAGATATGACACACGAAATCCTAACATTAAGACTTCTATATATACTACATGGCCACTTGAGACATGACACAATGTTCAAACACACAAATATTTAACAAATCCGCTCGTTTGAATTTCGATACAGTTTCAATTTAATTTGAAACTCATTCATTTGAATCATGAAATATATTTAATTTCCACTCTTTTTGAATCACAGTTCTTTACAGATTACTAAAACAATGATTATCATTAATCACGCTTATTACCAATGCTAACTTTACGCCACCTCACTCCATGTCCAACCCACGTTCTCCACGTACTTCAGCCTTAGTTGATGAGTGCTTCAACTTCCTCACTATAAAACTAAACAGCTTTAGTTTTTTACTCTTTTTCCACACTCTGAAACTCTTTTCTTCTTCTTTCTCGCTAAAAACCCTAGAAATCTCTCACCACTTCCAACAATGTCTTCAACAACATCTCAGATGAAGAAGGTTTCTAAGAAGAAAAACAAGGCCGCAGGAACAACCATGGAAAGTAAAGTCAGTATTCACCAAGATCAATCGGTGCTTATTCCCCAAGGAATCTCCAAAGAACAAGAACTTCTGTATTCTTCTCAGGTATTAATCCCAACCAATACCACTGGAAAGAGGTTTGCCCTAATGGGACCTCTTACAGTTTTTGAAATCCTGAAAGACACCAGGACTATCTTCCCTGTTTGTTATGATTTTAAACCTTTGTTTAATAAAATGGAAATCCCTAAGTTAGGAACTGAGAACATGACCGAATCCTCTGCTTCGAAAGCTATAGAGACCCCTGATGTACCCCAAAAAGACCCTTTTATCTTGGACTATGTTAAGAGTAATTTTAAGCCGTTTCGATCTTGCCCTACCCCTGATGTAGCTTATCAGAACTGGTTTGCTAAGGTAGAGGCTAAGAAATCTCATCAATGGTAGGAGCTAGGGATCTATAACTTGATCAAGTTGTCGAAACCATGCTTCACCTACAGCCATCCCTTGTTATTTGCATCTTTGTACTTTTGGGATAGTACTTATAATACCTTTCACCTTCCTGGAGGGATGATTACACCCACCTTCTTGGATATAGCAGCCATTACTGGTTTGTCACCAGTAGGAGAGACTTACACTCCTGATACTGAGGAATATTCCAGTATCATTGACTTCGACGTCAAGTTGGCTAGCTTCTCAAAATTTATCAGTCATTATCACACTGAAGGTGATAGTGTATCAGATGTAGAGCATATTGCCTTCCTCACCCTTTGGTTATCGAGATATGTGTTTTGCAGCAGATCTTTACAAGTAGCCAGCAGGTTTATTCCTCTAGCTAGGGATTTGCACGAAAATAGGAGAGTTTGCTTGAGTGAGCTCCTACTTGTTGATCTTTATGAAAGTTTAAGATCAGCTGTTTCGAGCCTGAAGTCTCATACTCCTAAGAACATTTTGCTAGCTGGTCCCTTCTGGTTACTTCAATTATGGCTAAATGCCATTTTTGAATCTTCATTGTCCACTGCTGATACCATCACTGAGCAGGATCCTGAGATAGTGGATCGAAGTGTTGAAGGCACAAGGCTAAGAAGATTGACTCCAAATGATGATAAGGCTGACTTCCAAGTTCTATTCTCACAATACATCATCATCTTCTCCAAGAGGCATAAATTCGAAGAAGCTATGGCACCTTTCGCTTCGAGGACTCATGGACCATCATGGTTCACCATGTCCCTTTCAGAGGCTGCTAACAGTAAAGAGATCCAAGATATTTGGAGAGCCTTCTTGCTTCCAAGACTAATCTCCTCAAGAATAACTCCAACCAAGAACCAAATCCTTCTGTTTGCCTATCAACCCAATTTCGTTTCAAGACAATTCGGTTTATGTCAATTAATTCCTGAACCCCTTTTTCAAACTCAGAGCGCCATTACCTCCGGTCGAACTTTCAAGGCTAGAGAAGCTAAACTGCAGCAGGAGCAATATCAAGATTTTGCTCAGTTTGAATTAATTTCTTTTGAACCATCCTACTTTTCATCAAAGGGTTTTTTGGATTGGTGGACTAAGTTCTACCGGTCGAATATGTTTGACACCCTTACTATTCAAAAGAAACTGACTGCTGCGTTCGATGTGCAGGTACACAGAAAGAAAGGTATGTTCACTCATGCTCAAGAGATTAAAGCTTTTCAGAATTACTTCGAAACCACTTATGATCCCACGCCGCAAACCACTGTATGTGTCCCAAACCTTGAAGGAAAAATTTAAAGAAAAAGTTTCTAAGTTCAAACTTCCTTCAGGGTTGTCACCTGAGGATAGGTATAGGTTGGCACTCGAAATGCATCCACCTAAGTTTCCCAGACTACCTACCTCAGAACTGGCTCTAGCTTGGTTTCCTACATACCCTTGGTGGTTGACTTGCAAAGAGATGTTCAAATACAAATCTCACAAGAAACCAAAGCCATCTGAGACTGTGACATGGGCTCGATATTGGCTCCATAATTTCCCAGGGCATCTTCGCTATGACCTCACTGCCATGTCGATTGTTTCGAATGAAGGCGCAGGTGCGAATGCTTGGGAAATCCCCAAATATTTCTTACTTTCTTTATTTTAACATTTGTCTTAATTGTTTCGATTTTCAGCCATCAGGATCAAGACTGTTGGTTCGAAGGCCAAAGAAGGAAGCAGCTCTCAACAAAGTATTGACACCAATGATGATATGCCCCAAATAATTCCAACAATCACTCCTACAACAACAACAACAACAGCCACTCCAACTCCAATCATTGCTCCAACTCCAAAGGTAATTCCTTGATCCTGATGTTTCGAACAGACTAAACTTTATGATTGGAGTCTGACTTATGTTTAAAACATTTCAGACTAGTAAACTTCCACCAACCACTCCAAAGAAGCGAAAGCCTAATACCACTGGGAAGGATCCCAAGGTTGGGGAAGGTTCACCAACAGCTTCGAAGAAGAAGCAAAAGAAAAATGTTCCCAAGGATGTTGAAACAACTAACGTCTCTGGACTCGATTCTAGGGACGTTGCTCCCTCACTAAAATCCAAAAATCCACCTTCGACCTCCAACGTAATGTTGGAACATATAGACAGCAATCTATCTTCAGATAATCCACAGGTAATTGAATTCGAATTTTTACCAAAGATAGTTATTCGTACCTTAGTGCAAATTTTAAACTTTCTTCGTTTGTGTAGGACGATTCGACTCCGATCCCTACCACTTCGACTCCTCCACCAAAAGCTGCTGCTCTGATCCATTCTTCTCCTCATGGGGATTCTGGTAATTTGGTGCAGAACAGAGGATCCTCCAATATGGCGGTTCCGATTGGGGTTTCAGAGCGACCAGATGACCAAGGCACTTCTCCTCCCTCAAAAGAGCCTCATGAATCTGCAGAAATCCCTGTAGAAACTTGTCCTCAAAAGTCTTCTTTCGAAGTCCCTCAAGAAGGTGACCAAATCCCTCAAGCTGAAGAGGAAAAGACTAATTCTTCTCAAGAGGGCGAAGAATCTGGTGGAGAGGGATCTGAGGAAGATGGAGAAGAAGGTACCCAAGGTAGCTCGAGTGATGAAACAGAGTCTGATACTCATGGTGATAAAAATGATGATATCGAAGTAGTGGACCTTGTGGGTGATGAAGAGGATAATGAGCAAGAGAACAATGAAGGTGATGGTATTCCTACCAATGAGCAATTGGAAGTCGAAATGGATGTTACTCCATTACGCATGGAACTTCCTGGGTCTTTTCAACCCCAAACGGCTGAAGAGGAATTAGCCAATTTGAAACGAAATGACCCTATTGGGTACATGAAGGCTAAACTGGCTCAGAGAGATACTCCCCTTTCTAAAGCTGGTGCTGGTTCGACTACTGATTCAATGCCTTCTGATGATAGGGTTGTACTTCTTCACAGGATTAGAAAGACAATCCTTGATGTGGATCTATTCGAAGTACTCAAGAAAGATAGTACAGCCTGCTTTATTATGAAGGGACTTCTGAATTAAGTTGACCTCGCCACCTATTCTCTGGAAGTTAGTACCATCTTATTCGAACTCCAATCTTTGTTAGACAATGTGACTGGGTGTCTCCTCCAAGATGAATCTGCTACCAATAAGGTCCTAGAGAAGCGAGCTGCAATGGACGCTGCTTATGAGCATGCTTCGAAGCTTTCCAAAGAAGCTGAAGAGCAAGCCACGCATATCAAGCAAGATAAAACTGATTATGAGCTTCGATCTCAATCCATTCTTCTCTGGGAAAAGCAGATTCAAGAGCTTCAACATAAAATCAAAGAGGCCCAACAACAACAGATAGCATATGAAGCCAACACTTTTAGTAATCGATTCGAAGAGTTCCTTAATAAAGGACTTGCAGAGACAGAGGCAGCTGAGCAACTCAAAGGTGAAGTTGCTATCCTGGAAGGGGCCAAGCGCTTCACTCAGCAAAGGCTTGAGTCTTTTCGGAGTATCTTCGATCGATTAAGGAACAATACCCATTTCTGAATTTGTTTGTTTAATTAGCTTAGAATATTAATTTAATTTCGATCTGTAATACCTAAACAATGCCATTTTGGCAATTATGTTACCATTTTGGCACTTCCTTATATATTTCGATTACGTTGTTATTATTCGAATCTCCTGCAGGTGTGGTTTATATTTCTTTAAATATTTCCCATTAACCTTTAGGATTCGCTCATCAACAGCCAACTCTTCGATTTCATACGCATTGTTTGAAAATGTTTTCACTATTCGAAAAGGTCCTTCCCAATGAGGTGACCATTTACCTAATGCCTTATTCTTCTTGTCCATGGGCAGTATAACTTTCCAAACTAAGTCATTAACGTTGAATGTTTTACCTTTCACCCTTTTGTTATATGCCCTGGCCACTCTCTCTTTTTGCCTCATTAGGATTTCTAATGCATGCAATCTAACTTCATCCAAGTCAACTAACTCATTTATCATCATTTCCCAATATAATGAAGATGGGATTTCGTGTTGTCTCTGAATTCGAACTGATTGTAGATAAATTTCTACTGGCAGAACTGCATCATGACCAAATGTTAGTTGGAAAGGCGTGGTGTTAGTAGCCTCTTTAGGAGATGTTCTACAGGCCCATAGTATTTGGTCCAAAGTCTTATGCCAATTTCTTGGCTTTTTACCAACATGTTTCTTAATCAAACCTATTATCACTTTGTTGGCTGCTTCGACCTGACCATTTGCTTGAGCATAATATGGTGTTGATGTTAGTAATCTAAACCCCATTTCTTAAGCAAATTCTTGCATCTTCCTACCAGTAAACACAGAACCTTGGTCTGTGGTTATGCTCTCTGGCAATCCGAACTTATAGATAATCTATTTCTGTATGAACTCAATAATAGCCTCTTGGTCAGCAGCTATTAATGGTATTGCTTCGATCCACTTGGTAAAATAATCTATTCCTACCAAGATATATTTCTGACCTTTAGACGAAGCAGGATTGATCTCTCCTATTAAATCTAATGCCCATCCTCTAAAGGGCCATGGTTTAATGATCGAATGCAACTCACTTGCAGGAGCATGCTGAATCCCTGCATGTTTCTGACATTCTTCACATCCTTTAGCAAAATCTATACAATATTTGAGCATGCTAGGCCAATACATGCCGTATCGAAATAGCAACCATTTCATTTTATGGCCTGCTTGATGTGCCCCACATGCCCCATTGTGGACTTCTGATAATGCTAGATACGCCTCACTTTCTCTCAAGCATTTGAGTAATACGCCTTCTTGGGTCTTTTTGAACAGTTCGTTTCCCATGAGGACATATGATAATGCTCTATATTTTGTTTTCCTATCTGCATTAAGTGTTGGGTCATTTAAATAACTCACAATTGGACTTCGCCAATCTGCATCTGACAAGGTGTCTATGGCTAATATTTCAAATTTATCTTTGTCACCACAACCCAATTTAATATTCTCTAAATCTGATGGTGTTAATCTAGTAGCCATAACCCTACCTCTTATTTCGACCAATTCTTTAAACAATTTGGCAGAAACTTTATACCCTGAAGCCAACTGTGTTAAGTCATTTGCTTCTTGATTTCCTATTCTGGGTATATGTTGGATATCCATGTATTCGAATTTTTTGAGTAGCCTGTTAACTATGACGAAGTATGTCATCAGATTTTCCTTTATACATTTGTACTCCTTCGTTATTTGCTTGACCACTAACTCTGAATCACCTTTAATTTCGACTCTAGTTGCCCCCAATTCCAACAAAGCTTCAAGTCTGACAATAAGCAGATTCACCGTTGTTCGACAACGAGGACCATCTAACTTATACTTGAATTTTGTTGGAATTCCTTCAGGAGAAATTATGAGAACTCCAACACCACTACCCTCCTTATGGGTCGAACCATCAAAGTATAATTTCCAAGGTTGCATTTCAACGTAACCCATGGCAGTCATTTCGACTAGTGAGTGGTCTACAATGAAATCAGAAATTACTTGACCTTTCACAGCTCTTAGAGGCATGAAAGTCAAAGAATATTCTGTTAAGGCTAAAGCCCATTTACCAACTCTGCTATGCATTATTGGTTTCGAAAGCATGTGTTTGATAACATCGAAATGAGATGAGACATAAACATCAACAGGCTTTATATAATACTTAAGTTTCACACAAGAAAAGTATAAACAAAGACATAGTTTTTCTATATTGCTATATCTAGTTTCTGCATCATTCAATACTCTACTTAAATAATATATAGCTCTTTCGATGCCATTACTATCTTCTTGTGCTAACATACTACCTATAGTAAATTCAGAAGCAGATATGTACAGTCTCATGGGTTTTCCCCATGAAGGTGGAGACAAGATAGGAGGCTGAGAGAGATATCTTTTGATCTTGTCAAATGCCTCCTGATGTGCTTCGTCCCACTCGAAGGCTTGGCCTTGTTTTAGACGGAGTAGTGGAGAAAATGCTTGGGTTCTTCCACTTAGATTTGAGATGAACCTTCTGAGAAAGTTAATCTTCCCCAGCAAAGATTGCAGCTCCCTTTTCGATGTGGGTGCTTTTGTCTCCATGATGGCTTTGGTCTTATTCTGGTTGATTTCGATTCCTTTTTTGTGAACCACAAAGCCAAGGAAATCTCCAGCCTGCACAAAGAATGCACATTTAAGGGGATTCATTTTTAAGCCATGTTTTCTCATTCTTTCGAATGATTGGCTCAAATGATGCAAATGGGTTTCTGCAGATATAGATTTGATGACTATATCATCAATATACACCTGCATAAAGGTTTCAATGAAATCATGGAAGATTGAATTCATTGCTCTTTGGTAAGTTGCCCCAGCATTTTTTAAACCAAAAGGCATCACTACCCATTCGTAGGTGCCTAAGGCTCATGGGCAACGAAATGCTGTCTTAGCAACATCTTCTTCAACAATAAAAATCTGGTTATATCCAGAATATCCATCTAGCATACTTAGGTATTCGAATCCTGCAGCAGAGTCTATTAACATTTCTGCCATAGGCATAGCATATTCATCTTTGGGGGTTGCAGTATTTAAATCCCTAAAGTCTATGCATATTCTCAGGGAACCATTTTTCTTAATAACAGGTACTATATTTGCTAACCATTCGACATACCTTGTAGTTCTGATGAATTTGCAGCGCAACAACCTTTCGACCTCAGCTTTGATCTTTGTGAGAACTGCTGGCGTGAATCTTCTGGGAGTTTGTTTGATGGGCTTCTTGCCATCCTTAATTGGAAGTTTGTGCTCCACTAACTCTCTCTTCAAACCAGGCATTTCGTCATAGTCCCATGCAAAGCAATCTTTGTTTCTTTTGAGTACTTCGATCACCTCTTGCTTGAAACTTGGGCTGAGTTTTGCGCTTATGTAGGTTACTCTTTTTGTATTGTTATCCCCTAGATTCACCTCTTCGAGCGGATCTTGTGCTAACATTTTGGCACCTAAGTTTGTAGGATCCTTCTCGAAGCCCAAGGGTTCCTGGTCATAGATGGCATCAAGCCTTTGATCTATTTCGTGTTCTTCATAGGGTGAGTCTTTCGATCCATTCCCTTCTATTTCGTTCACTTCAATCATGTTATCTATTTCAGCCTCTGAGGCCGCTTTCCATTCATTCTCAGCCATATAGGCCGAAATCCTTTCGAAGAAGGAAGACACAGTCATGAGCAATGTTGTCGAACTCCCAGCCTGCTGGCCGTCTTTGCAAAGTACCTTCGACTCCTTCGTCTCCTTTAATTATCTTCCTGTCCCAGTACATGCCATCATGGCGAAGGGTCATATAATAGTGTGCGTTTCTAACTTCGTTCATTTCATCATTTGGAGCACAAGGGGCTATTCTTGCTAGGTACTTGTCATAATTCCTTTTATTGACCAGGTTGACTGTTGTCATAAAATAACTCTGGTCTGCTTCGATATTCTCCACTATACCATCTTCTCTCCATAGAACCAATCTCTGGTGCATTGACGAAGGAACTGCTCCTACGCCATGAATCCACTCTCTTCCCAGCAACAAGTTATAGTTGGCCTTGGCTTCGATCACCATGAACATGGTGGGCCTGCAACTCGAACCTACAGTTAAATCCACTTGCACTACTCCCAACGTCTGACCTACTTTCCCCTCATAGTTGGATAGGACCATGTTGTGTGGTTTGACATCACTATTTTGTATCCCTAATTTCTTCAGCATGAAATAGGGCATTAAATTGACTGCAGCACCTCCATCCACTAAAACCTTATTCACGCCATGGGCTCCAACCTTTGCTCGAATGAACAATGGCTTCAAATGGTTCTTCATTGCTGGCTCTGGGTGCTCGAAGAACGTATTCTGCTCTTCGACCGCGCCGTTATCCATGACATAGTAGCAAACTGGCCTGTGTTTCATCAGATCGATGGTATCATCCTCTTCCTGCTCTTCGATTTCGGTCTCTTGTCCAAACTCAGAAGGTAGTACAGATACGACGTTGCAATTTAAGTTGAGTGAAGACTCCCCCTCTGATTCGAAGTTATCTGTCAGCATATCCTCGTCTTCTTCCGGACTTGGAGTGTATTCCTTCGACTCATCTTGTTGTGTTTCAAAGAAGAGCCTCCTACTAACTGGAGGTTTATTTTCAGATTGATTGTTTGTTGTTGGTTTGTTGGTGCTTGACACCTCTTTGTTGTTGGTCGAAATTGTTCCTTTGTCTGCCACAACTTCCCTTTCAGCCTTTCGAATCCTCTGTTGCCTCCGCCATTGTGATCTGGACATGGGATTTTTCCCTTTCTAATTTTCTAGTCTCAATTCTTCCCTCTTTGCAGTGTTGAATTGCCTCCTATACACCATAGCGTGACGTGTGTTTCGTTCGTTGCCTCTCCATTTATCCTTTCCTTTATTAGCTCTGACTTGTAGCCATCTGTCTGTTGGTACTTCAGCAGGGATTTTGAATGTCACCCTTCGAGCACCTTTAGGATAGGGGCTGTCAGGCTTTCGTTGAGTATGATTTCCCTCGAAGTGTTGACTCATCTGACCAACTTCCTTGTGATTCCAGCATGGAGCGAAGGGAATGGTTTCGAATGCTCCAGCCATGTTCTGGTCATATGCTGTAGAGCATCTTGGGCATATGAGGCAATTGGTAGCCCCTTTGTGGCAGCGGACTAAAACTCCAGCAAACTCTCTCCAGCTCTGGGGTAACACCTGAATAACTGGTTGTCTTGGCGCCAGTTGATGCCAGTTCGAGCCCTTTGCTTCCTCTCGAAGTCTGCAGCAATTCTATGGTTGCAGATAATGCTGCATCTGGGACATAGCATCATTTCAGCATTTCCCTTGTGGCACAGCATGAGATAATCTTTGAGGCTGGTATCTGCAGCATAGCTATCTTCCATTTTATATTTTTCTTTTTCTAGGTATCTTTCCATCTCCTCCATCTCAGAACGAGGTTTCTCGAAATCCACCATGTTGACATCTACATTTTTTCCTTCTTCGTCTTCATCTCCCCATCCTGATGGTTTGACATCTTCGATTTGGATTTTTGCACTCTCTGGAGCAGAATATCTTACCAGATAATCAAATTTTCCACTGGATTCTCCTAGAGTATCCCAAACTTCCTTCTGAGGAATGCTATCATCTACCTCCTTCTTCTTCATGTCATCATCTCCCCATCCTGTGGGCTTGACATCTTCGATTGGAATTTTTGAACTCTCTGGGGCAGAATATTTTACCAGATAGTCGAACTTCCCACTGGGTTCTCCCAAGGTATCCCAGATTTCTTTTTTAGGGGAGGCTAGCTTTGTGATCTGAATTCCCTCTAATTTTAGCCTTAGGCTTTCAGTAGCCTGAGCTGACTCTTGCTTTTGGTTTTCCTGGCCCTCAGTAGCCTGGATTTCCTTCGAAACAACCAATGACACTGCTTCAATCGAAGTCTCTAGTTGCTTGTGGATGTCCTCAGTGACTCCCTTGTTGACTTCGACCACCACCCAATTTCTATTCTCAGTATTTTCTTCTCCCAATGGAGTAGCCTCTTGGTTTGCTTCCACCATATTGACTTCTCCAATGTACGAAGGCTCAGAGTAGTTGGTGTCTGCAACATCCAGGGGGTCTTCATCCACCTTCATTTTTGGTTTGTCAACAAATTTCAATCTGCCTTCTTTAATTGCATTCTGAATCAAGTCCCTGAAAAGAAAACACTGTGAGGTTTTGTGGCCTAAGAAACTATGATATTTACAAAATCCTCTTTTCTTTCTTTGGTATAAAGGAGGTATTTTGACATTTGATGGCACAATTAGTTGGCCATCTTTGACAAGCAAATCGAAAATCTCGTCACATTTTGTTACATCGAAGGTATATACCTTCTTTGGAAATTTGTCACTTTTCTCATTTTCAACAATTTCCTTCCCTTTTGTGGGAACTAATAGTTTACAAGAGTAGGGTGGAGCCTGTTTTAATTCAGCGAGATCTATTTTGACCTCTTCGAATTCAGGATAGTCCTCAACTTCCTCAGTTTCGACATAGGAAATTCTTTCTTTCTTATTACTTTTAAAAGCCCTGGCTTTTTCAGCCTTTAGTCTTTCGACTTGTCGAACCCTATCTGCTAACTGAGCCATGTCCCTCAGGTATTGTGTGTCTAATTTCTTTCGAATCGAATAGTCCAGGCCACCAGCGGCCATTTCGACTAACTCATGCTCGGGAACTACCGTGAAACATCTAGACTTTAAGAGTCTGAACCTATTCAAGTACTCATCTATGGGTTCAGTAAACTTCCTCTTAACACTGGCTAGTTCCTTTAGACTTATCTTAGATTGTCCCATATAGAATTGTTCATGGAACAACCTTTCCAAGAGGGTCCAGGTATCTATGGATCCAGGAGGCAAAGTGGTGAACCATGTGAACGCATTTTTAGTAAGGGAACTTGGGAAATATTTAATCCTAAGGTTCTCATTATTTGCTATGTCTCCTGCTTCAGTCAAATACCTGGCTATATGTTCGACCGTTGATTCATTAGTATCTCCAACAAACTTTGTAAATTTAGGGATCTTATATCCCCTTGGTAAATCAGTATGCATTACATAATCTGCTATGGGAGAGGCATAATTTGGCCTTCTAATCCCTGTATTAAGGCCGTTCTGGGCCATAATCCTCTCTACCATGGTGGTTAGATTATTTTCTGCCAAGATGTTATCGTTTCGAATTCTATGAACTACTGCATCAGCATCTTGATTTCGACCTACCATGACAACTTCTCTAGGTTGTTCTTCTCGAAACGCTGGGGCCTCTAGCCTTTCGACCCTTGCCCCTGGTTCCATAACTCCCCTTTGTGGTTCCTCTCGAATCATTGGGGGATCCAATCTTTCGACCCTTGGTACTGGTTCTATAAATCCCCTTTGTGGTTCTTCTCGAATCACTGGGGCATCTAACCTTTGTGCCCTTGCCTCCAAATTAATTCCCTCTCTAATTGGTCTATAGGGTGGGTCATCAGCAACCTGTTCTATGATAGGCAAGTTCGCTCGAACCAATGCCTGGTTCTGTCTACGCCTTTCTGGCGGAGCAAAGAAATCTGCTATTCGACTCATGTTATCAGCGTTTTCTCTGTTTGTCACAGTCACATTTTGCACTATTGGGGCGAAGATTTCTTGCATAGTTTGCGCTAATAATCCTATCATATTATGGTTACTATCATCCATTAACTGCCTAAAAGCCATCTGGTTTTCAGTGGTTAGGATAGGCAACGTACTATAACCCACTGACCCCTGATTATTTGTTAGGAATTGATTAGCCCCAGACCCAGATCCTAGTTGTGGTGAAGTATTCGATGTCGAAGTGTGCAAACCTGCCATAAAAGATGTTGGCATCCCATAAGAGGGGTTTCTGGGTCTATTACCATCGAAACTAGGTGGTCTAGTTTGTAGTGGGGTGGCGAAATGGGTTTGTGTCCCTGATTGTGGGACGAATCCCCCGGGATAACCAGTGGTTCCTGTACTGCCTAGGATCGAATTGTTAGTTCACATGCCACTTGTTCCGTTCGTGGCCACATTACTGGTAGAAGAGGCAACAGATTGTGCGTTCGAAGGGATTGTGCTAGACGTTCCAATCAAAGCAGACGCATTAGTGCCTGTTCCTTGTGGGGCATTTTGTTCCCCTTGTTGATTGTTTGAATTAGACATCCTATTATTACGTTGTCTTCTGGGTAAGGGTTGGTTACTGTTAGTTATTCTACCACTCCTAAGGTTCATATACCAACGAACTTTGTTTACTCAGAAAGAACTTTTATAATAATTATGTCTCACAATCCTTATTTATTCTAATTTATAACTACCAATGACTGTCCCACTGGGCGTGCCAATTTGTTCACAGTGATTTCTGGTGAAACAACCGCTAGTCCTCCAAACTATCGAATAAACTTTATGACTGTTATTCAATTCCTCTGGTAACTTGCAGGATCGACTAGATTGATCCTATGGGGTATTGGTCGTTTGGATAAAATTAATAACAAAATAAGTGTTCATGATTAAGATTTGTATTTAGAGTATTTTATGGATGTCCAATATGTTCTGATCACAACGTTAAATAACTCAATGACATGATCCAGTAAAATAACATAAAACTGATTCGAATAAGTACAGGTTCGATTGCAAAGAGATATTAAAGTGCAGAGAAATATAAAGAATTTTGAATGTAAAGACTTCAATATAAAAGCATGAACATAAAAGCATGAAATGTAAAAGATTTCACTGAAACATAAAGGTTCGAAATAGAAGAAACGTTTAAGTGCAGGAAATGAGTTTAATGACTTTAAATGTAAAAGTTTTGAATGTAAAAGCAAGGAAGTAAAATGTTAATGTAAAGGCTTCTGAAATGTAAAGACTTGAAGTAAATGAAACGTTTAAATGCAGTAAATAATTAAATAACTTTGAATGTAAAAGTATTTAAAGACATTGATGCAAAGAAAAGATAAACTGGAAAGATAAAGACTTTTACTGAAATTGTAAAGGTTTGGTGCAAATCATACGTACATTGTTCGTGCATTCGTTTCCCTAGCCATGTGGTATTTTGAATGTTACTGAATTTTGTACAATAGATATGACACACGAAATCCTAACATTAAGACTTCTATATATACTACTTCGACCATAACGGTCTGACTTATGAGATCTTGCCACGTTCAAGACATGCAGAACATTACGTTTCTCCAGCTTCCATGTGTCTTTGAACCGTTCCCACGCATATATTCTAACTTCCAATTATCCCGCTCACATTTGAATTTCAAATGCTTCGGCCACTCCGTTTCGAACCCACTTCTCAGATACAACCCTGCTACCACTTCGAAGCTCCCTTTACATGTATCACTCATAATTGCCATTCGAAGCTCCAAGTTCCAATACGTCCATTCGAAGAGCTAATTCTTTCTTTCCGAACTGTGACATTCACTTTGTTCCAACGAACACTGTCATCATTTCGTTTCGAGCTCAATGATTCCACTTCGAATCATAAATATCAAAATCTTCAGCCAACACCAAGACAAAAGAGTTTGTATTTTAGGGCCCTGTTTCATACTGTGAATCATAAATAAAACGCGTTGTTTTGATTCCACACTTTGTGTTTGTTTTTCATTTTTTACCCTTTTCTTGGAAATGATAATCCTAAAAAACACAATAAAATTTTCTAAAAAATAAAAAAATAAAAATAAAAATAAATGAAAAAAGGAAGAGTTAATTAATCAAACATAAATCAAATATGCAGATGGACAAATCCATTGAACGCAATAACTCTATGCTCTCTCCCAACTTTGAAATCCCCAGTGAAGTCTCCGAGGAAGAAGTTGAAGAAGAGATCCCGGATGAGATTTCTCGACTACTTAAGCACGAGGAAAGAATCATTCAACCTCACAAAGAGCCTTTGGAAGCAATCAACTTAGGTTCTGAGGAAGACAAAAAAGAAGTAAACATCGGAGCTCTACTCGACAGCAACGTCAAGGGCAAACTGATAGATCTTCTCAAAGAATACGTCGATGTGTTCGCTTGGTCCTACCAGGACATGCCGGGTTTAGATACTAGCATCGTGGAGCATCACTTGCCATTAAGACCGGAGTGTCCACCAGTTAAACAAAGACTGAGAAGAGTTCACCCTGAAATGGCCGACAAAATCAAAAAAGGAAGTTCAAAAGCAGCTCGACGCAGGTTTCCTCGTCACCTCTGAATATCCTCAATGGCTAGCCAACATAGTACCTGTCTCCAAGAAAGACGGAAAGGTCAGAATGTGTGTTGACTACCGGGACTTGAACAAAACTAGTCCAAAGGACGATTTCCCACTACCGCATATCGACATGCTAGTGGATAGTACTGCAAAATTCAACGTCTTTTCCTTCATGGACGGTTTCTCTGGTTACAATCAGATCAGAATGGCTCCCGAAGACATGGAGAAGACATCCTTCATCACGCCATGGGGCACCTTTTGCTACAAAGTAATGCCGTTTGGATTAAAGAATGCAGGCGCAACTTACCAAAGGGAGATGACTACTCTCTTTCATGACATGATGCACAAAGAGATTGAAGTCTACGTGGAAGACATGATAGCAAAGTCTGATACTGAAGAAAAACATATAGAATATCTCTTGAAGTTGTTTCAGCGACTAAGGAAATTTCAGCTTCGCCTGAATCCCTAACAAATGCACCTTTGGGGTAAGATATGGAAAACTCCTAGGTTTCATCGTCAGTCAAAGAGGTATTGAAGTTGACCATGACAAAGTCAAGGCTATTCAAGAAATGCCTACGCCGCAAACAGAAAAGCAAGTAAGAGGATTTCTTGGACGATTGAATTACATCTCCAGATTTATCTCTCAAATGACTGCTACTTGTGGGCCGATATTTAAGCTTCTCCGCAAAAATCAAGAGGTTGTGTGGACAGAAGATTGCCAAAAAGCGTTTGACAGTATCAAGGAATACTTGTCAAAACCACCAATATTGATTCCTCCAATTGAAGGAAGACCATTAATCCTGTACCTTACCGTGCTAGAAGATTCCATGGGCTGCGTACTTGAACAGCAAGATGAAACCGGTAAGAAAGAGCATGCCATCTACTACTTGAGTAAAAAGTTCGCAGACTGTGAAACTCGCTACTCCATGCTCGAGAAAACATGTTGTGCTTTGGTGTGGGCTTCGAAACGTCTCCGCCAGTACATGATCAATCACACAACTTGGTTAATCTCCAAAATGGATCCAATCAAGTATGTCTTTGAAAAGCCTGCCTTAACAGGAAGAATTGCTCGATGGCAGATGCTATTATCTGAATATGACATCCAGTATTGTGCTCAAAAAGCGGTCAAAGGAAGCATTCTCGCCGATCACTTAGCTTATCAACCGATCAACGAATACCAGTCTCTCAAATATGACTTCCCTGACGAGGATGTTATGTACTTAAAAATGAAAGATTGTGACGAACCGCTACCTGAAGAAGGTCCTGATCCAGAATCTAGATGGGGCTTAATCTTTGACGGAGCAGTTAACGTCTTTGGAAATGGAATTGGGGCAGTTATCATTACTCTTGAGGGTTCTCATATCCGGTTTTCCGCCAGATTGCTATTTGATTGCACCAACAACATCGCAGAATATGAAGCTTGTATCATGGGTATTGAAGAAGCCATCGACTTGAGGATCAAGATCCTTGATATATATGGAGATTCAGCCCTTGTGATCAATCAAATCAAAGACAAGTATGAAACTCATCATCTTGGTTTGATTCCCTATAGAGATTATGCAAGACGTTTGTTGACTTTCTTCAACAAGGTCGAACTGCATCATATCCCTCGAGATCAGAATCGAATGGCAGACGTTTTGGCTACTCTATCCTCCATGTTCAAAGTCAACAATTGGAACGATATGCCTAAGATCCGTATCAGACGCCTTGAAAGACCTGCATATGTTTTTACAACTGAAGCAGTCTTCGACGATAAACCATGGTTCCACGACATCAAACGTTTTCTTCAAACTCAAGAGTACCCACTCGGAGCGTCGTACAAAGATAGGAAAACTTTAAGGAGGCTTTCTAGAAATTTCTTCCTGAACGAAGATGTGCTATACAAAAGAAACTTCGACATGGTCCTGCTCAGATGCGTCGACAGACATGAAGCAGACACGATAATCCATGAAGTGCATGAAGGGTCCTTTGGAACCCATTCAAACGGGCATGCAATGTCCAAAAAAATCTTGAGAGCAAGATACTATTGGATAACAATGGAATCCGATTGCTGTAAACATATCAAGAGATGTCACAAGTGCCAGATCTACGCAGATAGGATCCATGTGCCGCCAACTCTACTCAACGTTCTCTCTTCTCCGTGGCCTTTCTCCATGTGGGGCATCGACATGATCAGGATGATCGAACCAAAAGCGTCCAACGGACATCGTTTCATTTTAGTGGCCATTGATTACTTCACCAAATGGGTCGAAGCAACATCTTACGCCAATGTTACAAGACAAGTGGTTGTGAGGTTTATCAAGAACAACCTCATTTGCCGATATGGAGTTCCAAGTAAGATCATTACAGACAATGGATCGAACTTGAACAACAAAATGATGAAAGAACTGTGTGAGGAATTCAAGATCGAGCATCATAACTCATCTCCTTACCGGCCAAAGATGAGCGGCCGTTGAAGCGCCAACAAGAACATCAAGAAGATTGTCGGAAGATGGTCATCACTTACAAAGGCGGCACGAAATCGCCATTTGCTCGCATGGGTATCATACTTGTCGTGCTTCAACAGGGCAACTCCTTTTCTCTAGTATACGGCATGGGCGGTGCTCCCGTAGAAGTTGAGATTCCATCAATGAGAGTTCTCATGGAAACTAAGTTATCGAGGCCGAATGGTGTCAAAGCATACGACCAACCGAACTTAATCGAAGAAAAGCGCTGACCGCTCGTGTCATGGACAACTATATCAAAGAAGGATGAAGAAAGCCTTCGACAAAAGGTCCGACCTCATGAATTCGAGAAGGCGACCTCGTGCTTAAAAGATTACATCTTTTCAACCGATTCTAGGGCAAATGGACTCCTAATTACGAAGGCCCATACATCGTCAAAAGAAGCTTTTCGGCGGTGCTATGACTCTCACAACCATGGAAGGTGATGAACTCCGCATCATGTGAATTCGATGCGTCAAGAAATACTTTGTCTAAAAAATAAAAGAACATTTCGGTAAGTCGAAAACCGAAAAGGCGGCTTAGGCAAAAATGAGTGTCTCGGTGGATTGAAAACCTGAAAAGGCGGTCCAGGCAAAAATTAGAGACAATAAACAGAAAATATCCTGATAGATTGAAAACCTGAAAGGGCAATCTAGGTAAAAAATCAGGATACAAAAAAAAATGATGACAAAGTAACTGCAATCAGTCCGTACTTAGTCAATCTGAAGAATCTTCCATCAACGGATCTTCAGTCAAATCTTCTGAAGTAACAAGCACAGTTGGAATTCAAAGTTGTTAGGGATAATAGTGGTTATTTGCTTTCAATGTAGCCTTTTCCCAATAAATTATCATTTCCAACTCTTGTAAATAGTTCATGGAATCACGCCTTTGGCTGATTACCATTCTATCAATAAAATTTGAGCCTTGTGCCCATTTGTTTGCAATTCTTGCTTTATTCTGTTTTGCAAAATAACGCCTTTTATTGTGAAAATCACTTTTTGAAAAAAAAAAGGGGTTTTAAATGAATTTTTACTTCAAAATTTTGAAATGAAAGCGAAATTTTCCTTTGAACTATGAACACAGAAGGAACTTCAACAGTTTTCTCCACGAGTGTTTCGATCTCCGAAAGATAGAACAACTGCTACAGAAGTTTTGTTCTCCTCAGTAGAGATCATCAAAGGACGGTATTCTTATCCAAAAAAGAATTCCCAACAAAGTTGCCAATGAAATGCCTTTTTCATAAAGTTTAAAGCATGCAACTCAGATTCATCATCAGTAACGTTTACGCCATTGCTACAGATTTTGCTAAGTATTTGTTCGAACTGTGACGTAGTCCTTTTCCCAAATATCCCTTTTTGTTGTCTTGTCAAGTATCGTCAGCATGCATATGACATTCATGACATTCATCATTCATACATAATGGCATCATTAATGCATTCCTGCATTTCTCAATGTTTGCTTCAATATCACTTGTTTAGGTTGTATTCATCCCAAAAACAAGTATGGGTGTGTCATCTCTCCAGCCCAGCAGATTATCCCCAAGCAGAGAGAAATACATCTTTTCTCTATCATGTTCCCCAGCTGAGATCATTCCTCATTGGGAACAAAGTCTTGATTGACCCTTTTCTTTCCAGTTCGGTCCTGGATAGAACCTCGTCTCTGACCAACTCAGGTTTAGATTTCAAAAAAAATCTAGCTACAAAACAATAAGCAACAGCCTCAACATATGAGCTGCTTATTTCCTTTTCATCTTGAAATTTATCATAAAATGATTGTTCTTCTCAGCAAGTTCAAATCATGAAAGTTCAAAAATCTCCACAGTTGTATTTCTGTCTAAAAGAACCTATGTCTTATCAATCAAAATGCCCGCATCTCTTCAAAAGAGAGAGATCCCCGGCAAGCTTGTAACTGTGAAAATAGAAACCCGTTTGAGATCTATTTCCATCATTGACTGTTATTCACAAGGCTGAATACTCAACAAATTTTCTCAAGAATTACCTTGTTATAGTTATCACTTCGCTGATAATTGGTAATATCTTCAGAAATCATTACCATAAACTATCACAAGGCTGATAATTGGTAATATCATTTTCATTTACCTTAAACATTGTCACAAGGCTGACAGAAGGTAATTTTCTCGTTTCCCAAAGTGAAACAGATATTCACCTACATTGTGAATCTATTTTCCCAGTGAAACATATTGCTTGTTTCCCAACAAACAGGATTCTCTTTTCTTAGACAGATTGAGTCATCCTCACAAATTTTTCCCCACCATGTCATTCTTTGATATCTCCTAGGTGAATCTTTTGCAATCATTTTGCATCACTCGCATTTTTTAGTATCTTAGGTCCAAAATTTGCGTATTCTGATATTTAAGTCTCTTCACACCTATCGAGACGAAGATATTCATCTTCATATCTCAGGTTAAAGAAACTTAAATAGGGGCATCTGTCATACCCCAATTTTTGACCTAATATACCACCTTACATTTGCATTACTGCATCACTAACAGTTCAGAACAAAATTAATCGGGTGTGGCTTCTACAGGTCAAAATTAGGGTTTCACAAATTTTTCATCTGATTCAAGAGGTAATCAATTAGGGTTTGAGTTTCACTCACCTCAATTGATCTATCTTAATCAAATCATCAACCTCTGATCTTCAGATATCCAACTTTTCTTCATGATCTATCGAGGATCGACCAATTAGGGTTTTTATCGAGGACAAGCAATCACTGATTTTCTGATCAATGAATGACTTTTTTGCTTGGATATTGATCTTCATATCTCCAATACAACATCTTGACCTAATTTCTGGATTCAAAACATCACAGAAGTTCACAAAAATTCATCAGTCAATTTCTGGATCATCTGATGAAATTTCATCTACACTGAAAAGTCAAACTTTGACTTTTGGTCAACTTTTTCAAGATAAAACTTTGTCAATCATCAAAATACTTCAAATGATCCATCATGATCATAAAAATCAAGAAATTTGGAAAAGTCAACAAAAAGTCAAAATTTTCAACACTTAGAAAATTTTTCATGTGTTAAAATTTCACATTTTTTCCTACTTTCATGGCATTGTTTCACATAGTTCCATTTGGAATTAGGAAAAACTCAAAACATGAAAGTTGTAGCCCTTGAAACAAGCTTTCCAAAATGTCCAAGAACTTGCAAATCCATGGTGTCTAGCTATACTTTTGATTTTGAAACATAGAGCTCCAAAAGCCATGATTTTCAAGTACAACCTTCGAAATTACAAGTCACTTTTGAGTTTTCTCCTTCTAGAAGCCTTGCCACCTAGCCAAGAAGGATAGAGCTGATAAAAATCAGATGGAAAGTAATTATGATGAGATAAGATCAAGTTGAATTATTTAACCATGGTTAAAAGGAAGCTTCCTTTTGCATTTATGGCAAAAATGACTTTCTTGCCCTCTAAGGCAAGTTGTCCAAATCCAAGCCAATCCTCTTTGCTTGCTAATCTGAAACCTTGACCTATAAATAGAGGTCATGTTTGCCATTTGAAACCACACCAAAGCTATGCCAAAACAAGCTTTTTCCTTTCTTTCTTAAATTTCAAGTAACATAGTTCAAAGTGAGAATTCTTGTAATTTTCAAAACTTGTGAAAAACTATGAGAGATTTGGTGTCTAACATGTTTTAAAATCAACATATAACTGGTTTGAAACTTAAAATCAACATAAGAATAGCTAAAAACCAGAATTACATTTCAAACTTTCAAACTTGCCAAAACTGCCTTAACTTTCAAAACTGATGTTTGGCTCGAGCAAGTTGTGTTTTTATCATTCAAACATCATCAATATACTCCATATGGATGATACAAACCATCACTTTTGATCTGTAACACCTCCAAACATGGATTCGAATTTCGTTTCAAGCATATGCAAGTGGACTTGGTTGGATTGATCCAGGCAATTTCAGAGCAAGCGGACCATCCTCACACCTTCCATAAGGTTCAGGTGCTCTAGCAATCCTTAAACAACAATGGAAACACTCTATTGAAGATTTCGATCTCACAAGAGGTAAGAACTCAAACTTGAACTCCTTGATTTCTCACTTCAGTTCAAAAGCTCTTGGCCGTTTGTTTACGCACCATCACCGATCATTAACCCTAAACTAATTGCTTAATTCCATGATCACACACGATTTCAATTTGATTTTTAGGAATTAGGGTTCTTCGTGGAAATTTAATCAGGTTAAACTAAAAATAAATGAAATTAACCCACATCATCATGTTCTGGTTTAATTTCGACCAAGTTTGATGTTTACATCGAGCAATTTCATTGAGAAACAAGGAATCCATGGCTGATTGAAGGATCGAGGAAGAAGAAGATGATTGCGCGCGTTTTTTCAAATTCAAATATAAAATTTATAATATTATAACATGGTTTGAGATCAATACGGATGTATTGCTTGACTCACTCTTAAGACTTTGCCTTGCCACGCCTTGCCCAATGGTCCGGGTTCGAGTAGCCTTGGGACCATTTTTATAAACTTTTCATTTTCTATTCATATTTTTTCAAACTTTAACTCTTTCAAAACCCAATCAAAACTCCTCATTTTGAGGTGCACACGTGTCATTTAACATGTATATTTTATGGTAGTGTCAAAAATTCAAAATACTTTCTTCGATTATATTTTTATCGAGAAAACGATCGTTTGAGTACTTTTTCAAAGCACTTTCAAAGGCGTTTCTTTCAAACTTTGAAACCGAAACTTTTTCAAACTTCTTGTAAGTATATCTCACTTTTCAAAAACACTTTCAAGATCTTTTCAAAACTTTTCATCAAACTTACACTCTTTTTTCCATGATCGATCCGATTTGAAGATAAAACCGAACTCGTTTTTTCCTCGAATTTCTTAACCGATCATGGGCCTCCATTACGGTGTAAGTCCCAAAATTCTTTTTATGTACATACATATTTCCTTGTACATATCAAATTCTTTTATGTACATAATAATTTTTACTTGTACATAACACAGACGTCTTTTGTAAATATTCAAGTACAGACAAACTTTGATCGTTTGTTTTCGTTTCGCTTGTATATACACTGAATACCATTGGTATTAAAAGGAGCATTATTCGATGCGCTTTTAAACCAATGGGCCTCCCTTACGGTGTAAGTCCCAACCCTCCTATGTACATCCACTTCTCCTTGTACATAAATACTCATTCGTGTACATATTTACTTCTTTGTACACATTCAAACTTGTAAGTAATCAAGTTACGCTCGTTTTAAACGTTCGTTTTACACACACTTGTTTACATTTCTTTCATAAACTCTTGTAATTAAACATCATGCATTTGTTTATATTTCCTTCATAAACTCCTGTGAATAAACTCTATACATTTGTTTATATAACTGTCTAGTTATAACATAACAACTAGTCTAACCAATAGGTTCCCCACAGAGTTAGCCTCCTCTTGGGCTTTGTACAAGGTAACTCATGTCATCTGAGTTCAGTCTCCTCTTAGGCTTCATATAAGAAAACTCATTCATCTGAGTTTAGCCTCCGCTTAGGCTTCATATAAGACAACACTCCCGAGTCACCTCCTCTTGGCTTCGTTCAAAGAACTCCTCATTGAGTTTAGCCTTCTCTTGGGCATTAAACAAGAAAGAGACCAGGAAATCTCTTAACAGCCTCCTATTGGGCTTCCAATACAAAGAATCACCCGCGCTAAGATAGAACCCAGAGAGTATAATTTCTCGGTGAAATTGCTCTTAATCCCAAAAGGATGGTTTCCCGGTGAAATCCCTTTTAAAGCCAAAGCCAGCCATACCATATAGCTTCCTCTTGAGCTTCGTACAAGGACCCTCGATGACCCTCGATGACCCTCGGAATGCCTCCTCTTGGGCTTACAATACAAGGACCCATGGGCTTCTTAAAAGCATCCCATAATCCAATCAATTTCTCCTCGAGATTTAGACATTTATCATCTCTATGGAAGAAGCATCTCATCTATCACATCACATACAATCAAAACTTTTCAAACTCTTTTCAAACAAAAACATCTCTTAATCGTAAGTGGTAACGCTTGTACACTCAAGCAAAACACCCAATGCTTACAATTAAAAGATTCAATCGTTTTTCAAACATCTTTCTTAACTCGTAAGTGGTAACGCTTGTACACTCAAGCAAAACACCTATAACTTACGATGAAAGATTTCAATCAATCAACCTTTCAAAATGTATGTGATGAAATAGATTAGATACATTTTTCATTAAGATGACATTTGTCTATGCCTCTTAATAACTTCCTTTGCTTCCACTAGCATAAGTGGGAACTACGATTGCTCTGACTTTCTCAACATCCTTTTGAGAATACGTAGGCACAAGGTCTTATCCTTGCCGAGCAAATTTCTTTCTCCCTCAAACCAAACAAACCATAGATCCCTTTAGATCCGAGCTACAAATGCTCTGATTCCCATTAAGGGATATGTATGCAGAAGATCCCAATGATCTTTGCGAGCATAATAATAACAAAACCTAGGATTCCACATAATCTATCATTCTTAAAATCCAAAGGAGAAACTTTCCCAATCATAGAAATAGCAATTTAAAACACACAAACATATCAAACATATTCATATATAAAGCTATAGATAATTATATATATTTAGGGTGCTCCATCTATTCCCTTTATATAACAAACCCCCTTACCCGGAATCTCCCCAATGCGTTGCGTCTAGTTCGCGCTAGTCATAATGCATATCATATCAATTGAGGGTATTAGCAGCTTTCCCCTTTTTCATAATCATTTTTCTTGTGTTGAAAATAATAAAGCTTGATGCTCGCGGCATCTTTATAAACAAATCAAAAGAGTAAATCGTTTCGAGCCAGAGAATCCGAATTCAGATTCGATTCTCTCGCACGTCACTTTTTAACGCGAACAATTTGTACCGAAGGATAAATAGATGCGCTTTCCTGAAATGGGCCATCTCATAGCAAGTGCGTATGAGATGATGTATATTAATTTTACAAGATACAGTTTCTCATAGACTTTTTCCCTATAAACACCAAATCCAAATGATCATATCATATGTATTGGATGAGTTTCAAATCCACGGCATTTTGTTAAGTGTATTTGAAATCGGGATGCCCTATACCACCTACATCACCGGAGTGAGCGACTCATTTAACAATCCCATCTCAGATCTGGATGGACCAATTCATTGAAAGGACACAAGAATATAACAAGTTGAACAATATTGAAATAGAAAAAATAGAGAAAAGTTAAAAGGGGTGCCACCGGTGGATTTGGCCGGAGACAATTTATTCGGCTCATTAAAGTAGTTAGGTATCATGTTATTGTAAATGGCATTTTTGTTCATGTATTATGCTGTGGAAATATAACCATTTTTGTAGTTTGACAAAAATACAATATTTGAATACATGAGATATTTTGATTTAGTAGTTGTTTATGTTCTGTTTCTGTTTTTTCACTCCCATGAGACTAACTGCAAATATATTACCGGTTTCAATATATATAAAATAGGAAGTGAACTTCCAGTTTCAACTCTCACACATGTATAAGATTTATATAGTTCATGTTTGCCTTAAACTACTATAAATAACCTCACTTGTCATATTGTTTCATATCACAACACTAAAAATCAGAAATGAACATCAAATAACATGTTGGAGTTGTCCACTTTACCGGCGCTACACCATCATGCGAATTTAAGTTCATCAAGTACACCCTAATTGGAGATTTGCGTGAAATATTGCAAGAACTTGTATCTTTTGGCGACAATCGCAAAGTTGTGAAGATCGATTGTCGCTCGCCATCTGTTGACAAATATGAGAAGCTTGTTTTCATCAACCATGAGCTAAAGAATGACGCTGACATACGAGATATGTGGAATACTTTTACCCGTTTTGAGGAAAAAAATCGGTCAAGTTAGATGCGACTATTTCAAGATCGGCCGATGATATTATCATGATGTTGCAATGTCCACGTGGACGTTGATTTGTAATATTTGATTTATATTAACATTCTTAGTATATTTCCTATGCTTATGTTATGAATTGTATTTTGAGTTTGTGATATTAGTGTTATTCAATGATATTTTTCTGATTTCTATGTAGCACAAAACTAGAATTACATTTCCGAGTCAAAATTGAAAATTAAATTTTAATTTTAATGTATAATTTATCAAATTTTAGTGTGCACCAAAAATATACTCTTAATTTTAAAAAATATTTTAAAAAATTTCGCATCATGCATAAAAAAAAGGTTGAAGTGAAATAAGAAATTCTATGGTGTGGTACAAATTCTTATATAATCCCAAGAAGCCCATTTAATTTGAAGTAGAAAACTTCCAGCTGTGAAATGTATGTCCCACTTCCTCCTCCCCACAACCAATAACTATAGAGCAACATGTCACAACATTAACGACGTGGCAAATCACCATCACTTCCAATTTCTCACTTTCATTTTCATTTTTCTTTCCACAACAAGACCTGAAAATCACTGAGTCAGTGACCAAGACCAGTGCAGAGAAACATCAACAACAACAACAACACCGTAATCAACAAATCTCATCTCATGATAATCCCCTAATTAATCATCCACTAAATGGGGTTTAGATCTAATTATTGTTTTCTTCTCTTCTTAGTCGCAACCTCTTTCTCTCTTGTTTTCGTTGCTTCCGATAATCGAAACCCCAAAAATGTCCAAACCGCCCTTCACGCCAAATGGCCCGGTACTCCTCTTCTCTTAGAAGCCAGGTACATACATACGTCGTCGTTTTACTAATCATCTAACTACTAACTAATCATCTAACTAATCTCATTTTTTTCTCTAAACAGCGAGTTATTATCTAAACAACAGCAACACCTTTTCTGGAACTTCATTGACATTTGGATTAACACTAATCACAATCCTAATCCTGATGTTAACGACGCTGATTCTCACAGTTACACTGCTAAATACTGTGTTAAGAAGATTCTAGAACATGGCCGTTCACTATTAACGGAACCGTTAGCGTCATTGTTTGAATTTTCCCTAATTTTGAGATCGGCTTCACCTACGATTGCGCTATACCGTCAATTGGCTCTGGATTCGCTTTCGTCGTTTCCGCTGATTCATAATGATAATGAAATCGTCGAAACGAAGAGTAATAATACGCGATTGGATCCTCTCGGTGTTGGTGTGAGTCTTCAGAGTCCTGGAGGGAAGTGTTGTTGGATTGATACTGGTGAGCATTTGTTTTTCGATGTTGAGGAATTGGAAGCTTGGCTTCGGAATTCTCATGATCCTCAACAGTGAGTATTCTACTATCTATTGCTTTTTGTTTTAGGATTGTTTGGATAAACAACTTCATTGAGTTTTTGTAGCATAAGCACTTATCATATAGTAAGTGTTGAGAGCAGTGTTTCTACATAAACTGCTTAGTATGTGTTTGGTTCTGCGGTGACGAAAATTGATTATGAGGGAATTGGTTTTGTAGAATTGATTCGGATTAAAATTGACTTGGATGTAAAGTGATTTAAGTTTGGATACATTTATGTTAAATCGAGCCGAACAACAAGTAAAAATTATGTTTAAACTCAAAAGCTACGAATTATAGGTTCAAGTAGAATCAATTAGAATCAATTATGGAGGCAGAATCAAATTTATTTTAGAAGAACCAAATACCTCAAAATCATTCTAAAATCAATTCTATACCTTTAAAATTGCTTTTGGCTTTTCCCGAAGCTGAATCAAACATACACTTAATTGAATGTTAACTGCTTAAAGCATAAGCTCTTATCATATAGCAAGGGTTCAGAGTGTTTATACATAAACAACTTAATTGAATTTCAATGCTGTGTATAGCATAGGCACTTATCATATAGCAAGTGTTTATACTTTATATATAAACTATTTCTACAACAAAAGATGAAAAAAATTAAATACAACTTAATTGAAAGTCAATGCTGCGAATTAGCATAGGCACTTATCATATAGTAAGTGTTTATATATAAACTATTTCTACAACAAAAGATAAAAAAGGTTAAATTATTTTTGTATAAATTGTAACATGTTTTCATAGGCTATTGTGGAGAACTTATGGAAATAAGCTAAAACAACTTACGAGCATTTTGTAAGCGGTTTTAATAAGCTCTCTCGAACAATCTTGCAAGTGTTTATTTTAGGAGATAAGTTCAAATAAGTCGATTCATATAGGTTTATTTCAAGATGGTTGTTTATTAATATGTTTGTAAATGTGTGCTGCATGAGTTCCAACTGAGGTTTGAACTATTTGTCGATCGAGTCATAAGCGTTTTTAATAAGCTCTCTCAAACAATCTCACAAGTGTTTATGATAGAAGATAAGTTCAAAAAAGTCAATATATACAAGTTTATTTCACGATTGTTGTTGATTAATATGTGTGTAACTGTGAGCTTCATGAGTTCCAACTGAGGTTTGAACTTTTTGTCATTAGGGTGGGTGATTCGTTTCAAAGTCCTCCGGTGTTTGATTTTGATCATGTTCATTTTGATTCAACTACTGGGAGTCCAGTTGCTATCCTGTATGGTGCTCTTGGGACCCATTGCTTTAAGGAGTTTCATGTTGCTCTTCTCGAGGCTGCAAAACAGGTTAATTATAATGACCATTTATCTTAACTTGTCGTCATTAACAACTCTTTAGCGCCTCTTCTGATTTTTCCATAGAGAATGTGAATATTTTTACTTAAACTTCCCTTTTCGAATTATCCCACAAACAATATTGTAACGATTAATATATGTGTTTCCCTCACAAATACTATATGCTGTCTGCATATTTTTAGGGAAAAGTTAAATATGTTCTGAGACCGGTGTTGCCAGTTGGATGTGAAGCACATATTGGCCAATGTGGCTCTGTTGGTGTGAGCGAGACAGTTAACTTGGGTGGTTATGGCGTGGAACTTGCTTTAAAGAATATGGAATATAAAGCCATGGATGATAGTGCAATTAAAAAAGGTTGGTGTGTGATTATTTTTAAAATGCAGACTACTACATATGGTTTTATATTTTGCGAGTAGAAACAATTTTGCTTTAGGTCGGCAATAGTTAATGATAATTTCTTTATTCTTCTTTTCATTGTTCTTCTTATAAATTTTTTGTTTGATATCTCTCTATTACTATCTTGAGAATTTGATTATTTCGATCGTTAATCCCCTTTCACGAAAGTTATCTTTCCAGGCCCTTACTTTTCCTTTTCATGTCATTTTCTCTGGCAATGTGTGCTAATTCTTATTGTCATTACTTTTGCTATGGATTTGATTTTCAAGTTTGGAAGCTATTGAATTTGGAAACAGATAGTTGAAAATAATTTTTTCCCCATTTTAATTAATTTGTGCTTAAAAAATTCATTGTTTTTTCCTAAAAGTGGTCAATATATTTTTTTAATAACATAGGTTACTTGTCGTTGTGAATGTGAATAACTCCCTTATTAATACAGTTGTGGGTTACAGGCGTGACTTTGGAGGATCCTCGCATTGAAGATCTTAGCCAAGAAGTTAGAGGATTCATATTCTCTAAAATTCTGGTTTGTTCATTCTCACCTATATTTATCATACCCATGAAAAGAAAACTGATGTTTGTATCAAATTAAATTACAATGGGGTTTTGAAGGTACCAAATTTATGTAATATATATTAAAAATATCAGAGGAAAAGCCCTAGAACATTAGATGTTCACATTGTAGCCATTAAAGAGCCTAACTAAATGACAAAGTAAGAAACAGAAAAAAAATAAAATAACAAATGAACCAAAACATAAGTAAAACATGACAATTGCATGACACTAGAGATTGGTGAATTAATTGGTAAATGGCCATGCAGCACTAGTTTTTTTTACTGGTAAACTATAATGTAAACTATTCAGCTGGAAGTTGAGACTTGAGATTATACTCATACACGATAATGCTTTCTTACCATATTCTTTTTTCCTCAATAACCCTTCACACATACAAGACATCATATTTACGGGTTCATCTCAATTATTATTGTACTTATATTTTTGTATATGCTTCTTATTATGTGTGTATAATGTTAGTTTGGCTCTGTATATTTGATGAGTCATAATAGTTTTGAATCTTTCCATTTGATATCAATGGCTAGGTATTCAATTCTAAAATTTCATTTTTTGCAATTTGCATTTACTAGATTTATGCCTAGGACATTTATCATAAGAAGATATAAGTTTGCCTGTCTGTTTTTTACTTGCAGGATCGTAAACCTGAGTTAGAATCTGAGATCATGGCTTTCAGGGATTATCTACTGTCATCAACCATATCAGATACACTTGATGTCTGGGAACTGAAAGGTACAGGAACCTCTTTTTCCTATTTATAGTAATTGATTGATTATTTATTTATGTCCATTTTAATTTGATTTAAGAACTGTGCTGTAATATATATAACAGATCTAGGACATCAAACTGTACAGAGAATAGTTCATGCTTCCGATCCTCTGCAGTCAATGCAGGATATTAATCAAAATTTCCCTAGCATAGTTTCTTATTTGTCTCGCATGAAGGTAAATTTTGTTGGATGCTCAGATATGAACCTTCTTTCTCCAAAATTATTGACTAACATTCTTATGGAACTATGATGCACAACAGCTTGATGAATCTGTTCGAGATGAAATAGCTGCAAACCAGCGGATGATCCCACCTGGAAAGTCTTTAATGGCTATCAATGGTGCTTTAATCAGTGTCGAAGAGATTGACCTTTATATGTAATATGTTTTTTTCCTTCTGCTGATATTGTTTAAAGGTTTAAATATGCTGTTAGCCTCTACAAATATTAAAATTTTTTATTAGTCCTTGTAAACACATTATTTGTAAAAACATTCCAACTAGAATTTTTTTTGCAACGACTAAAACAAAGTATGAGGATTCTAAAGCGAAAAGTACTATAACAAAGAACTAATAGAAAGTATTTTTACAGGGACTAAAGCGAAAACTCTTGATATTTTCCGGGACCATTTACATATTTAAGCCTGGTTTAAATAATGATGATAAAATATTTTATGTTCATTATATATTCATGTTTGCACGTGTAATGTAGCTTGAGGTTACTGTTGCACTACCATCTCTGCCATAAGAAACAATTGCATATTGCATCTTGATGGTTCTTTGTTATGAACAAAAAATTGGAGGATTCAGATCAAGGCAGTGTTGTCAAATTCCGACATGACATTATGGTATGGCGGATTTTGTGCCAGTAACCATAGGCCGTTTTGAAGTTATAGGTTTTAAATATAGTAAGAAGAAAAACTATGATAATGGTATAATAAACCTGATACAAAAAACTAAACATTAACTTCTACTTATAGGGATGCAAGACTCCTAGTCATAAATAAATAGGGAAATCCTAGAAGATGATATACAATAATTTAAGTAAAATTATGATTACGTTGTAATAATTGCACCTCGTAAGTTATGAACAATTTCAAACTTATGGTATTATATTTTTATCTGTATTTAGGTTGATTGACTTGGTTCATCAGGATCTTCTGTTGGCTGATCAGTTCTCAAAATTGAAGGTGAATGTCATCTAATCTTCATTTGGAATATATTTACTACTGACTAATTTCCTGTTAACCTGTTCATTTTGCAACTACTAATGGACAAATGAAAATCATCATCCGGTGCATTCATGTGTTGGAATCTATTTGTTGTACTCAAACTGGAAGCATATGGTGTCATGTATCAATCAATGATCATTGCCTGAGAAAAGTTGGGAACAACATTTTAAATGGCAGATAAATGGCATTGCTTTGGTGTATAGCTATGACTGTTACACTTTAATAGTGTCACATATTGATTTCGTCCCATTTTTTCTATGAAACTTGTTTTTCCATATTTCTGTCAGAAACATGGATATTTTGCACTTGATTGATTCTTTGGTACATATATTTATAGACTGTAATATTGATGTTCCCAGTAATTACAGATTCCACGTAGCACTGCGCGAAAACTGCTGTCAACTTTACCTCCACCAGAGTCGGATATGTTTCGTGTTGATTTTCGTTCTACTCATGTTCATTATCTGAACAATTTGGAAGAAGATGGCAAGTACAAATGGTGGAGGAACAATCTAAATGAGGTCAACTACTTCATGATTCTCAAACAAAAATATTATTTTCAAAACATCTATGTGTAAATTTTCATCTGAATGTAGTTCATTTTTTATTTTGTTTAGATCTTGATGCCAGTCTTCCCTGGGCAGCTACGTCAAATCCGTAAAAATCTTTTTCATGCTGTTTTTGTTATTGATCCAGCAACCACTTGTGGCCTTGAGGCAAGTTTATTTCCTCAAGAATAACATTTTCACGCTGTAATTTGTATTTATTTCCGAGTGAAATCTCTCACAGCATAGCTTATTGTTTGAAAACCTTGCAGTCCATTGATATGATCATATCATTGTATGAGAATAATTTTCCTGTGAGATTTGGTGTTCTACTGTTTTCTTCAAAGCACATCACACAGTTAGAGGATCAGTCTACCAATGAGGATGGAGATAAATTTGAGGACGACATGTCTGATATGGTAATCTTCACCTTAGCAGTTTAGAATCCACACATTTTTAGGAGAGTTTTCTGACCAGATTGTGATACATTGCTTTTGTCATTTCGCTTTTCAGATTATACGTCTCTTCAGCTATATCAAGGGGAACTATGGTATTGAAATGGCTTTCAAGTTTTTGAGCAATGTATGGAATTGTTTTCAGTATAATTTATCTTCTGTTCACGGTGTTTCTACAACCTTGTCTTGTTGCTTTTATTTACATCAAAAACAAACAAATCATACACAAGATCAACATGACTTAAACCCAGAATAATACACATATCAAGAGAAAACTGACAGATCCACTTATATATTTCATATGCATATTCTTCCTGCTGTCTTGAAAGTAACCTGCCAAGTTCAACTTTTGAATCTGTCAAGTTTCTCGTCTTGTCTCACTTATAATTCACACTTATATTTCCTTTTTCATTCCTCTAACTGCACTATTTTTCTAGATAATCACTAACATATGAATTCAAAGGTTTAGTACAAATGAAGCCATGAACCTAGTTTGCCAGAGAATTGACAGACTTCTCCTAAGTATATTTCATCCATACCCTCTTAACAAGAAAAAACCTCATTCTTCTTTTTCATATTCACACCGCCCAATTTCGTCCCTAAGTTTCCTGTTTATCTTTTTTTTTTTTTTTTTTTTTAATATTTGGGATAGAAATGACATAAAATGTACCACATATAAGCTGTTTGTGAATATTTGTTGACGTTGTTCCGGGTCATCTAAATCTATGGACATTATTGTAGGTTAACAAATTACGCGATGAATCAGATGAAGATGTAGAAGGTGCTCAGCTTGAACTGCACCATGTTGAATCAGCATTTGTGGAAACAATATTGTGAGTGCTTTGGGCTCTTCCCTTACTTTTCAGTAGCATGTATTTTTGTATGTTAATCACATAAAGGCATGGATGATAGGGAGCTGAGACCTCCTATTAGGAAGGTGTAAAGTAGGAGAAATATGAGGGAAACAGGGGACTAGACCGCTGTATAATTGTAACAGATGTAACTGTTAACGACCTGCAATTAGTTATTTAGCTGTATGTAGGATAGGAATCATAAAAGAGGACAGGGAGATAGTATTCGTATTAGGCATCAAATTAGGTAATTGTTGTGAGATTGTAGGTATTTCAGGCACCTTAAATTTACAGTCACTCATTGAAGATCTTCTTTCTTTTCTGATCCAGTTCTATCATTGAATTAAACATTCTCTCTATTTTCTGTAGACCAAAGGTAAAATCCCCTCCTCAAGAGATATTACTAAAACTGAAGAAGGAGCCAGAGTTGAAGGAATTGTCACAAGAAAGCTCCAAGACTGTATTTAAGCTTGGTTTATCTAAGATTCAATGTTCTCTGTTGATGAATGGACTTTTTATTGATCCCACTGAGGTAATGAGTAATGACCTTTTTGAATATTTTGCTATGTATACCTCATCTTATTGCCAAAACAATTAGTTTTAAAACCTTTCTGCAGTTCTGCTCTTTTTGTTTCCATTGGTATTAAACTTTCCTAGGTAATGAGTACCCGAGTTTTCAATATTTAGACTTTCCTAGGTAGCTAGCTGCCCTATGAATTTCCTTCTCTGTTGATGAATGTGTTTTTCCCTAAATATTCTCCTTGTTTATTTGCCAATGGTTAACCACTTTCACATTAGTATATAATGTACACCCTGAACTGTGGAGGATTAAATTCATTTTATTGATGTACTTGATGTTTTGTTCAACTTTCAGTGTACTTTATGTGCTCAGCCTTAGTTTTATAAACTAAATTTTGGTATTACTTTAATTACTTTAATCATTATATTTGCAATTGATTTTAACAGGAGGCTCTACAAAATGCCTTGAATGATGAGACTCAGAGATTACAGGAGCAAGTGTATTTTGGACAAATAAAATCTCACACTGATGTATTGGACAAGCTCCTATCAGAAGCTGGTATTCAACGCTATAATCCTCGGGTATAATATTTTAAAATTTTATATTTTCTGGGAAACTTGCATAATGTGATGTGTGGTTAACCAGCTTCTGATTGATGTAGATTATTTCTGATAACAAACCAAGGTTCATATCTCTTTCGATGTTTACTTTTGGAGAGGCATCTATACTAAGCGGAATTAACTATTTGCATTCTCCTGGAAGTAAGTTGTTGATATGTTAGAATAAACAGGTCCATTCCTACACAATGATCTTTTGTCTTATCATTTGGACTGTTTTTATCCAATGCAGCAATGGATGATTTGAAGCCCGTGACACATCTTTTTGCTGTTGACATCACTATAGCGAGTGGGATTAAGTTACTTCGCCAAGGGTTAAATTATCTGGTTAATACTGATTTGCATTTCTTTTGAATATTCTACTTCCTTTTAGCCAGATGGCTGTCATGAGTTGGAGTGTTGGGCAACTTATTCAGTACTTCTATTTCTTTTATTTGAACATTATTCTACAGATAGAAGGGTCCAAAGATGCTCGTGTAGGTCTTCTGTTTAGTGGCAATCATACTACAAATTTATTTAGCCTCCTTTTTGTAAAGGTTTTTGAAATTACTACATCCTCTTATAGGTTTGTTTTATAATTTTTAAAGTTGACTTTTAATAATAGATTGATTGGCATTTGTCTATTTGATTCTGCAGTTTTATGCATTTCTTTTCTAAGTTTATGCACAGTTTTATATCTATTGTATAAATGCATATGGTTTTATGCAGCCATAAAGAGAATGCATTAAACTTTTTGGATCAGCTGTGCTCAGTCTATCAGCAGAAATACATCCTTACATCTCCTGTGGAAGTTGATGGGACCCAAGCATTTATTGAAGAGATCGGGAAGCTTGCTGAGTCTAATGGGTTACCATCTGAGAGCTTTAGATCTTCCCTCTCAGAATTTTCTGCTGATGAAGTGAGAAGCCATTTGAGTGAGGTACTTCTTCAGTTCTTCTGGCTGCTTTTCCCTTTTCCGAACTCAATATAGCCTTTCAGTGACATTTTTTATTATTCAGTGACAGTGAAAGTTTACACTAATGAGACTTATTGTTATCAGGCAGAGAAGTTTTTGTCTACAATCCTTGGGTCTGAATCTGGTGTCAATGCTATCTTTACTAATGGAAGGGTAAGTCTGTCTTTATCTCCTGCCATATTTTATGTCTCAGTTGTTTGTGTGTGTATGTTTTAAAAGTTTTTCAAAGAATCTCTGTAAGTCCTCCCAGTGTTAACCTTAGCATATATGTTTTACAGGTTACTTGTCCTATTGATGAGGGCACATTTTTGAGTGCTGATCTGCATCTTCTTGAATCAATAGAGCTTAAGAAAAGGACGAAGCATATTTTGGAAATTATTGAAGAGGTGAAATGGCAAGATGTTGACCCTGACATGCTAACAAGGTTTCACTTCGTCTTCGCTCTGTCTCTTATGTCTCGTGGTTATTATGTTATGTCTCGCTACAGCCTACATTTAAGTACATGACCCAGACCAGTTATTATCTCTGCATCTTATCATATTATTATATGAAGTTTATCAAAATCAGCATTTTGGGGACCATGAGTTGTTTTGTCTTTAGCTCTATAATAACGTACCTGGTGTTATCAAATAGCGGTGCTATGGCGGATATACATGGTGGTTTTGGGCTCACCGGGATGGTAAATATCGGACAAAATTGTCAGTTTTTCCACCATAATCTGTTATAGCGGCGCTGCAGAACGGCCGGTATGGCGGGGTTTTGGCTCTCCGTCATCCGCCATCTGTCATCAATGAACATACCACTCAATGACTTAGACACAAACATTTGAAGGGTTAAGATAGAAATGATAGCTTAGGACACTGGAAGTTTGACAACACTTTGATGGCCTTCATTCATGTAGATGGTTTGTGTGTTCTGCTGCTACATCTCTAGTTAGTTACTATGCTTGAAGTTAAAGCTTGTTCATGCGAAGGATTTTTTTAAATGTTTTAAGAAATCCTTATAAAAATGCCCACAACATTTTATTTTTCTGGCCATGACATATCATTTTTGTAAAAATTATTTTAGTTGTTTGTTCTTTATCTGTTTACGCAATCAATGTATCAATTCAAATTTTCCTCTATCTTTTGCAGCAAATTCATTAGTGATATTGTCATGTCTGTATCATCTTCAATGTCTATGAGGGAGCGGAGTTCTGAAAGTGCGCGTTTTGAGGTTTTGAGTGATGAACACAGGTAATATTTTAGTCACTGAACTCAATTCAGATAGACATAATGGTTAGTAGGAAAGTAAAGGCACAAATTGTGGTTGATGTTATCTTCTTTTTAAAGGTTTATTCATTTTTAGGTTTTTGACCGAAGTTTTAATTATATAGTTATATGAAATATGAAGGTAATATTTTATATACGGTTGTTTGTTCAATGCAGTGCCATTATTCTAAACAGTGAAAATTCTAGCATTCATATTGATGCGGTTCTGGATCCTTTAAGTCCTACCAGCCAGAAGTTGTCTGGAATTCTTCGAGTTTTGTGGAAATACATTCAGCCCAGCATGAGGATTGTACTGAATCCAATGGTCGGTTGATATCTATGGTTCTATTTATATTTTATTTCTTAAATATTTTGGTTTTCCATTACCTAAGTTAAACCTTCTTTAAGAGTCTTCTGAAGTCCTTGGGATCAAAAAAGGAAATAGGATAAGAGAATTGTAACTATTGTGTATGATACCTGTAATTTGAAAAGACAGTTTTGTCCTTGTGTCCTAACTATGAACTCCACTCTAGTTGGCTTTTGTAGTGCCTTTGGCCTTATGAGATTTACTTTTACCCTAATATGGAATTTTTCTACTATAATTGCTATATTTTGTTTTAATTTATCTCCAATACAATACACTAATACTCTGGTATTTTTCATTTTATGCCAGAGTTCCCTTGTTGATCTTCCTCTGAAGAACTATTACAGATATGTAGTGCCGTCAATGGTATATCTTACATTTTCAGTTCATTCATAATTGTTCATGATATTTAATTTTTGGGTTCTTAGGTTTTTATTGTTTTTGCAGGATGATTTTAGCAACACCGATTCTTCGATAAATGGCCCAAAAGCTTTTTTTGCCAACATGCCATTATCTAAGACTCTCACCATGAATCTTGATGTTCCAGAACCCTGGCTTGTTGAGCCTGTTCTCACTGTGTATGTATTATGCATATGTATTCGTATTATCCTCAACATTTGTTGCATATTAAGCCATTTATGAGCCTCCACGTATCAGCCATAAGCCACAGCCTTTAGCGGAGCTGGTTCTTGGCATGCTATCTCTAAAGATCAAGCTATTGGGTGGGGGCTCATGAATAGCTGCATATTTAACAAGATTGTCTGTTACTTTTGATTCACTTTTATTTTCTGTCTACTTGTGTGAAAGTATTATTAGAGCAAGTCACACTGACCTCCCTTGTATTTCAATTTTGGCATAACTATAGCCTTCACTATTAGTTCAGTATTAGACCTGTTAAACCGTGCTAGATATATTTGATGTTATTATATCTTGTTAGTCCTTAATGTGATTTCTCATTCCTGCAGTCATGACTTGGATAACATTCTGCTTGAGAACCTTGGTGACACAAGAACACTCCAAGCAGCTTTTGAACTGGAAGCTCTTGTCCTCACAGGTAAAATTGCAGTATTTATATTTTAAGATATAGGCTACTAATTCTTTCTGATGTTGTCATTTGTAATTAAGTAGTATCAGTAAAGTTCCTATGAATCTGTTGGCATTCTTATCTATTGTTCATCGAATCAGGTCATTGCTCTGAGAAAGATCACGATCCTCCACGAGGTCTTCAGCTGATTCTTGGAACCAAAACTTCACCCCATTTAGTTGATACCCTTGTGATGGCCAATCTTGGTTATTGGCAAATGAAAGTTGCTCCTGGTGTTTGGTTCTTGCAGCTTGCTCCTGGTAGAAGTTCTGAGCTTTATATTTTTAAGGAAGATGATGATGGGAGTAAGAATAGGCAATCATCGAAACTCATCACTATTAATAGTTTACGGGGTAAAGTAGTCCATATGGAAGTAGTGAAAAGAAAGGGCAAGGAAGATGAGAAATTGCTGATTCCTGATGATGATGATGACAATCTGCAAGATAAGAAGAAAGTGAGTGCTTTTTTTTTAATTTTATTTTGAAAATTTGGTGGCAGAGCAAAAGAACGAAAATATTATTATTCAAATGCATATCCTGACACTTGTTTTTATAGGGAAGTAGCTGGAATTCTAACATACTAAAATGGGCTTCTGGTTTCATCAGTAGCAATGAACAATCGAAAAATGCTGAAAACAATTCACCCGTAAGTTATACTTTTTATATTTAAATTTTAAAAGTTTCTCCATTCTGCTCCTTTTGCATGAATTCATTTTCTCTTACTAGACTTAGTTGAAGATCTTGCTCAATACTTTGAATTATGTGATGTTTTATTTGAGAATTGAGATAGCTATAATTCTTGTTCTTGAGTGAAAAGACCATTTATATAGTCTATGTGTTGTGTCCAACCAATTATGTAATATCAAAATATATGATGAATTTCTATTTATTTTCTTGCCTTCTTCTCCCTTTTTCTCTCTCATCATATCGGCCCACTCCATAATTTTCTAGAATTTTAACCTAGTGAACCTATTTTTCACAATAGGAGATTGCAAGAGGGGGAAGACATGGAAAAACAATTAATATCTTTTCAATTGCTTCTGGACACCTGTAAGTCAATCTCTTGTTTTTCCTACATTCGCTTCTAGTTTCAATTTTTAAACATTTTTTAATTTCATTCCTTTGAATTTCAAAAGTTGAAAAATGTTTTACTTGTTCCGAATCTGTTAAGAGATGTTTATAGAACTATCACAATTGTTAGGTTTTTAATTTCTATCATCACAAATGCAATCTTCACTTATTTTGTTTGATGTATTTTTTCCAGATATGAACGCTTTTTGAAGATTATGATTCTAAGTGTTCTAAAGAATACCGATCGTCCAGTTAAATTTTGGTTCATAAAGAACTATCTCTCTCCTCCTTTTAAGGTTAAATATTTCTTCTTTTATATTTGAAATTCAAAGCAGAGTTTACTGAGTTTTATTGACATACTTGAACTATTTTGGTTGTCATCTGTACACAGGATCTTATTCCCCACATGTCCAAAGAGTATGGCTTTGAATATGAACTCATCACATACAAGTGGCCTACTTGGTTGCATAAGCAGAAAGAAAAGCAGCGAATAATTTGGGCATATAAAATTTTATTCCTGGATGTCATCTTTCCCCTTTCCTTGGAGAAGGTATCATGGCTTTCTTCTTTCGTATCAAGCTTAATACTTACTTTGTGTTGTCTTCTCCACTCTCATTTCAGTGTCGCATGCACCACATGTTACATTGATATGGAGTGATATTAGAAATCATAGATGAACTTTTCATTATCTTGAATAACAGAATTCTGTTACGTGAAAGTTGATTACAAATGATAGCACACAGTTGCATTTATAGTAGCAACTGTGTGACCTGCTATAGCAGGTTACCCACACTACAGACTTGACACATGTCCAGTCAAACTCATGGGGAGCTACAAGTAGTGACCCTGAGTTTGTGCCTGAGATATAAAAACTTGGTGGAGGAGAGTGGTTTGGTAAGAACATCAGCAATTTGATCCACACCAGGAATGTGAGCAACTGTTATTTGCTTGGCAATAACCTTCTCCCTCACAAAAAACAGATCTATTTCCATGTGCTTTGTCCTGGAATGTAGGATAGGATTGTGAGCTAGCATAACAGCAGAATGGTTGTCACACAGCACCACTGGCTGTTGAGTAGGCACACAAAGTTCTGTGAGCAAGGTCTGCAGCCATAGCAGATCTGCAGTGGCCTGAGCAAGACTTCTATACTCTGCTTCAGTGCTGGATCTAGCAACCACAGGCTGCTTCTTGGACCACCAGGACACTAGGTTTCCTCCAAAGAAAATTGCTGCACCAGAGGTACTTCTCCTGTCATCTGGATCAGCAGCCCAATCTGCATCACAGAAGACTTGCAGTGCAGGAGGTTTGGAGGGAGTATGAGGAGAAAGATGAAGGCCATGCTGCAGTGTGCCTTTAAGGTACCTGAGAATTCTTTTAACAGCAACCCAATGAGTCTCCAAGGGATGAGACATAAACTGGCACACTTTGTTCACAGCATAGGCAATATCAGGCCTAGTTATAGTGGCATATTGCAAAGCTCCAACTACTGATCTATACATATATGGATCAGCAAGAGCTGGGGAGCCAAGTTTGGGACTGCATAGGTGTAGTAACAGGACTTGACTCAGCCATATGAGTCCTCTGCAGAAGATCTCTAATGTATTTTGTCTGAGTAAGAAGCAGGGACCCTTCAGCAGCAGACTTAACTTCAATCCCAAGAAAATAGTCCAAATCCCCTAGATGCTTAAGAGAGAAATCAGCATTGAGCTTGGTGATAATGGACTGAAGTAGTTTAGTATTGTTGCTAGTGATGATAATATCATCAACATATACTAGGAGGTAAACAGTGTGACCATGAGAGGTGAAGATGAACAAGGATGGATCACACTTGCTAGGTTTAAACTGCAGTTTGAGAAGAGCCTCTTGAAGTCTTTCAAACCATTGCCTGGGTGCCTGTTTCAAGCCATAGAGGGCTTTATGCAGCTTGCACACAAGAGAGGAGTCTGAGTTGACAAAACCAGGTGGTTGTTCCATGTACACCTCTTCATGGAGCAACCCATTAAGGAATGCATTATTGACATCCAGCTGTTGGATGGACCACTTGTGAGTAAGAGCAATGGTGAGAATCAGCCTGATGGGAATAGGCTTTACTACAGGGGAAAAGGTTTCATTGAAATCAAACCCCTGTTTCTGATGAAAACCTTTTGCCACTAAACGCGCCTTGTACACTGAGCCATCAGGATTCTCTTTGACACGGAACACCCACTTGCAGCCAATAGAACTCTTGTTTGCAGGAAGTGGCACAAGTGACCAAGTGTTATTGTTGTTCAAGGCATCAAATTCAGCCTGCATAGCTTCCTTCCACTTGGAATGTGCAAGGGCTTGCTTGACAGATTTTGGTTCAGTATGAGTAAGCAATAAGGAAGGTTGCAACCTTCGCTGCACAAACCCAGCTTTGGCCCTAGTAGTCATGGTGTGATGATTGACAGGTTTGGAACTGACAGGTACAGCATTGGCAGGGATATTTGCAGCAGAGGAAGAAGACTGTTTGTCAGTTTCCACAGATGAAGGAGAAGCCTCACTGGAGGAACTAGAAGAGTCACTGCCAGTGGAGGAGAAACTAGGACTTGCTGAAGTAGCTGGGGACATAGGAGCTGCTGTAGCAGGGGACAAAGGAAATGCTGTGAGAGGAATAGGTTTGGGGACAGGAAGATTATCAAACAGAGTGGATAGAGAGGAAGCTGAATGTTGCTTAGCAGAGTTAGTTGTGGAAGGAGTTGAGGAAGAAAACAACTCAATATAAGGGAACCTTGACTCATTAAAAAGTACATCCTTAGAAATGTACAACCTGCCATTTGGTGAAAGGCACTTATAACCCTTGTGTGGGGTGGAGTAGCCTAAAAATAGGCACTCTTGTGACCTGAAGTCAAGTTTGTGAGGGTGATAAAGCCTGAGAAGAGAGAAACAAACACAACCAAAAACTTTCAGAAATTTATAGTCAGGCATAGTGTGAAACAACAGAGTATGGGGAATCTGAAACTTTATGGCTAAGGAGGAGCCTATTTATGAGGAAAACAGCAGTTGTGAAGGCATAGTCCCAAAAGGAAAGAGGTAGAGAAGCCTGACTCAACAGAGTGAGGCCAGGTCAACAATATGTCTATGCTTTCTTTCCACCACTCCATTCTGATGATGAGTATGTGGACAGATAAGTCTGTGAACTATGCCCAGGTCAGCTAGAAACTTGTTGAAAGGGCGAAATTCACCACCCCAATCTGACTGAACAGCCTTAATAGGGCATCCAAGTTGCAACTCAACTAGAGATTTGAATTGCTTGAAGACACTGAGAGCTTCAGCCTTGGATTTAAGAAGATAAATCCAGGTGAACTTGGAGAAAGCATCTACAAATGAGATGTAATAAGAGAACCCTTGTGCAGAGGGTTGAGGAGAAGGCCCCCACAGATATTAATTCTAAAGGGTGATGATAAGTGGTGGGTGAAGTAGGTGAGTGCAGTTTGTGTGCTTTGCCCATACAACATGCTGAACAGAAATATTCATGAGTTTTATTACTGAATTGAAGGTTACAACTTTGTAGCACCATCCTCAATGTGTTAACATTGGGATGGCCTAATCTCAAATGCCAAACATTGGACATGGCAGGAGATATGGAAACAGAATTGATAGAAGCTACAGATTTATTGAATGAAGAATCTGCTGAAGGAGACTTGGAAATCTGAATAGAGGGAAACTCATAGAGGCCATGAGATCCAACTTTGCCAGCCAGCAACACTGCATTAGACCCCTTGACATTTCACAAAGCAAGAATCAGCAGTGAAAAGGAAGTACACTCTATTGTCACGACAAAACTGGCTGACACTAATGAGATTTTTGGTGATAGAAGGCACATGTAAGAGGTTATTGAGAAACAGAGGTGTGTGTGTGATTTTGTGCTGAGAACTGACTGGAACCAGCAGAATGAATAGCTAAACCTTGACCATTTCCAATGTAAATTTGCTTATGACCTTCAAGATGAGTTGCCTGCTGTAGGTTGCTAGCATCACCAGTAACATGATAGGAGGCTCCAGAGTCAGGATACCAAGGCATGGTTGAAGTAGCAGCAGGAGCAGCGCTAGCTATGAAGGTGCCAGGAGCAGCATTAGCAGTGAATGTGCTAGGGGATGGATAAGCCACAGCAGGTTTGGCCTGAGTACCTTGAGGCCTTGTCCACACATTAGCAGGGAATTGAGCATAAGGAACTTGAGGAAGTTGCCAAGGAACTGCAGGATAGGCATTGCCATTGTAGGAAGGAGGTTGAAACTGTTGGTTGAACCTGTGCCAGCAGTTAAAAGCTGAATGACCAACTTTAGAGCAAACTTGACATTTCACAGAGGAGTTTCTACCACCTTTACCTTTGCCCGGCCTCCTCTATTTTCCCTGCCACCTCTGAAGCTTGAATAGTCAGGTTCAGCACTAGGTTGAGTGGTCTGTGAGTTGCTGGACTCATTACTACCAGACTGAGTAGTGTCAGGGGAAGGAGACTGAGGTGAGGCATGTGTGAGGTTGAGTGAGCCAAGATCAGGAACCACAGTCTTTTTGAACTTGTTCAGCCTCAACTCATGAGCAAGAAGAAGAATCTCAACCTCGTCCAGATCCATGTTTCCAAACTTACTCTCAATAACGGACACAACAGAAGCGAATTCACTGGGAAGTCCTTCAAGAACTTCATCAATATGATGAGAGAGAGAAATAGGATCTCCAATGGATGCCAAAGCATCCACGATCATATGAATCTTCAACAAATAATCAGATACAGAAAGAGAATCAAGCTTGAGAGCACGCATTTCCACACGCAACTGGCGTGCACGCGCTCTCGTTTGTTTCTCTGAAAATGTCCAAACAAACGATCCCAAAGCTCATGTGCGTGTGCACAACCAAGAACACGCGAGAGAATCTCACTCGATAGAGTTGATTGAAGCCACGACAGAAGAAGTTGATCCTTCTGAAGCCAGATCGAGTAGGAAGGATTGATCGTATCTTGACGGCGAGCGTCGTCGTCGACGAACTGTGGAGGAACACGAGGATGGACAACGAGATTGGTGAGTCCATGCGCGTTGATGTAAGGCTCAACTTGTTGGCACCATAGATGGAAGTTCTTTTCATCCAGCTTGTGCGCGATCTTGAGCGAAAACTGGAGGCGACGCGATTCATCCGGCGCTGCCATGAGAGGCGAGTTTTGGTGAGAGATTCCGGCGGAAGGCAGCGAATCTGGAGGAGATGACGCCATGGATCGAAGCGCTAAACTGATACCATATTAGAAATCATAGATGAACTTTTCATTATCTTGAATAACAGAATTCTGTTATGTGAAAGTTGATTACAAATGATAGCACACAGACAGTTGCATTTATATTAGCAACTGTGTGACCTGCTATAGCAGGTTACCCACACTACAGACTTGACACATGTCAGGTTAAAATAGACATATACATAATATCTAAACTACTCTCTAATAAGTTAAAAATAAAAGCATATTTAAAATTGTATGTTTAAAGTCTACCTATATTTGCAGGTCATTTTTGTGGATGCTGATCAGATTGTCAGGACCGACATGGGAGAACTCTACGACATGGATTTAAAAGGAAGACCTTTGGCCTATACTCCATTTTGTGATAACAATAGGGAGATGGATGGATATCGGTTTTGGAGACAAGTAAATGCCACTGTTGAATATCATTTATTGTATATTTTGTTGTACATGAATTCTTGGCTGTCACACAGTTGTATAATTAAATGTAGGTGCGGCATCGCATGCTAATTTTTCTTTGCCTTGTTGTTTTGGTTAGGGTTTCTGGAAGGATCATTTGCGGGGGAGACCGTACCATATTAGGTTGGCAACTACTTTTTCTTTATTCTTGGCAAAAGAGATGGAGTATATAAATAGCATTTCTCTGATAGTTGCTTCCCATTTCCGTTTACTTTCAGCGCTTTGTATGTTGTTGATTTGAAGAAGTTCCGAGAGACTGCTGCTGGAGATAATCTCCGAGTTATCTATGAAACCCTTAGCAAGGATCCAAATAGTCTAGCTAACTTGGATCAGGTGAGAAATCATACTTTTTTGTTTTTTTATTTTACTTTCAAAGAATCACTCAATTTATCGTATCATAAACTCAATTTATTGATTCATAAAGTCACAATAGAAGGCTTATTACTTAAAATAAATGTTAAATAGAAAGGGTTAATTTTACACATGCGCAGTCAAGAGTTTCATAAAATGATTTTTTTGTGAACAAATTTTAGGTCTTTTCTGACCATGTGATTAAGATATAGGGTTTGGATATCCATTATTTTCTTAAGATGGAATTCTTTTCATATATTTCCAATGTTGCACCCATTGTTGTTGGGGCATTCTCTTTTTGAGGGACCTTGGCTGAAATTTGCACTCAATTGGTTCAGGATCTTCCTAATTATGCTCAGCATACCGTGCCCATTTTTTCTTTGCCACAAGAATGGCTATGGTGTGAGTCATGGTGTGGTAATGCTACAAAATCAAAGGCAAAAACAATTGATCTGTGCAACAATCCAATGACAAAAGAGCCCAAACTCCAGGTATATTTCTGATTGATTTTTTTTCCTGATATTTCATTGAAACTTGCATCATATCAGTTTTGATGTTTTTGTCACCCCACCTGTTTTCTGCATATACTTCATTTATGTATCTCCACTTTGGTCTATACAGGGTGCTAGACGAATTGTATCTGAGTGGCCAGACCTTGATTTAGAGGCAAGAACATTCACTGCGCGAATCTTGGGTGATGATCAAGAACCTATTCAATCCCATAATGAATCTAATGAATTGAAGGATTCCACTAATGAAGATACATTAAAAGAAGACTTGGAATCCAAGGCAGAATTGTGATTTGTGAACATCGATGACAAATGTGAAGTTCTTGAAAAATATGTGATATTTGATGAAGTTGGGACCGTATAGAACCAGCATGGTACCTTAATTTCTTGTCGAGTGTTGGTTGATATATTGGCATGCCACGAAACACTAGCAACAGTGAATGCAATGAAGATTTGCCTTCTCTGTTAAGAATTTTTGGTTAGAGAGAAGTGTTAGTATGTTCAAATCTAATTATTTGTAGACAGATGTATGTGCTATAATCTGATGTACAATCCTGTACTCATCCAACTCCGCCCTTTGTTCTTTTCTTGAATAAATCTTTAGAATATGAAAAGAATGAGTCAACAATGCCAAACATAGCTTGTAATAGTGTAACTTTATTTTTCGTTAGTTCTCTCTTTCAGTGGCTGCATGATACTTACTACATTAATTGGGATAAGGCAATATGATTTGATTAAATTATAACTTTTAAAAGAGATGTGAAATGGTTTAATGACATGGAAAATCTAATTATTACATTTAAATGTACAAATACTAACTTTGAGAAGGGTACACCTGTGCCGTCTGTCTGCATTTTTTTTACTAGGTAAATTCTTAGGTACGCATGATAAGTAGTTAAGTAGTTGGGTACCAATACCTTTAGTAAAATTTTATTTTAAATAAAATAAATATAAAAATGAGATGGCATTGAATGTGATTATTTGATTGGTTAAGGGTACCATGAATCAACAAAACTCAAGGGTAACAAAGTCAAAGTGTTCACCTTTTTATTATGCTAATGCGTGTAAAATATAAATAGTGATATGTTGTATAAGAGTGATATGTTGTATAACTTTGATTTTCATTTTGATTTTCATTTAGTAATGAAAATTTATTTAATAAATGCATGAAAAAGTGAATGGCGTCTTTAAGTTTTAACTGGTCCGTTGGACATGTACGTTTTGTCCACATTTTTCTACAGGTCGGGTCAAGATTTTAGGCTCTTAATAAGATATGGTCAAGATTTTAGGCTCTTAATCTCAAGTATGAGATTAATGTCTGTCCTGCTCCAATCCGTTTTTTGGTAGGTGTTTGTTGGCACGAGTATTTACATAATTTTTCATATTTTTAGATCTAATATTTGTAAAGTCTGCGGGAATTTTCTGCCCTGTCCTCATGATTTTGCGGTGCGAGACAAGATTTTAAGCCCGCACTCTCAATTATGTTCGTCCTCGCCCCCGTTTTTTGTGGATTTTTGTTAGATGTGTGACAAGACTATACATGATAAAATTAGAAATGACAATATTATAGACTTATAATATTTGGATAACATTTATTGTAGAAAAGTAAATTAGATTAGATAGTGTGAAGTAGATTAGGTATTGAGATTAAAAATGACAATATTATAGTATAAGATAATACTTATCGTAGAAAATAATAGATTTGTAGATTCTTTGGTAAAAAAGTAAGATTAGATAGTGAGAACTACATTAGATAGTGACAAGTCAAATAATTAGATAAGTAAAAATTTAAATAATTAGAGGTTAGACTTTGTGGTAAGGAGAGTAGATTAGATAGTGAGAAGTCAAATGATTAGAGGTATGCGAAAACAAAGAAAAATATAAGAGACATTATTAAAACTAGCGAATGGTATGCTTTGCAAAAGGAGAATATGAGAATCTTTATAGATATGATAAATTATGATATCTAAACTGTTATAAAAAAAAGTTTATATGTTTTCACACATCTAGTTGACGGTGTTATCGAAAACAAAGTTAGATAAATTTAGACAAAAAAGGATAATGAAAAAATATTGTATAGTTTGAAAGAAAATATTATTTTCATTCGTGTTCTTATTGTTTATGAGTGTTTGTGTATTTCTCACTATGAATATGCAAAAAAATGTAAGACACCATTCAAGTTATCCATGAATGTACTACCAAAGTAAAAAACAAAAAAAAGGTTAAGATGGACACATTGATACATTCGTTCGAGCTTTTCAAAATGAATGTTTTATTCACATTGTGAATCATAAGAAAATTGTGGATAAAGTTTTTCAAAATGAGGATCTAATTATAAAAGATATTAGATGCTTAAACTACCGTTGACAACTTAAAGTTACTATGACTTATCACTTATGAATCTATAGATCTATCTTGTATGGATTTGACTATCTTGTTTGAAAAATTGAAGAAACATGAAATAAAATTAACTAATTGAGAATGAAGAAGACGAAAAAAGAAGAAAAGCATTTCTCTAAAAGTTATAGAAGTCATAAATATGGAGTCGGGAGATAAAGCTTGTCAAATTAAAAATGATGAAGACATGGATCTCGTGTTTTGAAAGTTCAATGAATTCCCAAGACATGAAAAACAAACTCCAAAATTTTAGAAGCAAAGTAAATAAAGATGAACAGTGCATTCCAACTTGCTGGAAATATCACCTAAAGGCAAAATATCCCCATAATCAAAGAAAAACTATAAGATACAAAATGCTCCTTCTCATGAGGATCTTGTTAAACATATTAAGAGTGAACGATGCAATATTTTAGAAAATACAATTGAAAATTTGCATAACATATATGATAAGTTTGCCAAAATAAGAGACAACTTAATCTGATTCTAGGTGATCAAAGAGTCTCTTATAAACAAGTCGATTTAGATTACGAGCCTAAAAATAATGCTAAAAGTTTTAGTAACATACGACTTGCAAATAGTAAATATAATATGCTTAAATGTAATTATTGCAAACAAAATTACCATGTTGCTCTATTTTATTTTGTTATAAAAGTTATGAAAGTAATAATGTTTATCCTTCTTCTCATTTCTATAAAGAATATCATAATTTTAGTTTAAAATCTAGAAATAATATGCATTCCACTAATGCAAGAGGGTCAAAAAAGATTTAGGTATCTAATCTCAAAAAAGTTAAATTGCGATGTAGTTATGCTTGACAATTAAAATTCAAATTGTCGTATTGGTAGTTGTTCAAATCATATAACTGGAGATATAAATATTTCTCTTATTTAACTTCTATGAGAGAATAATTTTTTTTATGGTAACAACAAAGGTAATTTTATTGGATTTGAGAATAATTATAACAAACCCTGAAGGCTCATCAATTGTTAAGAATAAATATCTTAAAAGATAAAGTTAATCTTAAACATATCAACCTAGGGAATATCAAATGAAAAAATAAATCTAAAGCTTTCAATCAACAAAGATGAATAAGATCATCAAAGACTTGTACTAAATGAGTTGGTTTCAAAGTAGGATGTCACCCCCTGTGGAAACATGGATGGTCTTATGTCTTGCTAAAATGTACTTCTATGTGCTTGATTTTCCACCTCATTATCAGGTAACTCATTCTTTTATATGAGCTATTATTCAATTCTATGTCATGTTCATCTCTTTTTCTTCTTTTTCTTCTTCTTAATTAAAAGCTTGATGACATCACACACCAATTCTTCATAGTCAGAACCTATAAACAAAAGCTACACACTAAACAAACCATTTAAGTATTTTTATTTAATCGCCCATGTAATATTATCATCCAAACTCAAGGCTAGATGCATAACTAAATCTTGTTATTACAAGAGAAACAACAAAATTCCCAAATCCTATAAGTCAAACCCTCAAGCAACTATTTTTCAGGCATGTGATAAGTTTAAACCATCATCATTTGAGGGGTCTTGAGTTGGAACTTGATACCACATGTAAAAAGTTACAGACAAATTTTATCAGAAAACTCCTATCATCATCCCGTTGCCACCACTAAGTATCATCATCCTTATTTAGGGTATATCCTTGAATGTTCGAGACAAATTTTGCGACTAGTTTATGTTTCTAGACAAGTAATCCCCCACCATTTAAGATCTCAAACCCATGAATCATTCTCCCAATAATCTATATTTCCCACTTTTTAATCTTGTTGCAACGAGATATGATACATCTTAGATAACCCAAATTTCAAGAGAACTTGTCCTAATTAAGAATATTACAAAAAAAAAGAATAAACCATTGACCATCTTCCTCAAAATTCCACCTACAAACCAATAAACAACATAAAGATCTAAACCAAGGAGAAATACTTCTTTCCACTAAGCACAAGACCCTTTAAAGCCTTACAGCCTACCTTGATAACGAAGGAGGCGACTTGAGACCTACACATTGTAGAAAGAATGTCACACTACAAACTAAAGTCCTTTAAGATCATCCTAAATCCTTCACCACCATTCACCCATAAAAACCAATTTAACAAGGTGAAAATCTCTAACACCTAGTCACCATTGCACTTACATTTAAAAATATTAGACCACCAAATTCATTGAATTTTTGATAAAACCTCTAATACTTTTGGCAAAATACCCTTTTTGGTCCTTTAAGTATACCTCGGGGTACATTTTGGTCCCTTATCTCTAAAAAGTGTCAAAATGGTCATTTAATTGTTCCAAAAGGTCCACGTTAGTCCTTTCCGTCCAAATTTTTTAAAAAACGTTAACTTTTGCTTGGGTGGCATCAGGCGTGGTCATTTCCATCCAGTTGGTCGTATGTGTGGCATGTGAGATTTTGAAACACACATAAAAATTTTAAATTTTTTTGTTTTAGACGAGACTCAAACACGGGTAAGCTTAATTGCTATTAAACATATCAAACCACTAGACCACTTTACACTTGTTTGTATTTGTTACATAATTATTTAATTTTATTGTCTCAATATTTTCTCATTTCTCATGTGAACATCACCAAGACAGCTTCATCGATTCATCATCATCACCAAAGCGTTTCTCATGTGAACAAAGCGTTTCTCAACTCGAACATCACCATCAGCTTCATCGATTCATCATCATCACCACACTACTACACCATCAGCTTCATCGATTCATCATCATCACCTTGCCACTGCACCATCAACTTCATCGATTCATCATCTTCACCACGCTACTGCACCATTAGCTCCAGCCGTTCATCTTCATCACCACGCTACTGCACCATCTGCTTCAGCGATTTGTTGTTGCTTCTGCATTGACGAAAATGAATATCCCTTCCTCACTTCTCCTATGTAATTGAATTTGGGGCTTTAGGGTTCATGTTGGTGTTCTTCCTTTTGGATTTGAAATTGATTTTGGGGCTTTAGGGTTCATGTTGTTGTATGAATCATGTTGCTTGTACAAACTTTTTATGAAATTGAACTCATCAAATTCAATGCAAAAACCAGACTTTTCATGTAACTTGTTTATATTGTCCGGCTCCGCTCACTGTAACAACCAGTGTATTGTGTATTATTTTTAAAATCATCAACGTCAATATCGTAATTGCCACCTGAAAGCAACTACATTCTTGTGTATCTCAGAAATTTTGCAGTAAAAAAATGAACTCATCATAAATAAAATCTTCAGTATAAATTATTACAAGTTGATTGTAGTGAAAGAGTGAGCAACTGCATCTTGATTCATATTTTTTTCTCTTAAAAACTATGTCACTAATACAACATATAATTTTATTAAATGTAAAATTTTGTCACAGAAATACTTAGTGGCTCTTAGTGCAAGAGAGAAGAAGAATTCTGCATGAATGATTACTGTGAACCTTCCAGTGAAATGTTAAATTGCAAGAACAGACATACACAGTAATCACCCAAGTCAAACATGGGTAAATTAATTTTAAAATGAGGCGAAGGCCAATGCTCGAGGAAAGAACAAATCCCAATTAAACAATCAAACCTAACATACAAATGCAAATTGAAAATGTTATTGAATTATTGAATTTTAAGGTTTTTATGAATAATAATAAGTATATAAAATCCAGTAACCAAGACATTAACACACCAAGTGACAGAATGGCTTAGTGGCAAACAATGTTGTATAGTAACCTTGGTGATGGTGGTTTAAATCTTAGCTAAAGCTTAATTTTAAAATGTTTTTTTGAAATTTTGGAATGTTGAATAAGATAAAAATAAATAAATAAAAAATAAAATAATACACCGTTAGTAAAATTTGGACAGAAAGGACTAACGTGGACCTTTTGGAATAATTAAAGGACCACTCTGATACTCTGACATCTTTCACACTAAAACCAAGATCGATATCTAAAACATATAAAATATAGGGACCAATTTAAAGATAAGTTTGATTTGTATAATAAAGTAAAGATAATACATGCTAAATTTTTTAAGAAAAATTTATTTATATTGAAATTAACCCTACTACCAATGAATATTAAAATTTATAAAATATTTTAAAGGTACAATAAATGAAACCTATTTTAATAATATAAAGAGTATATTATTTATATTTTTTAATATTATTTTGAATTAAGTAAAGCGATCTCTAATTTCACTTTCAAAATTAGAATATGATAAATAATAATTTTAATTTTAATTATTTATAAAATAAGATTTATTTGTGGTTGTGATGTATAAAAATTGACAATTAATGATATCAATAAAAATAAATAAATAAAAATGATTGAAAATAGATTGATGATATTTCGATTGAGTTGCAAAATATATATATTTGCTTATGTTGGACATAATCTATTATTAATAAATTTCTCCTCTGCCGAAAACCCTAGCACTTGCTTCAACGTGATTCCACCATCTCACAATCAACACTTCCGCAACACTTCAAATCGCCGAGGTACATTTGTTCTTCATATTCCACCGTTACGCTCTTCACTCTATATGTGAATTTATCGAATTTATTTCAATTTGCATATTGAATGAACGAATTTATCTTCTAGGGTTTAGAATTCATATGCTTATTTTTTTTGTTGAATTAGGAATTTTAAGCTGATATTTGTTGTGAATTTGTTTTTTAGGTGGAAGTGATGGATGAGGGAAAACATAAATCGAGAAAAGAAGACGCTGATTTGAAGAGGAGTCATCGTGATCGAGATCGCGATAGAAGTAAGGATAAGGATAGAAGTGATGGCAGGCATAAGGATAATCGGGACAAGAGGGATCGGGAGTCTCGAAGACATGATAGAGAGAAGAGTACTGATTCTGATGATAAGCATGATAGAGAGAAGGAGAAGCGGAGAGATGTTAAAGAGAAGGATCGCGCACGGGTTCATGATGTTGAGAGAGAAAAGGTGAGAGATAGAAAGAGGGAGAGAGATAGGGAGGAGAAGGAGAGAGTGAGGGAGAGGGAAGACAAGGAGAAGGAGAGAGTAAGAGAGAGGGAAAGAAAGGAGGATAAGGAGAGGATTAGAGAGAAAGAAAGGGTAAGGGAGAGGCGGGATCATGAGAGAGAGAAGGAGAAGGAAAAGGAAAAGGAAAGAGATAAAGGGAGGAGAGGACGAGAGAGGGAGAAGCATAGAGATGTTGATAGTGAAAACAGTGATGGTGAGTTGAGGGAGAGAAATCGGAAGAGGCATAAGAAAGAGGATGAGGATTATAAGGGGAGAGAGAAGGAAAAGAGTTCTGGAAAATCAAACAGGAAAATGGAGGGGCTTGATGGAAGCCCTAGAAGAAAGAGTGACGGGGATGACTCGGATTCTAAAGATAGAGAGAAAAAACCTACCCGTGAGGAGGAGATGGAAGATGAACAAAGGAGGCTGGATGATGAAATGGAAAAGCGGAGGAGAAGAGTTCAGGAGTGGCAAGAGTTAAGGAGGAAGAAGGAAGAGGCAGAAAGAGAAAAGCAAGGTGAAGCAAGTGCTGCTGAACTTGAGTCTGGAAAGGCTTGGACACTTGATGGGGAGGAATCTGATGATGAAGAAGGAACAGGTAAACATACTGCTATGGACGTAGATGAAGACGACAAAGTTGCTGATAAGGAACCTATGGAGTCGATGGTGGTAGATGTTGACAATGGAACAGTTGTGGCTGATTTACAAAATGGAGATACTGATGCTCCTTCAGACGAGGAAATAGACCCATTGGATGCTTTTATGAATTCTATGGTTCTTCCTGAGGTTGAAAAGCTGAACAATGCTGTAAACAAAGCACCTTCTGATAAAACTTCTGACTTGAAACCCAAAGATAAAGGGGATGAGCGTAGTAATGGCAGACAGTCAAGGAAAGGTTCAGGGAAGTCTATTGGCAGGATAATTCCTGGCGAAGAGTCCGACTCAGATTATGCAGATCCTGAAACTGACGGGGATTCAGTAGAAGAAGATGATGACGAGTTCATGAAAAGAGTGAAGAAAACGAAAGTTGAAAAACTTTCGATAGTTGACCACTCAAAGATTGACTATATACCATTCAAAAAGAATTTCTATATTGAAGTGAAGGAGGTCTCAAAGATGACTCTTGAAGGAGTTGCTTTATACAGGAAGCAGTTAGAGTTAAAGATACATGGAAAGGATGTGCCCAAGCCTGTAAAGTCATGGAACCAGACTGGACTCACTAGCAAAATTTTGGATACAATAAAGAAGGCGAACTTTGAAAAGCCAATGCCTATTCAAGCTCAAGCGTTGCCTGTAATTATGAGTGGCCGAGATTGCATAGGCATAGCCAAAACAGGGTCAGGTAAAACACTTGCTTTTGTTCTGCCAATGTTGAGGCATATCAAGGATCAGCCACCAGTTCTTGCAGGAGATGGACCTATTGGGCTTATTATGGCCCCTACAAGAGAGCTTGTTCAACAGATTCATAGTGATATAAAGAAGTTTACAAAGGTTATGGGTATCAGGTGTGTCCCTGTCTATGGAGGCTCTGGTGTTGCTCAACAAATCAGTGAGCTGAAACGTGGTACTGAGATAGTGGTTTGTACTCCAGGTAGGATGATTGACATACTATGTACCAGTAGTGGGAAAATAACTAACCTGCGTAGAGTCACCTATCTGGTCATGGATGAGGCAGATCGAATGTTTGACATGGGCTTTGAACCTCAAATCACACGAATAGTTCAAAATATTCGACCGGATCGTCAAACAGTGCTCTTCTCTGCCACTTTTCCCCGCCAGGTTGAAATTTTAGCTCGCAAGGTGTTGAATAAACCTGTTGAAATGCAAGTTGGTGGGAGGAGTGTTGTGAACAAAGATATTGCACAGTTGGTTGAAGTGAGGCCAGAAAATGAGAGGTTCCTACGACTCTTGGAACTACTTGGAGAATGGTACGAGAAGGGAAAGATTTTAATTTTTGTCCACTCACAGGAGAAATGTGATGCCTTGTTCAAGGATCTACTCAGGCACGGTTATCCTTGTCTTTCTCTTCATGGAGCTAAGGATCAAACAGACCGTGAATCCACAATATCTGATTTTAAAAGCAATGTTTGCAATTTGTTGGTTGCGACAAGTATTGCTGCCAGGGGATTAGATGTGAAGGAGCTAGAATTGGTCATCAATTTTGATGTTCCAAACCACTATGAAGATTACGTACATCGTGTTGGGCGTACTGGTCGTGCTGGCCGGAAAGGTTGTGCCATCACATTTATTTCTGAAGAAGATGCAAGATATGCACCAGATCTGGTGAAAGCTTTGGAGCTATCTGAGCAGATTGTTCCTGATGATCTGAAATCCCTCGCCGATGGCTTTATGGCGAAAGTGACTCAAGGACTGGAGCAAGCCCATGGGACTGGTTATGGAGGCAGTGGCTTTAAATTTAATGAAGAAGAAGATGAGGAAAGGAAAGCAGCCAAGAAAGCTCAAGCTAGAGAATATGGATTTGAAGAAGACAAGTCAGATTCTGAAGATGAAGATGACGGTATTAAGAAGGCAGGAGGTGATATCTCACAGCACCCTGCTCTTGCTCAGATTATTGCTGCAACAAAAGCAAATGCTCCTTCAATGCCTACTCCCATCTCTGCAACCCAACTGATTTCAAATGGTGGGCTACCTGTTTCTTTGCCTTCTGTTCTTGGTCTCCAGACTGCAACAGTCTTGCCTGGAACAGGGCTACCCGTTGCTACAAACGACGGGGCAGCTCGAGCTGCTCTAGCTGCTATAAACCTGCAGCACAACTTGGCAAAAATACAATCTGAAGCATTGCCTGAGCATTATGAGGCCGAGCTGGAAATAAATGATTTCCCTCAGAATGCTCGCTGGAAAGTCACGCACAAGGAAACTTTAGGCCCCATTTCGGAGTGGACTGGAGCTGCCATTACCACCAGGGGACAGTATTTCCCACCTGGCAAAGTCGCAGGACCTGGGGATCGCAAACTCTATTTGTTCATTGAGGGTCCTAGTGAGCAGTCAGTTAAGAGAGCCAAAGTAGAATTGAAGCGTGTTTTGGAAGACATCACTAATCAGGCTTTGCAACTACCTGGTGGAACTCAACCAGGCAAATACTCTGTTGTATAAAGGGTAAGATTCTGATATAGTTGAGTTTAGTAATGCTTATTTTATTTACTTGCAGTTTTAAGCTTTATGTTGAACACTTCTGAAGGGGATAGTTGGCTGTACAATTTATTATTTATTGATTTTGTAAGCCGTTCTGTTCATCGCTGCCATATGGGTGGAAATAATCCTTGGCTATGCCTTAATGGTTTGATTGATTCAGTGTTTTCTATTTCTTCTTTGGGTGGATTCCTTTAGATTCAGAACTAGCATAAATAATATTTTCCATGTTTAAGTTCAGAATAAACATGATATCTGTATAGCAGTGTTCTTGTTTAGTTTTTTATTTATTTTTAATAACTGAGAAGTTCTGCAACCTAAGAGTAAATCTATTTTTGGTAGTCAACCTGAAGGCAAAATGAGACACTGTTAAACACTCTTTCTCGCACCCCACTTCGGGACTAGTTGCTCATATGACTGCCTTTCATGTCCATTCATTCGCATGCAGGTATGAGTATTATCATGGAAAGTCCACCAATTGTTTTCTTCTTATTTTAGTATGCGCTTGCTCGTATTGTAAATTCTTCAAAATTATAATATCACTGCATACAATCTGATGCTGTTTTCTTTTTATTAAATTTTAAATGCACAAATTTTCTATCCTCTTCATTGTTTGTTTCTTGTTTATCTTCCTCTGATGCAGCTAGGTCTTTCAAGTCCATTCTCCCATATTCAAATATCGTTCCATCATTGTGCTTGATTCGTGGATGTCTATGGTGCTGATCATGGTGCGGCTTTTTTCATTTAGGTCCTGCTTGATTTTGAGCTATCATCCTTGAATCACTGTTTTTTTCCCGTGTTATTCCTTGTATTCAAGTTGTGAGATTTATTTTTTGCTACTTTGTGTTTGTTTATCTGATTTTCGTGTCTTTCTTCAGGTTTTGGTTTGGTGATTTTTGTCTTGAAAAGCGATATAAAATGTGATTGGGAGATCACATGATTCAGTAATTTTTGTATTTTCCTAGCCGCTCTGATTTGGATTTCAGAACATGTGCCATAAAACATACCTTTATATCAAATTTACCATTTTAAGCGATATGTTTTCATGGCATCGAAATCACCAGTTTAGGCTCATAAAGTGAGTCATGTCACTTGTAAGATCATTGACTTAGCACTTTTCCTTGTTTTTGGTGAATTCGGAAATTCTATATTTTGTGTTGTAAACTCTAAAGGATGCTGTTAAATTTTAGTTGGTTTGCTGAAAGTATTTTCATGAATTATTGATGAAAAACCACCACATTTATTACTGGAAAGTCTGCAGTATTATGTTATACTTATAGTAATATATAGCATCTTAGTTAGGAGTGTTTAAATATTGGATTGGTTTGGGAAAAGGAAAGCCATTCGATTTTCCTTTATCCCATTTTTAATCACCTAGTTCAATTTACTTTGTGCTGGATGGAAGGGTTCACCTTGTTTGAACATTGCAGATCGAAGGATGCTTTCTCTCTCCCATTAGAATGAAGAACGAGACAACTGGTGCTTCTTGTGGCTTAGTTGTGCATAATCATTCCAGAAACTTCTTCAACATATTTTACCTTATTTTTAATTTTTTTTTTATAATATCTGTTCATGTATTAGATTGGCAAATCATTTAGGACACAGGCCTTTGTTATGTTTGCATTGTGAATCGGTTGCATGTAAATCTGTGCAGTTAATGAAGGAAAGCTAACAAGGACTCTGTAGGAAGTGGGCATGCTAGTGATAAGATTCCTCATTTTCAGAAAATAGACTTTGGTGTTCAATCCACAGATTGTTTATGGTGGTATTCTTGGTTTGGTGATAGGTGAAGTGTATGTTTCCTCTCCTTTTGGGACTTGTAGTAGTCTATGCATTGCATGGGAATTTGTTTTACATGCAATCTATATGGGCTTAAGAGTTAGACACAGTTGCTCATTTTTTGTTAGACTTATTGGATCGCATGTGCTCACTTTATTAGCAGAAATAACATAGTGGAAATTATTAACGAGCTTCACCCTGACATGCTGACAAGGTTTCACTTTTTAATTTTTCCTCTTTCTGTTTTGTCCACTTGTCCTGTGGTAATTGCTTGATGTCTTGGTACATATTTCATCTTCGAGTCCAGACATTAATTTTACATTTCACTTGTGGTATCTGATTTCATCAGTTATTTTGTATATGCAAATTCTCATGATGACTAGCTTTAATCACAGGAAAGTTATCAAGATCAGCATAGGGGGATCGTGAGTTAGACGGAAAAATACTGTTACCTAGTGTAAGGAAGAAAATTATAGGTTAGGAATGAAAGTTTGACGACACATTGGTGTTTTTTTTTTTTTTGTAGTTAATGTCTGGTTTTTCAACATCCCTAGTTAAGATTAACCTGGATTCTCTGGTCATGGGATCTGTGATCATCCGATCTATCGGTCAAAAAATAAGTTGACTGTTTTCTTCAAAATCTAAAGATATGGACTGATTTTGATCAGACTATCATAAATTTCCTGACTGAATGGCTTTCTAGTTAGACGTTATGCTTGAAGTTAAAGCTTATCCATGCTAACAATTGTTTTAAGAAGACAAAGAATCTAGGCCCAGCTGTGCTTTGTGAACATGATGGTCTAGCCTGAGATATGGACTGCCTGATTTTAATCGGACTGTCATAGTTTACCTGACTGAATTGGTGCAGTGACTGCAAGGAATTTTGATTTCTAGTTACATGTTATGCTTGAATTTAGGCCAAGTTGTGATCTGTGAACATGATGGATGAGAGTGTTCTGTGTATGTCAGAGTTAATGAAATATCTTGATTTCTTTCCAAGGAGTTGAAATATCTTGATTTCTTTCCAAGGAGTTGCGGGTACATTGGCCTGCCTCACTGAAATGTAAACGATCCTTGTCCAGTAGTTCATAGCAACACCCATGTTCTCACTCTAAACCTTGAAATAGTTATTAATTTATGGAGGATTTTGGAGAGACCTATTCATCTAAAACTGTCTTGGGTAAACACGAATTTAAGAAATGGCACAACTATGTTCATCATTACTCAAAGATATAGAGACACTGACGATGTAGCTTTTTGGCTAATAATGTTATTGACACACCATAAAACAGATGAATTTTAAAGATTAAAAGTTTAGTAGTGATATTAACTAATTTAGATCAAGTTTTGATATCACCTTAAAACACAGGTTGGTACTCTCAAATTTTAATTATGTTTGACATAAGTTTTGAAAGGAAAAGTGTAATGTCCTAGTTATAGTAATGTCTGGCCTGATTGATTTTGGTTAGGCAAAAACAAGAGAAAGTTTATATTATTCCTTCAAAACTCAATTTCCTTGCTTTTGTTGAACCAACACTAGTTCAGCCATTGTTTTAGCTGTGATTCGTGAAATGAGATAGATAGTGTTTTTGGTAATGTTTGACGGATTACTGGTCTATATTTGCAAGTTTAACGAATCTTGTGGTGTTGGTACAATAATAACCAATCTTTACCCTAGTAAGAAAAGTTGGTTATATGGATTATTAAGTTGTAGTGTTTTATTAATGGTATTGTGATTCTGGTCAATACATAAATAATAGAAGGCAAGCGAGCAACAAGCTGCGCCACTATTCCTTTTTGGATTGCAAAATCAATCATTTTAAAAATTATATTCATAGACTTAGAAGATGCAACATTGTTGTTCATAAGTTTTGGAATTTTTGAACTCTTTGTAAAATATCAATTGCTTTTGGTGCTAGAAAATCAAAAGTATCAAAGATAAATGGTATGAAAACATGTTGATTTTTAGAACACACTTTCTCATGTTTGACCATTTTACTAGTAGTTTTGAGAGCTGCTTGTTCCATAATAAAATAGCCATCTCTCAAATCCATCAGTGGAGAAATCTCTCTCAACCTCTCAACTCCACACAAGCATATTTTTTTCCTATCCATTCGTATATCTAAATATCTGCTGATCTAAGTGTCAATCTTCCCTGAACTGGGTTTGTCAAAAAATTCACTAGCACCTTTTTCTTCACATATACTTTGGCACGTCGGAATATATCAAGACATCCATCACAAGGTCATGTCGATATTTGAAGTTTGGAAGCTCCCTATAATGAAATATGTGTTTCCTAAATGCATCTAAACATGTCTTACGACAAACGGGGCAAATCTCATCAATAGGAAATAAAAGAATCATAAGGCGCTTCCTTAGGATAGTACGATATTCCACCCGTGACATATGTTGGTCTAACTCCTCAATAGAAATAATAAAGAAAAGTCTTGAGCATGTGCGGCTTACGAATAACCAAAAACTACCTTATGTCAGTCTTGAACATGTGCGGCTTACGAATAACCAAAAACTACCTTATGTCTTGTGCTTATTTTTTCAGCATAAGTATCCTATTAAAGATTATATTACAGTTGAAATGTTAATTTTGAAATTTTTATTATTAGCTTTTTTATAAAGTCTTGTTCTATTTCTATTTCTATCCGTTTGACTACTTTTTATCTAATCTATTTTATTACAACAGAATTCACATATTTTCTTATATTTTCTAACCATCTAAATCTATTTTCACAACTTTTTAGTGGAGGTGTTCCTCTAATATGTTTTTTATTATTGTCTAATTTTATTATACTTCCAACACAACATTCATATTTGTTTTACATTTGGTTTATTTTTGTATTGGCTCTTTATTGTCCAACGTTGTAATCTTACAACAATTTGATAAAACATTTCTTTCAATTTAGATGATGCTTTTTTGTCACATAAAACACTTGATACTTTCTTTCATTTCAAGCACTAAACTTAAATTTGAAGGTTTAGATTTCTTTCTATTTCTCTATCATTTTGTAACATGCACATGAGATATTTAAACCATAAAACTTGTGGTAATTTTCATCTCTAGTTAAATATAATTTTATTTTTGCTAAACTTACATTTTATATACTATAACATGATTTTGTTTAGGCAAAAATCATACACTTTTAAGATTTATCTCTAACTAAGTCTTCAACCTTTCATTTAAAATTTCCATAACTCTTACTAGTTATAAGTTTACACTATAAGCAAATCATCCTATTTAATTTTTTAATAAGAAAATTTAAGGATGAATTTGCCCTCTATATTTACCTCTAAGACAATACCCCACACACACTCCTCAAATCCTCTTGATGAGCTAGCACATTTAGGTTCCCAAATATTCTCTACTTGGATATATCTTAAAACAAGCTTTCTAAATTCTTACAAAACTTTGATTCAAAGTGTTATAATAATCCAATATATGGTGAATAAACTCAATAACATTTTAAGATGTCTTGTACCACTAATAATTTTATGGTTATAATTTGATCTCGTATCTTTTTTAATACCTACAATATTTTATGGTTTGTTGCAGGCAGATAAAATGCACCTTCCTGCTAACTATAATATTCATTATTTATATAGATTTTTCTGGAATAGTTCATATATCCATGTTCTAAAATGTATCTTACCTTCATGAATTAACTTCTTTACCCACATTTTTTCATAAAAATGTAAAAACTCATTTTGTTTTTTAATGCAACCAAACGACGATGAAGAGACCTTACTTATTGAAATTGTAATCAAGCCATACATTATGTTACATCTAAGAGACGATCAAACTTTTACATTAGTACATATTTCTCTTCTTCTATTTCATATCCTTTACCTCTTTTGTTATCCATCAAAATCTTATCTCTTTCATACTTAGAATAGAAAAATTTAAAAACTCTAAAATACAATGAATTGATGTCAACCCTCTAAGTTTTAGATTTTTATCACATGTTGTCTAATTGAATTGTTGTGATTTTGTGAGTACGAGGGAGAGATAAATGAAAAATTAAAAATAAAATAATGTTGATGAGAGAAAGGAAAATGTTGAGAAAGATAGGAACTTAAAGAGGCTGATGAAGAGCTGCTGGAAAAATAAGTGTTGTCTAACTGCAGTACTATTGTGATTTTGTGAGTATAAGAAGGAAGAAATTGAAAATTGAATATTAAATGATGAAAATAATAGAGATAAAAACATAAATAAATTTGTATGATTGGTTTCTTTCTTTATCTTATCTTATGTATCTCTTCCTAATATTATGTTGTCTTATGTATGCACTCTTTCAAACAAACCCTAAAGAATTATATTTCACTACGATCTAACATATGATGAGATGTCTTAATAACACACCACTGATGGATTTATGGTACCCCTAAGGGAAGTATTGTGCTTTAATTGGATATTTTGATTCAAACTTTGTTGGTGAAAAAAATCGATATGTGTCATTTGCTTGGAAATTCACTTTTCTTGCATAGAAAAAAACAACCAGGTGTTCAATTATCCACAACTAAACCAAAATTGCATAATTGAGTTTGTGTCTTCATCTAATTAATTGACAAAAATTTTACTAAATTTTTTCTTAAAGAAAACTTCTTTTCATAAAAGTCGAGTTTGGAGTTTTGTATCAATCATACATCGATTAATATGCTATGCGGTGTTTACTTATTTCCTCCCCATCTTCTTTTTTTCCCTACTTTTTGATAATGCTACAGAAGAGAGAAGTATACTCTCGGAAAGAGTAGAGTATACTATCTATATCAATGATATGGAGTTAATAACTCTAATATTTTCATCTTAATTTTTTTGGAGGGAGTTAACAACTCTAATATAACATCTTCCATATGGGAGAAATTATGGTTCAATGTGTTGCACAGGTATGATGTTATTATTTGTGGTTTTGAGGATGACAAAACAACAAAACAACAAAACAAAAATAATTATGAGCGTTATCAATGTAAAAGTTATAAAAATAAGAGTTTCTCTATTCCATTGAAGACTTAAGTAGAATTGAGTAAAAGTTGATGCAAAACTAAATTAGGAGTTGTCAATCATTCTTGTGTAGAAGAAATACTCAAACAAGAAATCAATAAAGTTGAGTAAAGGTCGCTATAGAATGGAAGTTAAGAGAAGAATTTTTCTGTCTAGACAAATTATTGGATCAAGACCAATGAAAATCTTGAAAGTTTGGTTGTTTGAATATTTTACTTCATCAGAAGAGAAAATTAATTTAGATTTGTGTTGGTTAGAGCAATTGACTTGCACCATTGAGATTATTGATTATTGGTTGAACCACTATAAATTCGGTATACATGTTTTATTCTCTCATCTCTTTTATATTTCTGCATAGTTTTGGATGTTTTCAATTCGTTTTATCTTTTAGAATATCATTTTATCTAGAATGTTATCTTGCATATATTGATTTATAAATTTAGGCCTCTAATGGATCTAATATTTGATTATTCCATTTTTCAATTATGATTGTATAAACTCTTATCTTTAGATTGATCAAACATTATATTTGAGTCATTTTTGAACTAAGTCCAAAAATTGAGTTATAATCATTGTTGTATTGCTTGCTTGTCAAAACAAATTCGTCTTTCTTAGTTGTGTTGATTTTTAATATCTCGTGTAATTTAGATAGACATTGAAAAATATTACTTTTCAAACCATCTTCCATATTTTGTTTTCGTCGGGCCATATGCGCATCAATTTATTAAACTTCGATTTTTAAATATTTTTGAAAATAGTTTAAGGGGTATAGAATATTTAACCCTCTAGATCATTCAATCCTTCATATTTTATCACAACAAGCATGCCATAAATTCACATGATTTCCACAACAAGAAAAACTTCAATAATCCAAAAAAACTAACACCTTTACAACACATTGGTGGATGCTTAGTCCTTTCAATTTGAGCAATGTTTGCAACAACATCCGCTGAATCAAAACTTATTAGAATGATATATTTGTATAATTTAACTCATAATCTTCATCGCTAAACCCCTTAAATGGATTAACGTACAAATTCTAGGTGCATGGAGGAAGATAATTTTTTTTGTTGTGAATTTGTGGAAGTTTAAGTTTAAGGGTTCGAGAAAGAAGATGAAAGAATTTATTGGCGTTGAGTTATATGAAGAAGAAGATGAAGAACAAAAATCAAAACCTAAAAAATAATTTTAGTAACAATTTTTTTTGTAGCTAAATCAATCATTAAAATTATTTAAGACAAGTAACTTCTACATGAATTCACATAACGATGTTCATGGATGCTGGTTGACTCCCGAATTCCGATCTAAATCGAATCAACACACATAATTTTATTAGTAAAATACACCCACCTCCCTTAAATCTATTCGAATCAACACACATATTATTAGTAAAATACACCCACCTCCCTTAAATCTATTTAAATGGGACATGCATTCTCTCTTGTTTTAAAACATACATGAACCTTCCTTAAATATCCATATACCAAACCAAAAAAAGTTTGTGACAATTCAAAAATCATAAGTAAATCTCATTTATATCTATAATTTTTTATTGTCAATAAATATAAGACATGGGTTTGGCCTACGATAAACTTACAAGGCCTGAGCATGTACTATGACCTATTATAAACTCATCTTTTTAATTTGACCTAACATTTTTAAAAGCCTGACCTGAAAGTCTGTTTAAAAGTCTGTTTCTCATTAAAGTTTTCAATAAATTTATATTACTTAAGAAGTCTTATAGGTCGACCTATATATGTATATATATGTTAGTCTATTTAGCCTTTTTATCTAATATATATGTATATAGACATATATATATATATATATATATATATATATATATATATATATATATATATATATATATATATATATATATATATATATATATATATATATATATATATATATATATATATATATATATATATATATATATATATATATATATATATATATATATATATATATATATATATAGGCCGACCTATAAAGTTTCATAAGTTTTTTTAATAGCGTAAACCTGACCTGTTTAATTAAATAGACTTTTTAAAAAGACTAAGTCTGGCTTTTTTAAGAAATAAGTCTGACCTGATTTGATATAGACTATGTCATAGGTCCCAGTAGGCCAACCTGACCTATTTCCACACTAGTAGTGAGTCTTATGTTAAGACACTTTAGATTTTAGAAAGAGGGCAATCTAATTGTCACTAATTTTATTATTTAACTTAATTGGAAAAAAAACTAATTTTATTATTTAACTTAATTGGAAAAAAAACTAATGTAATTCAGTCTGTATAGTACAATTAATGGATATTAATATTTTGTTTTTAAGTCCCAAACCCTAGTGTAATTAACACTCGATAAACCACTACAATATTTTGTGTTTATGAAATTGAAGAAGAAGAACATGGGAAGAAGGAACGGTGGTGGAGGCGGCGGAGGAGGCGGAGGAGGAGGAAGTTCTCTACAATTCGCTCTTCGCCGTCGACTTAAATCCTGCAAATCAAAGTACAAAACCATAGAAGAAATCGTCGATCATCTTCGCTCAAACTACCCCGATTACCACCGAACTAAATATCAAACCCTAATTCGATTTGTTGAAGACGCTATTCAATATTCCAACAATACTCCCACACGGAACCATAACCATAACAACAATGCCAACGCCGCCGATGAAGACGATGTTAGAACAAAGTTTGTTTCTAAATATATATTAAAGTTTTGATGATAACAAGCATAATAAATTTTGTATGAATGAATATGATACTCTGACTTGTACATGTTTTCATTTCAAAAGATGTTCTGACTCTAGCGCAAAAATGGTAGATATACTATGCTGAGCAGAAGATGAAGTTAGAAGTTCTAATGAGACATAACTTATGATCAAGCACGCTTAAAGCAACTGCTGATAGAAACAAGCCTTAGAAGTTCTAATGAGAGAAGAACTTCTGGAACACGCACGCTACCTATAAAGCTTCTGAAGTAAAGAATGAAATTCAACTTCTGAAAGAAGCAAGCAAAGCGCAACCTCTGATAAAAAAACACCAACAATATGTTCTGAATAGAAGATGTATAACAAGGCTTACAGAAGATCATTAAGTATTAGAAGTTCTAATGAAGACAAAACTTCTGGTCACGCAAGCTAGGAAGCAACTTCTGATAGAAGCAAGCTAAACGCAACTTCTGATAGAAGCAAACTAAACACAACTTCTGATAGAAGCAACTTCTGATAGAAGCAGATAAGCACAATTCTGATAGAAAGCACCAACAGAATGTTCTGATAAGAAGATATTCTAAGAAGGCTTACAGAAGATCATCATCTAAATATACATCATCTTCTAAGAGAAAAAACCTGTTGCAGCAACGTTATCCTACTAAGCTAAAAATGCTAAGTACTTCAGTGACACAACTTCCAAGGTTCATTGGTTAAGCAAAATCACGTGGAAATTACCAAGTTAATTACGTTTTCCATTCTTCAAGACACGCTACCTCCAACAGAAAGTTTTCCTAGAAAGCTCTACATAAAGTCTTCAATTCAAAAAGGGAAATAACAAAAAGAACAAAACTTCAACGAATAACAAATATTCATTCATTTTCTCAAGTAAACTCACGCTGCAAAAACAAAGAGTCATTTTTGTAAATTAGTTTACTATACATTTGAACTTCATTTATGTAAACTTCACTTTGTGAAGAATAGCTTTTCTAAAAGCAATATTGTACACAGTCAGTCAGAATTCATTTATCTGATAGTTGTTCCTTGAGAGATCAGTTTGGGTCAGTAATCTCGAGAGGGCTAGGACTAGTTGAGTCTTAGAGGTGTTAGTCACAACAGTTGGTTGTGGAGATTGTTCCTTGAGAAGACCAGTTGTGTCAGTATTCTTGAAAGGACTATGACTAGTGAGTCTTAGAGGAAGTTAGTCACACCAGTTGGATACTGCACTCTGTAATAGTTGATTATAATGGATTAAGTTCCCGTTGAAAAAGACGAAATCACCTTGAACGAACCAGAATAAAAATCCTTGAATATTTAGTTTGTTGTTTGGGTAAAAGATGCAGGCTCCATCAACTTCCTCCGAATCTGCTTCAGCTAGTACGGAGACTTCAGAGGACGGGATCTACAGCGAGGAAGTCGAACCTGCTTTTGACTTGATGAAGGGGAACAAAGTCGGTACCTGTGGTGGAAGAAAAAGAAAAGAATGTGGAATTGGATATAGGTAATACAAGTAAGGCTACTATTACTATCAATGTAGATGGTGGGAAACACTCGAAGGGTTCAGTTTCGAATACCGTGGTGGGAAAGGGGGTGGTGATGTTGAGGTGAAAGGGAAAGAGGGGCCCAAGTTTAAGGATTTGGGTGGATCGGGATTTGCTGATTTCCTTGTGTATTCAGATGAATGAAGCAATAATGACTGCTCTTGATGAGAAATTGAGCTCAACAGAGACAAGTCATTTTGAGCTATCACTAAGTAAAGCTTCTCCGTCTGTGTCGGACAAGGTATGGTTCATTCTGCGAAATTTCTTTTACACATGATCTGATATCTTAAGTCGGATAAATTAATTCTACAAATTTTCATTGTTTTTTTCTCTTCTTTTTCTGGAGCAGCAAAGCCAGTACTATGAGCGTTTGTCAAAGAGCCTAAGAGCAGCATGAGCGCGTGTAGCACGACTTTGTCTTCTTTTGTTTTATCACAGTAGGTGATTATTATCCTGAGGTAAAAGTGAGGAAGTGAGGAAGGAAACCATTTTTGTTAGGGCGAGTTAAGTTACGTTTGTATTTGCTTATTTATGAATACATTTTTCAGTTCATATGGATGATTATTTCACACAAACTTTGTGATGAGGGCCAACTAAAAACACACAAACTTCATGCTTGGTTGCATTTCCCAAAATGATGCATTTATTTAGGGGGAAGAAAGGGGGTACTACAAAAAAAGCAAGTGTTTTGATTGCAAAAGCAAGTTTTATATTTTGTTTTATGAAATTTTTGTTGCATTAAGGGAATGACACACTGCATGAGAAAGGGATATAACAGTTGCATTTGAAAACTTCCTTCTACTCACACTAAAATTAGCTGGTTCTTTATATTTAAACTAATATAACAAATCCAAACTTCAAATGGTTGAGTTCAAGCTTATGATCATGAAAGCTTTTTTATGCAATTACTTCTCTTTCTTAAACCTATATGCCATATCCAAAGGTTCCATCTCTGTGACACAATCCATTGCAGTGATAGCATTAATTCTCACATTACTTTACATTTGTTTCAAATCCACTAGCGTTTACCTTATTGACTATGTTTGTTATTTACCTCCTGATAATTTGAGACTCCCTCACTCCCATTTCATAGAACATTTTAAATTGTGTAACTTTGAAAAAGAAACCATAGATTTTCATACTAAAGTATTGGAGAAATCTGGTATTGGAGTTGAGGCTTGCATGCCAGAATCGGTTCATGAGCTCCCGCCTGATAATTCTATGAAGCATGCACAAGCTGAAACCGAAATGGTTCTTTTCACAATCGTCGACGATCTTCTTTTGAAACATAATGTGCATCCTAAGAGCATAGACATCCTTGTGTCAAATTGTAGCCTTTTCTGTCCCACACCATGCATTACCTCAACCATGATTAACAAGTTTGGATTTCGAAGTAATGTAAAGTGTTTCAACCTAAGTGGAATGGGTTGCAGTGCTGGGGTGTTGTCTGTAAGCTTGGTGAAAGATCTTCTAAAACTTCATAAAAATTCATTGGCTTTAGTTCTAAGCATGGAAGCTGTAGCTCCAAATGGATATAATGGCAATACGAAATCCAAACTTATTGCAAACGCGCTGTTCCGAATGGGAGGAGCAGCCATTTTACTATCCAACAGAAATCAAGACAAAGGAATAGCCAAGTACAAGCTTCAACATCTTGTGAGAACACATCTGGGATCAAAAGACAAAGCATATCAGTCTGTTTATCAGGAACCTGACGAAAACAATATAGTAGGCGTTTCCCTTTCGAGATCGCTGTTAAGTGTAGCTTCTTCAGCTTTGAGAATCAATATAAGGAACTTAGGCCCTCTGGTATTGCCATATTCCGAGCAACTTCGATACGGGCTGTCGATGATTCGCAGGAAAATATGGACAGTGGAGGATAAAGAAATGTATGTACCGAATTTCAAGAAAGCTTTCAAACATTTCTGTATACATGCAGGCGGTAAGACAGTAATAGACGGCATAGTGGAAAATCTGAAGCTGCAGAGGGAAGATGGAGAAGCTTCAAGGATGGCATTATATAGATTTGGCAATACTTCATCTTCTTCTCTGTGGTATGAATTAAGCTATTTGGAAGCAAAAGGAAGAGTAAAGAAAGGACATAAAGTTTGGCAAATTGGGTTTGGAAGTGGATTCAAGTGTAACAGTGCAGTGTGGAAATGCCTTACTGATATTGATCCAAATGTAAAGAGTGCATGGTCTGATAGAATCCATTTGTATCCAATTGAGATACCTGTGTTTGACTGTTGAAGTTGTTGTAGGTTCAAGAAGTATCAGCAGGGCCAACAAAGATGAAAATTAGGCACTTTATGATTCATGATTTATGATTTTTCTTTTTTATACCTTTTTGTCTTTCCGCATAATCAGTATTTGCTATAAGTTACTTTTTCTGTCAACAATAATAAACAGCAGGCATTGCAAAAACATTATACATTAGGTATGTTATACTAATACCATAATCTGAAGGTATGTTCATTCAAAATCTTAAGGTATTGCACATGTCGATCATCGCTTATATTAATCCATTTAGTCCCTTCTTGTCGGTGTAGAATTAACCACATACATTTGAGTTTCAAGATAAGCATTTGAAGTGAGGTTTCACTTTGTAAACTAAGACAGGTTATTGACCAGAACTACAAAAAAAAGTAAATGATGTATTTGACATGATACATTTACATCGGTTTATGTACAATTGGTCTTTTGCTACATTAGTATTTAAAAAGGCTAAGGAAAAAAACGAGTGAGGCAATGTATGGTGCATGAAGCTACAGATCTTGTGAAACAAAGAGGATCTGATTATCAGTACAAACAAAGACTAGAATTATATAATCTATGGCAAAATTTCACATACTTTATCTACTGAGATTTTTGGGTTTTTAACTTAACTCGTTGCTTGGACAATACTTCCGCAATGAGCTGTCGACCAAATAAACGTGAGTTCTTGAGGATTAGGTTCCTTGTTGATGGATCAACCATGTAACCTTGACCCGGCATCCATTGTAGTAAGTGCAGAAGCAAGTCTTTCTTCTCAGGCTGACCTAAATAGCGCGATACAGCCATCTCAAATAAATCCTGTAACCAGGGAGGATATAATTAATTTTATAGTAAACAGTTGAAACAATTAAGTTTAATATTTGGTTTTTGTAACACAATATTTAGTTGTAGATGTTAGTATGGATGTGGTTGTTTAAAAGGCAAAATAAAGCCATGAACTAATGGTCTTACTAATAAGAGAATTCAAATTCAAATTGCAATACAAGCAAGATTATTACCGGATCAATCTTGTAGCTACAACTATGGAGTGTCTTCATAACATCATTGATCAAATTGATGTTACCTGACTTCATAAATGCACTTGCAAATTTTTTGGTGGTAGGGCCAGATATAGATGTTGCATTATCCTGAGTACGATAAGATCCATCAAATGAACCACAATTGTACGAGGAAAAAAGGAGTTATATATTCTTAAAACCTGCGAGAATACCTTGAATACTACATATGCATCTTTCAAAAGCTTTCCTGCTATAAGAATGTGCAGAATCTTCTCATGAAGTGCCTTGCATATTGATCTCTTGCTATATTTCAGAATATTGTAAAGAGAAAACGCCTCTGAATGAGCTTTTGCTTGACCAAGGTGGAATATTAAAGAAGAGCAGAGCTCCTATAAAGAGAGGAACAAATTAAAACTTTTGTTTGGTGACTGAACAAATAATAGATAGAACACAATCACATCAAAATTTATTAAATGAAGCTTTCTCGGTTTCTTTTAATCAAGTTAGAGCAACTTCACATTTAGAATCTTCTTTTTTTCTCCCTAGTCCCTATCATTCAACATAAGTACGTAAATAAAACACCGTACCTCCGTTGGTTGATAGCCTTTACTATGCATGTCCTCCGCCGTTCGATAAGCTAATAGATACATGTTTTTACTACAAAAGTATTTGATTAGAATATTGAAGGTATCGTAATCAGGACTGATTGCCAGTTCATCCATCTTTCTTAGAGTTTCCATCACACTTTCCATTTCACCCGCTCTGCAGAAAGCACAGAGCATTGAATTCATTATAACTACATCATATTTGTTAAAGGTAGTTTGAAAATCCTTGGCTAACTGCTTTGCCTCTTGAAAAAGCTTGGCTCGGCAAAATGCTGATATTATGATACTGTGAGCATAGCCATCTGCAAATGGGAATTGAGTTTGTATATTACTATTATGCCAAAGATCCCAATTTTGGAGAGTTACTAGAACTCAAACTTGTATGATAAAGAAAAACAAAATACTCAGTTAAAAGTTATTATGGTATGGTATTTCTATTATCAGCCCCAAGAATAAAGATTCCTGCAGAAATTCAAACAATGAAATAAATATAGAAACAAAAGGATAACATGTGAACATATTTTCAGAAGTCTGATTGATCTTCATTACATACAACAACAACAACAACCAAGCCTTATTCCACTACGTAGGGTTGGCTACATGGGTCAACTTTCGCCATAATGTTCTATCCAGGACCATGCTTCTATCCAAATCGTTAATCTCCAGATCTTTCTTAATAACGTCTCTTATCATTTTTCTAGGTCTTCCTCTACATCTAGTTGTTTGACTTCTCTTCATCTTATCTACTCTCCTTACTACATAATTTATAGGCCTTCTCTCTACATGCCCCAACCACCTAAGTCTATTTTCCACCATCTTTTCTACTATGGGTGCTACTTCAACACTCTCTAATCTCTATAATATTGTTGTTTCTAATTTTATCCTGTGTAGTCTTACCACACACACATCAAACGTAGCATCTAATCTTTGTTACACTTACTTTATTCTCGTGTTGATATTCATGAAAACTATTCTAAAAGCTTAAACTGATACATGGAGGCCCAATAATGGCAATAAGTCTCTAACAGTTAGCAGGGCTCCTCACACACAAGAGCCTTTGGCTCAAACGGATTGAACTCCAATCCGTTGGTCATAACTCATGAAGGATGAGAAATTATGCCAAGTGGATGAAACTTTACAAAACACATTACTTGTTACAGAAAGAACCAGCAGCAGTATTATTTACCTAATGGAGAAAATATATGGACTAGTCAATCAATCCCTTCAGAATAAAGAAACATGCATGTAGATTTCCACACACACACACACACAATGCTTTATTTCATTGAAGGAAACTTCAAATGATAACTTACCAGACCTGACTTGTTTTTTCATCATTTCATCAAAAATTACTTTGGCTTCTTGTATTTGTCCTGCCTTAGCTAGGCCATCCATCAAAATACAGTACGGCATCTGCATATAGATCGAAACTATTCGGATAAGACACTAAAAAAGTGAAGACATAGCAAAGTTTTAAAAAAGGATATAGAATTTCTGATATGAAATAAACTTTAGGCATTATTAACATAGTATGGATGATAATGCTATGAAATGATTTACAAATATTTCAGATGCAGAGAAACCAAAAAAGCCCTTGTTTGTTCAATTGAGAAGTTACTATTACCTCATCTTCAGCATAGCCCGAAGATTCCAGTTCGGCTACTAATTCTCTTGACTTCTCAAACAAACCTCCTCTAACATATACCTTCAGCAAGGTTGTCAAAATGACCTGCAACCAATATAAAGTCACTTGTATGATAAACTACTTGTCACAAACTTTCGTCTTGAAGTTTTATAAAAAGACGAGGAAAACAAACCTTGTTTGGTACTAACCCATCTGATTTCATATCTTGAATCAGCACATCAGCTTTTCGGAAGTTTCCACATGCCGCATAAGCATTGAGCAAAGAGCTATAGTGGTAAACATTTGGAGAACGACCTTCCCTCTTCATCTGGTTAAAATAGCATTCTGCTTCTTCCCATTTACCATTGGAAGCACATACTGCCAGAACTGCCCCATAAATTACATCATCCATTCGCAGATTATTGTCCTGCAATTCCTGAATGAGCTCTAGTGTCTTAGGATATCCATCTTTTACTTTAACACAGCCTGCAATAAGCTGCCAATGTGAACCAAAGTTAGACCGCAAGAAAGAATTGAACCTAAATTCAACAAAAACCCAGGAAAAGAATGGAGGGAAGAATTACATACGGTGCTATAGGTAATAAGATCCGGAACTAGACCATGTTGTTTCATCTGGCGAAAGAGTTTAATGGTGGTATCAAACTTGCCGTTGCGGAGTAGATAACGGAGAACAGAATTACATACATAAACATTGTCTTTGACCAATGGATCTTGAATGCTGTTATACAGTTTTAGTATCGAGGAAGCATCGAGTTTATTGGCCATGAATTTTATATAATGCGAATAAGAATACACATCAACCTTGTTGTTCTCTTGCATCCATAAAAAAAGCTGCAGCAAATACAAGAGTGATGGTAAAGTTGATTATCCAAACGAGCTTATACATAAAGCACTTAATTTACCTGAGAGACATTGTTAAATTTGTTAGAGTGACCGAAATGGTTCAAAGTGGCATTGAGTTGTTGGAGTGTCAACATTTGTCCAACCCTGAAACAATAAAATATGAATAGTGAAGTGAAGAATACAAGTTATAGATGCAGAAAAGGAAGAAGAAGAAGAAGAAGAGTACCTTGTAAGTGTTGAAGGCAAATCGGAAGCATATTGAATTTGGAGTTTGGGTGATTTTGTTGCGGAAAAGGGTTTGGTGGATTTTGTTTGAGAAGATGAAATTGTTGAATGACGAAAGGGTATACCATAGGCAACACTTGTTATCTCCATTTTTCATTCACACTGCTAATCCAGGGAATGTTTTATTATCTTTCTATGCTTTTTTAGTGCACACATGTAAACATTAATTTTATTTTTGCTTAATTTTCATTTATTTATTATCTTTCTATGCTTTCTAAGATTTTAATGATATAATCTTGTCAAGAAACATTTTTCGAATAGACAACTTCCAATATTTTTCGACGACATTCTTTACCCAATTTCAAGAGAATTTTTCTTGTCACCCCTAAAATTTAATTTGGCACTCCTAAAGATTTTAATCCCTACTTTATTTTTGACTATTTTCAAAGAAATTGTCGAACGAATTTCCAATAAAGCAATCTGAAATTTCCGATATACCGAAAATTTCTGATACATACAAAATTTCCGAAGGTTTATTTCAAAAAATCCAGTATACCGAAAATTTCTAAATTTCCAGTATATGCCAAATATACGGAAGCATTTTCAAAAAGTCCGGTATACCGAAATTGTAATTGATTTTTGACCGATTTTCTAGATCAATTCCCAATTCCTTTGCATGTCGATTTTTAGGTCCAAACAAATCGATTAAAATTCCAATTCTCGATCCAACCGATTAAATCGGCCGGTCCAATCCAATTTTGACTACCATGTTATATTGCGACACCGATGGTGCACTTTACTTGCTCATAACTTTGCCATATGTTGCAATTATATTATTATTTCATAAAAATTGCTCTAGCTATCACCAAAAGATGAAAAGATAATTTCTTAAAAAATAATGAAAAGATAATTAAAAAAAAGAGTACAAATTCTAATTATTACCAAATTTTGTACGTTACACGTTCTATAATGTCAAACGCGACGCATTAATTTTATTTAGGAATGTCTTTTACAATTTCTTTAAGAGCTAAAATTAATTTATTATTTTAAACTTATCATGAGGTTTATACACTACAAATTGATCATATCGTATTCTATTTATTATATGCATGATAGAAAAAAATGGCTAAAATTCTATATGTTATAATTTTATTAAGAAAGAACGATTCCAATGATTGACAAATTTTTTTATGTTACCTATTTACTAAGCATGTTAAAGAGACAAACATGATAAATTAATCTACTTAAGAGACATAAAATAATCATCATAATTTAAAAGATGTTATTCATACCTCCTTAAGTGCTAAAAATATTCAATTGTTTGTAGCATATAGCATGATCTTTACATTCTATAAATTGATCATATCATATTTTATTTGTTACAAGCAAAGAAAGAAAAAGTATGGCCAAAACTCTTAGGATTGCATATGCTATGATTTTGTTTATTTCTTTATTTATTGTTGCAAAGAATATTGAAGGTAGCTGTTTTTCATGCATTTTAATTATTTATTTTTTTACTTTGTACTGAGGACACAATCTTTTATATCATTTGAGTAACATTGTTTTCTTCTTTTTTTCATTGCAGCAGCTAATTATAAATGTATAACAGATTATGATTGTCGAAGAGTATTACCTTCAATGTGGAAATGCGTAGACAGCCAATGCACATATATGAAAAAGCCAATAAAGATTAAATGACTACAAAATTCAAGAGAGTACACAAACACCATGAAGAGAAGGAAGAGATATTCCATAGTTATCAATTAGTTATTGTGATGGGTCCAAATAATTGTATTTTTATTTATTTTTCCTTTTGAAATTTGATAATCCATCAATTTACGAATTTCGACTCTATGATGTTGGTAATAAATCATATGAATATTAATAATTTTATAATTAGATTGTCTTCTTCTCTTTTAATTTTAGATGTGTTCTCATAGCCTTCAATTTAGACAAATTACATTTTATTTCAATCCTCACCATCTACACAATGTTTTTTGTATTTATGTTGGAAAAATAAGTTTACTTAAAAACTTATAGCCTAATTTTATGTCAAGAATAGTATTACACTTACAATTTTTCAAACAATTCAATTTATATTTATTGTATTTCTTTTTTCTAAACAACAATTGGTTTTAATAATTATAAAAAAAACTGCATAGAAAAATATGATAGATCAAACTATAACAATCCAAATTTGAGATTTTTTTTTTGTTTTGACAGTGATTTATGTTTTGTTTAAATCCGTCAAAAAAATCTTTGCTTAAATGATATTTTTGTATTAGAATTAAATGGTGCAATTGTTATCGTTAGTTTATACATCTTAATGTATTTAAGAGAAAGTCTTAATAGACATAATATTTAGAGACAAAGTGTGGGTACACATTCTTAAAAAAAATTGATAAAAATGAAAATATTTAAATACAATCTCTCATCTCTAATATAATTTTTTTTTCTTTTTAGATTTATTATAAAATCAATGTATCTGGACTATATGTAATTCAGATACATTAATTCTTCAATGAATCTGAAAGTATAATTTTTATGAGAGTGTGTCTAAGTGATTAGTTTTTAGGGTTATGACCAACTAAGTATCTCATAATATCACCTTCCTCTTAGAAGACAAATGTCCCACCTTGACAATGTTCTACCTAGATAGTACCATTATTAAGCAAGAACATCATGTCCACAACTCCACCTAAGTATTACGAGACACGTGTATTTCATGTTTTTGTATTTGAAATTTTATTTCAATTTTTGTTTTCAATTTAGCTTTAGAAAAATAAAGATTTCAGATTCATTAACATTAGATCTAACTAATATTCAGGCATAGGATTTACGATACATAGTGCTACATTTTTACTGTTCAAATCGTCGAAACAATGTTCGAGTAAAGAGGTTTCACAGACCACATTTTGGAGATTTTTCTCTTGATTTACAAAGCAACATACTTGAGGTTGTTAGTGGGTGAGACACTAATAAAGGAAATTAGAATTTGTATTATTGAATTTGTTCTTGCAGGAAAAACCTCTTTGTTGATATTTAGGGATTTGGAAGCTCAAGTGAAGTGACTAGAGTTACAAGCTGATGATTGTCTTGCTTATCCCGCTGGCGGGAGCCCTATTTATATCAACGATTCATGGAATCCCTCTCCATCTTCCTCAACTGCCCTGGCGCATTAACTATGGCTTAAAGATGAAGGATTCGACCGTTTCAGGTCATGATGGCTTATTCCGTAACGCCTCTTAATGATTCCATGCCTTTATTACTTCCCCAATCTGTAACGTCCATTCCTATCTGGGACTTCAATTCGAGCAGATGATCGGGCCACATCCCGGGATATACCCCGGTCTCCTATCCCAATTCCGGGAACCAAGTCGGGCGTGGGTCTCACATCTCCATCCGAGGTCCATCTCGGACGCCAACAATCCTCCTCCGGCCTTACATCTCGATTGGGGGATTTATGTATGATCAGAATTGTACAAATAATAATACAATCTAGGACTATTTATATACAATCTTAATTGAGTTTGACTCTACACAACTTGGATTATATTTAAATATTAAATCTAATCAAATCTAATATTTTACCAAATCTAGGACTATTTTTAGATATTTTTATAACCTTTTATATTTTTAATAGATTAGATAGGTATGTTGAAAATTTTCATTATAATATAATAATTAATAATCTTATAAATTTAATAATTTTTTACAATTATAACTTTATCAATTATTGTTCATAATATTGTCTCGGTTATTTTCTATGCGTTGAAGTATATTTTTTCGTATTTATCTATAATATTATTATTATAGAAAAATTATTTTTTCATCAAATAAATAGAGAATAATAAAATAATTTTAAATAGTTTTTAACTTGATTTTTCATGTGTACTATATTGATTGGAGATGAAAAAATAAATTCATGTATTATTTTGATTTAAACGAAATTTTTTATCACTGTTTTATAATCAAAAGTAAAATTCGGTTCGATTTTGAAAATCACCTAAAACTTTGATTTTTCAAATTTTAATTGATTTTTGACCGATTTTCTTGATCAATTCCCAATTCCTTTGCATGTCGATTTTTAGGTCCAAACAAATCGATTAAAATTCCAATTCTCGATCCAACCGATTAAATCGGCCGGTCCAATCCAATTTTGACTACCATGTTATATTGCCACACCGATGGTGCACTTTAATTGCTCATAACTTTGCCATATGTTGCAATTATATTATTATTTCATAAAAATTGCTCTAGCTATCACCAAAAGATGAAAAGATAATTTCTTAAAAAATAATGAAAAGATAATTAAAAAAAAGAGTACAAATTCTAATTACTACCAAATTTTGTACATTACACGTTCTATAATGTCAAACGCGCATTAATTTTATTTAGGAATGTCTTTTACAATTTCTTTAAGAGCTAAAATTAATTTATTATTTTAAACTTATCATGAGGTTTATACACTACAAATTGATCATATCGTATTCTATTTATTATATGCATGATAGAAAAAAATGGCTAAAATTCTATATGTTATAATTTTATTAGGAAAGAACGATTCCAATGATTAACAAATTTTTTTATGTTACCTATTTACTAAGCATGTGAAAGAGACAAACACGATACATTAATCTACTTAAGAGACATAAAATAATCATCATAATTTAAGAGATGTTATTCATACCTCCTTAAGTGCTAAAAATATTCAATTGTTTTTAGCATATAGCATGATCTTTACATTCTATAAATTGATCATATCATATTTTATTTGTTACGAGCAAAGAAAGAAAAAGTATGGCCAAAACTCTTAGGATTGCATATGCTATGATTTTGTTTATTTCTTTATTTATTGTTGCAAAGAATATTGAAGGTAGCTGTTTTTCATGCATTTTAATTATTTATTTATTTACTTTGTACTGAGGACACAATCTTTTATATCATTTGAGTAACATTGTTTTCTTCTTTTTTTCATTGCAGCAGCTAATTATAAATGTATAACAAATTATGATTGTCGAAGAGTATTATCTTCAATGTGGAAATGCGTAGACAGCCAATGCACATATATGAAAAAGCCAATAAAGATTAAATCACTACAAAATTCAAGAGAGTACACAAACACCATGAAGAGAAGGAAGAGATATTCCATAGTTATCAATTAGTTATTGTAATGGGTCCAAATAATTGTATTTTTATTTATTTTTCCTTTTGAAATTTGATAATCCATCAATTTACGAATTTCGACTCTATGATGTTGGTAATAAATCATATGAATATTAATAATTTTATAATTACATTGTCTTCTTCTCTTTTAATTTTAGATGTGTTCTCATAGCCTTCAATTTAGGCAAATTACATTTTATTTCAATCCTCACCATCTACACAATGTTTTTTGTATTTATGTTGGAAAAATAAGTTTACTTAAAAACTTATAGCCTAATTTTATGTCAAGAATATTATTACACTTATAATTTTTCAAACAATTCAATTTATATTTATTGTATTTCTTTTTTATAAACAACAATTGGTTTTAATAATTATAAAAAAAACTGCATAGAAAAATATGATAGATCAAACTATAACAATCCAAATTTGAGATTTTTTTTTTGTTTTGACAGTGATTTATGTTTTATTTAAATCCGTCAAAAAAATATTTGCTTAAATGATATTTTTGTATTAGAATTAAATGGTGCAATTGTTATTGTTAGTTTATACATCTTAATGTATTTAACAGAAAGTCTTAATAGACATAATATTTAGAGACAAAGTTTGGGTACACATTCTTAAAAAAAATTGATAAAAATGAAAATATTTAAATACAATCTCTCATCTCTAATATAATGTTTTTTTCTTTTTAGATTTATTATAAAATCAATGTATCTGGACTATATGTAATTCAGATACATTAATTCTTCAATGAATCTGAAAGTATAATTTTTATGAGAGTGTGTCTAAGTGATTAGTTTTTAGGGTTATGACCAACTAAGTATCTCATAATATCACCTTCCTCTTAGAAGATAAATGTCCCACCTTGACAATGTTCTACCTAGATAGTACCATTATTCCGGCAAGAACATCATGTCCACAACTCCACCTAAGTATTACCTGAGACACGTCGTGTATTTCATGTTTTTGTATTTGAAATTTTATTTCAATTTTTGTTTTCAATTTAGCTTTAGAAAAATAGAGATTTCAGATTCATTAACATTAGATCTAACTAATATTCAGGCACAGGATTTACGATACATAGTGCTACATTTTTACTGTTCAAATCGTCGAAACAATGTTCGAGTAAAGAGGTTTTCACAACACCATATTTTTGGAGATTTTTTCTCTTGATTTCTGTACAAAGCAACATACTTCGAGGTACTGTTAGTGGGTGAGACACTAATAAAGGAAATTAGAATTTGTATTATTGAATTTGTTCTTGCAGGAAAAACCTCTTTGTTGATATTTAGGGATTTGGAAGCTCAAGTGAAGTGACTAGAGTTCCAAGCTGATGATTGTCTTGCTTATCCCGCTGGCGGGAGCCCTATTTATATCAACGATTCATGGAATCCTTCTCCATCTTCCTCAACTTCCCTGGCGTATTAACTATGGCTTAAAGATGAAGGATTCGACCGTTTCAGGTCATGATGGCTTATTCCGTAACGCCTCTTAATGATTCCATGCCTTCATTACTTCCCCAATCTGTAACGTCCATTCCTATCTGGGACTTCAATTCGAGCAGATGATCGGGCCACATCCCGGGATATACCCCGGTCTCCTATCCCAATTCCGGGAACCAAGTCGGGCGTGGGTCTCACATCTCCATCCGAGGTCCATCTCGGACGCCAACAATCCTCCTCCGGCCTTACATCTCGATTGGGGGATTTATGTATGATCAGAATTGTACAAATAATAATACAATCTAGGACTATTTATATACAATCTTAATTGAGTTTGACTCTACACAACTTGGATTATATTTAAATATTAAATCTAATCAAATCTAATATTTTTACCAAATCTATGACTATTTTTAGATATTTTTATAACCTTTTATATTTTTAATAGATTAGATAGGTATGTTGAAAATTTTCATTATAATATAATAATTAATAATCTTATAAATTTAATAATTTTTTTTACAATTATAACTTTATCAATTATTGTTCATAATATTGTCTGGTTATTTTCTATGCGTTGAAGTATATTTTTTCGTATTTATCTATAATATTATTATTATAAAAAAATTATTTTTTCATCAAATAAATAGAGAATAATAAAATAATTTTAAATAGTTTTTAACTTGATTTTTCATGTGTACTATATTGATTGGAGATGAAAAAAATAAATTCATGTATTATTTTGATTTAAAACGAAATTTTTTATCACTGTTTTATAAATCAAAAGTAAAATTCGGTTTGATTTTGAAAATCACCTAAAACTTTGATTTTTCAAATTTTAATTGATTTTTGACCGATTTTCTCGATCAATTCCCAATTCCTTTGCATGTCGATTTTTAGGTCCAAACAAATCGATTAAAATTCCAATTCTCGATCCAACCGATTAAATCGGCCGGTCCAATCCCATTTTGACTACCATGTTATATTGCCACACTGATGGTGCACTTTAATTGCTCATAACTTTGCCATATGTTGCGATTATATTATTATTTCATAAAAATTGCTCTAGCTATCACCAAAAGATGAAAAGATAATTTCTTAAAAAATAATGAAAAGATAATTAAAAAAAAGAGTACAAATTCTAATTATTACCAAATTTTGTACGTTACACGTTCTATAATGTCAAACGCGCATTAATTTTATTTAGGAATGTCTTTTACAATTTCTTTAAGAGCTAAAATTAATTTATTATTTTAAACTTATCATGAGCTTTATACACTACAAATTGATCATATCGTATTCTATTTATTATATGCATGATAGAAAAAAATGGCTAAAATTCTATATGTTATAATTTTATAAAAAAGAACGATTCCAATGATTAACAAATTTTTTTATGTTACCTATTTACTAAGCATGTTAAAGAGACAAACACGATACATTAATTTACTTAAGAGACATAAAATAATCATCATAATTTAAGAGATGTTATTCATACCTCCTTAAGTGCTAAAAATATTCAATTGTTTTTAGCATATAGCATGATCTTTACATTCTATAAATTGATCATATCATATTTTATTTGTTACAAGCAAAGAAAGAAAAAGTATGGCCAAAACTCTTAGGATTGCATATGCTATGATTTTGTTTATTTCTTTATTTATTGTTGCAAAGAATATTGAAGGTAGCTGTTTTTCATGCATTTTAATTTTTTTTTTTATTTTATACTGAGAGCACAATCTTTTATATCATTTGAGTAACATTGTTTTCTTCTTTTTTTCATTGCAGCAGCTAATTATAAATGTATAACAAATTATGATTGTCGAAGAGTATTACCTTCAATGTGGAAATGCGTAGACAGCCAATGCACATATATGAAAAAGCCAATAAAGATTAAATGACTACAAAATTCAAGAGAGTACACAAACACCATGAAGAGAAGGAAGAGAAATTCCATAGTTATCAATTAGTTATTGTGATGGGTCCAAATAATTGTATTTTTATTTATTTTTCCTTTTGAAATTTGATAATCCATCAATTTACGAATTTCGACTCTATGATGTTGGTAATAAAGCATATGAATATTAATAATTTTATAATTAGATTGTCTTCTTCTCTTTTAATTTTAGATGTGTTCTCATAGCCTTCAATTTAGACAAATTACATTTTATTTCAATCCTCACCATCTACAGAATGTTTTTTGTATTTATGTTGGAAAAATAAGTTTACTTAAAAACTTATAGCCTAATTTTATGTCAAGAATATTATTACACTTATAATTTTTCAAACAATTCAATTTATATTTATTGTATTTATTTTTTCTAAACAACAATTGGTTTTAATAATTATAAAAAAAATTGCATAGAAAAATATGATAGATCAAACTATAACAATCCAAATTTGAGATTTTTTTTTTGTTTTGACAGTGATTTATGTTTTGTTTAAATCCGTCAAAAAAATCTTTGCTTAAATGATATTTTTGTATTAGAATTAAATGGTGCAATTGTTATTGTTAGTTTATACATCTTAATGTATTAACAGAAAGTCTTAATAGACATAATATTTAGAGACAAAGTTTGGGTACACATTCTTAAAAAAAATTGATAAAAATGAAAATATTTAAATACAATCTCTCATCTTTAATATAATTTTTTTTTTCTTTTTAGATTTATTATAAAATCAATGTATCTGGACTATATGTAATTCAGATACATTAATTCTTCAATGAATCTGAAAGTATAATTTTTATGAGAGTGTGTCTAAGTGATTAGTTTTTAGGGTTATGACCAACTAAGTATCTCATAATATCACCTTCCTCTTAGAAGACAAATGTCCCACCTTGACAATGTTCTACCTAGATAGTACCATTATTCCGGCAAGAACATCATGTCCACAACTCCACCTAAGTATTACCTGAGACACGTCGTGTATTTCATGTTTTTGTATTTGAAATTTTATTTCAATTTTTGTTTTCAATTTAGCTTTAGAAAAATAGAGATTTCAGATTCATTAACATTAGATCTAACTAATATTCAGGCACAGGATTTACGATACATAGTGCTACATTTTTACTGTTCAAATCGTCGAAACAATGTTCGAGTAAAGAGGTTTTCACATCACCACATTTTTGGAGATTTTTTCTCTTGATTTCTGTACAAAGCAACATACTTCGAGGTACTGTTAGTGGGTGAGACACTAATAAAGGAAATTAGAATTTGTATTATTGAATTTGTTCTTGCAGGAAAAACCTCTTTGTTGATATTTAGGGATTTGGAAGCTCAAGTGAAGTGACTAGAGTTCCAAGCTGATTATTGTCTTGCTTATCCCGCTGGCGGGAGCCCTATTTATATCAACGATTCATGGAATCCCTCTCCATCTTCCTCAACTGCCCTGGCGCATTAACTATGGCTTAAAGATGAAGGATTCGACCGTTTCAGGTCATGATGGCTTATTCCGTAACGCCTCTTAATGATTCCATGCCTTCATTACTTCCCCAATCTGTAACGTCCATTCCTATCTGGGACTTCAATTCGAGCAGATGATCGGGCCACATCCCGGGATATACCCCGGTCTCCTATCCCAATTCCGGGAACCAAGCCGGACGTGGGTCTCACATCTCCATCCGAGGTCCACCTCGGACGCCAACAATCCTCCTCCGGCCTTACATCTCGATTGGGGGATTTATGTATGATCAGAATTGTACAAATAATAATACAATCTAGGACTATTTATATACAATCTTAATTGAGTTTGACTCGACACAACTTGGATTATATTTAAATATTAAATCTAATCAAATCTAATATTTTTACCAAATCTAGGACTATTTTTAGATATTTTTATAACCTTTTATATTTTTAATAGATTAGATAGGTATGTTGAAAATTTTCATTATAATATAATAATCAATAATCTTATAAATTTAATAATTTTTTTTTTACAATTATAACTTTATCAATTATTGTTCATAATATTGTCTGGTTATTTTCTATGCGTTGAAGTATATTTTTTCGTATTTATCTATAATATTATTATTATAGAAAAATTATTTTTTCATCAAATAAATAGAGAATAATAAAATAATTTTAAATAGTTTTTAACTTGATGTTTCATGTGTACTATATTGATTGGAGATGAAAAAAATAAATTCATGTATTATTTTGATTTAAAACGAAATTTTTTATCACTGTTTTATAAATCAAAAGTAAAATTCGGTTCGATTTTGAAAATCACCTAAAACTTTGATTTTTCAAATTTTAATTGATTTTTGACCGATTTTCTCGATCAATTCCCAATTCCTCTGCATGTCGATTTTTAGGTCCAAACAAATCGATTAAAATTCCAATTCTCGATCCAACCGATTAAATCGGCCGGTCCAATCCAATTTTGACTACCATGTTATATTGTCACACCGATGGTGCACTTTAATTGCTCATAACTTTGCCATATGTTGCAATTATATTATTATTTCATAAAAATTGCTCTAGCTAACACCAAAAGATGAAAAGATAATTTCTTAAAAAATAATGAAAAGATAATTAAAAAAAAGAGTACAAATTCTAATTATTACCAAATTTTGTACGTTACACGTTCTATAATGTCAAACGCGCATTAATTTTATTTAGGAATGTCTTTTACAATTTCTTTAAGAGCTAAAATTAATTTATTATTTTAAACTTATCATGAGCTTTATACACTACAAATTGATCATATCGTATTCTATTTATTATATGCATGATAGAAAAAAATGGCTAAAATTCTATATGTTATAATTTTATTAAGAAAGAACGATTCCAATGATTAACAAATTTTTTTATGTTACCTATTTACTAAGCATGTTAAAGAGACAAACACGATACATTAATCTACTTAAGAGACATAAAATAATAATCATAATTTAAGAGATGTTATTCATACCTCCTTAAGTGCTAAAAATATTCAATTGTTTTTAGCATATAGCATGATCTTTACATTCTATAAATTGATCATATCATATTTTATTTGTTACAAGCAAAGAAAGAAAAAGTATGGCCAAAACTCTTAGGATTGCATATGCTATGATTTTGTTTATTTCTTTATTTATTGTTGCAAAGAATATTGAAGGTAGCTGTTTTTCATGCATTTTAATTATTTATTTTTTTACTTTGTACTGAGGACACAATCTTTTATATCATTTGAGTAACATTGTTTTCTTCTTTTTTTCATTGCAGCAGCTAATTATAAATGTATAACAAATTATGATTGTCGAAGAGTATTACCTTCAATGTGGAAATGCGTAGACAGCCAATGCACATATATGAAAAAGCCAATAAAGATTAAATGACTACAAAATTCAAGAGAGTACACAAACACCATGATGAGAAGGAAGAGATATTCCATAGTTATCAATTAGTTATTGTGATGGGTCCAAATAATTGTATTTTTATTTATTTTTCCTTTTGAAATTTGATAATCCATCAATTTATGAATTTCGACTCTATGATGTTGGTAATAAATCATATGATTATTAATAATTTTATAATTAGATTGTCTTCTTCTCTTTTAATTTTAGATGTGTTCTCATAGCCTTCAATTTAGACAAATTACATTTTATTTCAATCCTCACCATCTACACAATGTTTTTTGTATTTATGTTGGAAAAATAAGTTTACTTAAAAACTTATAGCCTAATTTTATGTCAAGAATATTATTACACTTATAATTTTTCAAACAATTCAATTTATATTTATTGTATTTCTTTTTTCTAAACAACAATTGGTTTTAATAATTATAAAAAAAACTGCATAGAAAAATATGATAGATCAAACTATAACAATCCAAATTTGAGAATTTTTTTTTTTGTTTTGACAGTGATTTATGTTTTGTTTAAATCCGTCAAAAAAATCTTTACTTAAATGATATTTTTGTATTAGAATTAAATGGTGCAATTGTTATTGTTAGTTTATACATCTTAATGTATTTAAGAGAAAGTCTTAATAGACATAATATTTGGAGACAATGTTTGGGTACACATTCTTAAAAAAATTGATAAAAATGAAAATATTTAAATACAATCTCTCATCTCTAATATAATTTTTTTTTTCTTTTTAGATTTATTATAAAATCAATGTATCTGGACTATATGTAATTCAGATACATTAATTCTTCAATGAATCTGAAAGTATAATTTTTATGAGAGTGTGTCTTAGTGATTAGTTTTTAGGGTTATGACCAACTAAGTATCTCATAATATCACCTTCCTCTTAGAAGACAAATGTCCCACCTTGACAATGTTCTACCTAGATAGTACCATTATTCCGGCAAGAACATCATGTCCACAACTCCACCTAAGTATTACCTGAGACACGTCGTGTATTTCATGTTTTTGTATTTGAAATTTTATTTCAATTTTTGTTTTCAATTTAGCTTTAGAAAAATAGAGATTTCAGATTCATTAACATTAGATCTAACTAATATTCAGGCACAGGATTTACGATACATAGTGCTACATTTTTACTGTTCAAATTGTCGAAACAATGTTCGAGTAAAGAGGTCTTCACAGCACCACATTTTTGGAGATTTTTTCTCTTGATTTCTGTACAAAGCAACATACTTCGAGACACTGTTAGTGGGCGAGACACTAATAAAGGAAATTAGAATTTGTATTATTGAATTTGTTCTTGTAGGAAAAACCTCTTTGTTGATATTTAGGGATTTGGAAGCTCAAGTGAAGTGACTAGAGTTCCAAGCTGATGATTGTCTTGCTTATCCCGCTGGCGGGAGCCCTATTTATATCAACGATTCATGGAATCCTTCTCCATCTTCCTCAACTTCCCTGGCGTATTAACTATGGCTTAAAGATGAAGGATTCGACCGTTTCAGGTCATGATGGCTTATTCCGTAACGCCTCTTAATGATTCCATGCCTTCATTACTTCCCCAATCTGTAACGTCCATTCCTATCTGGGACTTCAATCCGAGCAGATGATCGGGCCACATCCTGGGATATACCCCGGTCTCCTATCCCAATTCTGGGAACCAAGCCGGGCGTGGGTCTAACATCTCCATCCGAGGTCCACCTTGGACGCCAACAATCCTCCTCCGGCCTTACATCTCGATTGGGGGATTTATGTATGATCAGAATTGTACAAATAATAATACAATCTAGGACTATTTATATACAATCTTAATTGAGTTTGACTCTACACAACTTGGATTATATTTAAATATTAAATCTAATCAAATCTAATATTTTTACCAAATCTAGGACTATTTTTAGATATTTTTATAACCTTTTATATTTTTAATAGATTAGATAGGTATGTTGAAAATTTTCATTCTAATATAATAATTAATAATCTTATAAATTTAATAATTTTTTTTTTTACAATTATAACTTTATCAATTATTGTTCATAATATTGTCTGGTTATTTTCTATGCGTTGAAGTATATTTTTTCGTATTTATCTATAATATTATTATTATAGAAAAATTATTTTTCATCAAATAAATAGAGAATAATATAATAATTTTAAATAGTTTTTAACTTGATTTTTCATGTGTACTATATTGATTGGAGATGAAAAAAATAAATTCATGTATTATTTTAATTTAAAACGAAATTTTTTATCACTGTTTTATAAATCAAAAGTAAAATTCGGTTCGATTTTGAAAATCACCTAAAACTTTGATTTTTCAAATTTTAATTGATTTTTGACCGATTTTCTAGATCAATTCCCGATTCTTTTGCATGTCGATTTTTAGGTCCAAACAAATAGATTAAAATTCCAATTCTCGATCCAACCGATTAAATCGGCCGGTCCAATCCAATTTTGACTACCATGTTATATTGCCACACCGATGGTGCACTTTACTTGCATATAACTTTGCCATATGTTGCAATTATTTTATTATTTCATAAAAATTGCTCTAGCTATCATCAAAAGATGAAAAGATAATTTCTTAAAAAATAATGAAAAGATAATTAAAAAAAAGAGTACAAATTCTAATTATTACCAAATTTTGTACGTTACACGTTCTATAATGTCAAACGCGCATTAATTTTATTTAGGAATGTCTTTTATAATTTCTTTAAGAGCTAAAATTAATTTATTATTTTAAACTTATCATGAGCTTTATACACTACAAATTGATCATATCGTATTCTATTTATTATATGCATGATAGAAAAAAATGGCTAAAATTCTATATGTTATAATTTTATTAAGAAAGAACGATTCCAATGATTAACAAATTTTTTAATGTTACCTATTTACTAAGCATGTTAAAGAGACAAACACGATACATTAATCTACTTAAGAGACATAAAATAATCATCATAATTTAAGAGATGTTATTCATACCTCCTTAAGCGCTAAAAATATTCAATTATTTTAGCATATAGCATGATCTTTACATTCTATAAATTGATCATATCATATTTTATTTGTTACAAGCAAAGAAAGAAAAAGTATGGCCAAAACTCTTAGGATTGCATATGCTATGATTTTGTTTATTTCTTTATTTATTGTTGCAAAGAATATTGAAGGTAGCTGTTTTTCATGCATTTTAATTATTTATTTTTTTACTTTGTACTGAGGACACAATCTTTTATATCATTTGAGTAACATTGTTTTCTTCTTTTTTTCATTGCAGCAGCTAATTATAAATGTATAACAGATTATGATTGTCGAAGAGTATTACCTTCAATGTGGAAATGCGTAGACAGCCAATGCACATATATGAAAAAGCCAATAAAGATTAAATGACTACAAAATTCAAGAGAGTACACAAACACCATGAAGAGAAGGAAGAGATATTCCATAGTTATCAATTAGTTATTGTGATGGGCCCAAATAATTGTATTTTTATTTATTTTTCCTTTTGAAATTTGATAATCCATCAATTTACGAATTTCGACTCTATGATGTTGGTAATAAATCATATGAATATTAATAATTTTATAATTAGATTGTCTTCTTCTCTTTTAATTTTAGATGTGTTCTCATAGCCTTCAATTTAGACAAATTACATTTTATTTCAATCGTCACTGTTCGCGTTAAAAAGTGACGCGCTAGGGAATCAAATTTGAATTCGGATCCTCTGGCTCGAAACGATTTACTCTTTTGATTTGTTTATAAAGATGCCGCGAGCATCAAGCTTTATTATTTTCAACACAAGAAAAATGATTATGAAAAAGGGGAAAGCTTTTAATACCCTCAATTGATATGATATGCATTATGACTAGCGCAAACTAGTCGTAACGCATTGGGGAGATTCCGGGCAAAGGGGTTTGTTATATAAAGGGAATAGATAGAGCACCCTAAATATATATGGTTATCCATAGCTTTATATATGAATATGTTTGATATGTTTGTGTGTTTTAAATTTCTATTTCTATGATTGGGAAAGTTTCTCCTTTGGATTTTAAGATGGATAGATTATGTGGGATCCTAGGGTTTGTTATTATTGTGCTTGCAAAGATCATTGGGATCTTCTGCATACATATCCCTTAATGGGAATCAGAGCATTTGTAGCTCGGATCTAAAGGGATCTATGGTTTGTTTGGTCTGAGGGAGAAAGAAATTTGCTCGGCAAGGATGAGACCTTGTGCCTACGTATTCTCAAAGGGAAGTTGAGAAAGTCAGAGCAATCGTAGTTCCCACTTATGCTAGTGGAAGCAACGGGAAGTTATTAAGAGACACAGATAAATGTCATCTCAATGAAAAATGTATCTAATCTATTTCATGACATACATTTTGAAGGGTTGATTGATTGAAATCTTTCGTCGTAAGTTATAGGTGTTTTGCTTGAGTGTACAAGCGTTACCACTTGCGAGTTAAGAAAGATGTTTGAAAAATGATTGAATCTTTTAATTGTAAGCATTGGGTGTTTTGCTCGAGTGTACAAGCGTTACCACTTACGATTAAGAGATGTTTTTGTTTGAAAAGAGTTTGAAAAGTTTTTGATTATATGTGATGTGATAGATGGGATACTTCTTCCATAGAGATGATAAACGTCTAAATCTCTAGGAGAAATTGATTGGATTAGGGGGATGCTTTTAAGAAGCCCATGGGTCCTTGTATTGTAAGCCCAAGAGGAGGCATTTCGAGGGTCATCGAGGGTCCTTGTATGAAGCTCAAGAGGAAGCTATAGGGTATGGCTGGCTTTGGCTTTAAAAGGGGTTTCACCGGGAAACCATCCTCTTAGGATTTCAAGAGCGATTTCACCGGGAAATCATACTCTCAGGGTTCTATCCTAGCGCGGGTGATTCTTTGTATTGGAAGCCCAATAGGAGGCTGTAAGAGATTTCCTGGTCTCTTTCTTGTTTGATGCCCAAGAGAAGGCTAAACTCAACGAGGAGTTCTTTTGAACGAAGCCCAAGAGGAGGCTGACTCAGCAGGGGAGTGTTGTCTTATATGAAGCCTAAGCGGAGGTGTCGCACCCCAAAATTTACCCTCCTTATCATATTTTTCTTGGAACATCCCATCATGCTTAATTCTTTGTTTCAACCAGAATTAATTCAAACTTTGGTTCAAGATACATTCGAATTTTGCACGAAAAAATCAAGTTCGTTCGAAGCTTTGTGAAGTTGAAGAAACTTAGTTTGTGTTAATCTGAATTTACCGAGTGCAAAAGTGTTTCAAGAGTTAAGGCAAATAATCTGCTCGGGTTGTAAAGTCTGGTGGACTCAAGAAGAAATAACACAAGATAGAATTTTTGGACTTTTAACATCTTGTTAGCTGCTCAAACGCTCATGAGATATTCGAACTCGAATCCTGAAGTTGTTGAATTTATTTGGCACAAAGAGAATTCTTGATAATTCAAGCTTACTTTTTAAAACTCTACTGATCCATGTGACCTTACAAGTTTTCATGTTCACATTCAAGGCATTTCTCAAAGTGTTCGGATGAGTATCCAAAGAATGTTTAAGTTTCTAATTATAATTTCTTCACAAAAGAAAGAGGGAGAGTTTCGACATTGGCAAGTTGGATTTCGAATACCATTCAAATATTCATTCAAGAATTCTTACAAGCTATGGAAATGTTGCCAAGTTGTTTCGTTCAAAGTTCCAATTATGAGAACAATTTTGTCAATACTTCAAATGACATTCAAACCAATTTCAAACGATGGTGATGTTATTGCAAGCATAGAACAGTTATGGGTACAAAAAGGAAGTTTGAGCATATTTGTTTCGAATTAATTCAATGTGGCGAGCTATATAAAGTACGACATTCGCAAGCACTCAATTCAAAAATAATTCAAGATTTGTTCCATATCTAGTCAAACTTAAATGTTTACATTGATATCAATTCCAAACTACAAGATTTGTTGTTACAAATTCGTGATGTTTCATCTCAAACTTACAAGTCCTAAACTATTACCGACATTGGCAATTTGAATTTCGAATTTCATTCATTTAAACTTTATGTCATGAAGGTTACAAAAAAAAGGAGGAATTGTTACAAGTATGTTCAGTTTGCAAAGTTCTACAAGCAATCCTAAATTCTACAAGTTTCTAAATTTCCCTAAACTAATGCTACGATCTCCGGTTGTTTCGAACATTTTGTCGTCCTCCGAAGCTCTTCTTCATGTATGGTCGTTCCTTTTCTTTTCAAGCTTGCCATCCATTGCCACATGAAACAGAAAGAACACAAGTTAGAAGCATAAACATAATTGAAACATAAACAAAAACGCAAGAAATTATCAGAAGATTGTTTCTTTTGTCAAAACATCATCATTAGGCGGTTAGGCGGGAATCAGGTATTCAAACGACAAGCCTCATAATCTTGAAGATTAATCATCGGCGAAGAACACTTGCTTGCAAATCACGGGCTAGCCCGGTTCACGAACAAGCAATCGAAGCGACATTTTCGGGCTGCAAGCATAAAAGCGACGTTTTCCGATAGCATACGAAGCGACAATGATTCTACAGGCAGCAATAAAAGTCAAAGCGGCAGGGACAATTGAGAAAAGATCAGAGAAAAAGAATAACGCGACAGTTAAAAGTTCCGGCAGCAGATATAAATCCCAACAAAGATACAAAAGGCAACATATCTAATTCGGCAGCTTATAACACAACAAAACAAAGAGCACAACAAGATAAGTCAACATAATGAAAAGATGGGTTATCGCAGAGAGCAGTTGAAAGTTCAGAAAAGAAGCATCATTACAGCATGGGTTAGCAACTAATGGAAGTCAAAAAACTCAGAAGAGCAGGGCATGGTGTTAAGATACTAACACAAGCAATATGGACAAGCTAAGATACAAGTGATATCTGTTCAGGGATATATACTCATAACCAACATCAGAAAAGGGGGGTATCTGCTCTATATTGAAAAACCAAAAACAAGAACCCAAAGGAAAAATCAAAGAGAGTATCCATCTTTGTTCTTATCGAAACACTGACACAGACAGGGAAGACTAAAAAAAGAGAGACAGTTCAAGGCTATTTCAAAACCAGAAGTGTAGTGTCAAGAACACAAAAAACCCAACCAGAGCCAAGGTGTAGTAACCTGTTCTTACATTCAAACCATCCCAGAAAAATCAGTATAGTAATCTGTTCCTTTTTTTAAAAAACCCACAAGCAACCGAGAAAAGAGAAAGAAGACGAATTAAGATCAACCCAAGCAAGCCCAGAAAACAAAAAATCCCAGCAACTAACAAACAGAAAACGCAGAAAACACCAAGCAACATAACACAACCGAATCAAAAACGAAAAACATAGCAAGCATCATCATTTTCCCACCAACAACCTTCAGTTTGAGAAAGAAGAAGAGGGAAAGAAGTTCAGAGTCAGAAAGATTTCACCGTGTAAGCTCAGAAGGCATCGTGGTCGCTTCATCCTCGCCATCGCCGGAATCTCGTCAAGCCTAGGGTTCCATTTTCCCCTTTCCAACAATCTGTCAAACAAACCGAGAACATTCAGATAACCGAAATCAAACAAATCGAGAACAAACATAAATCGGTCAACATGCAAGCGAATCGGAAAGAGAGACGAAGTCGTGAGCAAGAGAGAACACAGATCGCGGAATCGCGATGAAGAGATGAGCGACCCAGAATCGCGGCGAAGAGAGAACAGGGACAATCGGCATCGCGACCGTGTGAGAGACAGAACGCAGCGGCGAAGAGAGGGAGTGATCTCCGGTGAGTATCGCGGCGAGAGAGAGGCAAATCGCGAGTATGCATGAGAGAGGAAATCGCAGCCAGAACGGGGGTTTCCGCGAGAGAGAAGGAGAATGAGAACGTTGAAGATACGCGTGTGTGATGGGTAGTAGAACAATTTGTTCTTTTGTTTTGCTTAAGAAAATTTACTTCTTTCTTATTCAATTATTTTTTCCAAAAAAATACAAAACAAAATTTTTATTTTCCTTTCCCTTTTAATTTTATATTAAATCTGGTGGTGACAAGTGTCACCACCTTATTTTTTACAAGAAAAATCTATTATTATTATTTTTTACTCTTAAACAAAATTTTTTTTAGTAAAATGGATATTAAATAATATACATATATGGTGTGAAATTGCTATTATTTCGGAACAATCGATTTGGCTTGAGGTGGAAGCGTTGCACCCGTTTCGCCAGCACGTGGGGATCTTTTGACCAATCGAGGATCAGATGGTTTTCTTTTCACACCGCTTAGAATCACGACAACCCAGGCTATTTCTGAACTTAATCTATTTCAATTAATTTATTTTGTTGCAAATAATATTTCATTGCGATGTACTAAATGATTATTGGATCTGGTAGTTTTTATTTGATGACTTATCGATTAAACTATTAGCCGATTTTTCATCAAACAGAAAAAATCATCTCTAATAATTATTTAAAATTCCGATTGTATTGTATGGTATTTTTGTCTGTTTACTTATTCATTCAGCAATTATCCACCATTGTACACTGTGCACACAATAAAAATTAAAATCAATTCGATTTCATCTTGATTGGCTCATACGCCGATTTCTTAAAGGGTCTCATGGTTGGGGATGGGCATGGCCATCCTCACGAGATTGGTTAAAGCCCTTGCTGCTTTAATCAATCATAACCCGAAAACAACATTGGTCTACACCAATTACCATGCATCAGGGTCTCATGGTTGGGGATAGGAGCACCTATCCTCACGAGGTTAATCAAGTCCACATACTTGATTAACCATAACCCGCTTCCATTTCCATCTCAGCACGCGTATCAGAATACCTTCGCAATTTAATTTCAAACCTCGATCCAACGTCGAGTGCATTTTCAAAACCTTTTTCATAATAAAGAAAAAGTTTTTAAGTCATTGGACGATAGACCAGTTGCTAAAAAACTTGTAACCAAACAAACTTTAGTCTTTAAGTCGTTGGACGCTAGACCTGTGGCTTAAAGACTCCTAAATAACGTGAACTCGTTTCACTTCACTTTTTTTCTCAAGAAAACTTTTTGGGTGATAGACGACTTGTGCGAACATTCGTTCCTCGGGTTTCTAGTATTTGAATCGTGACACGCTAGCCTCGTTGTTCAGTACTTTTTCATCCACGTAAAAAGCACCAATTCAACCCGAATCATTCTTTCTCTTCCGGTCCGTCACCGAACCTCATCCAAAACACTTTCATAATTACAATTCCAAACCTCGATCCAATGTCGAGTGTCTTTTCAAAAGTTCTTTTCATAATCAAACACAAGTTTTTAAGTCGTTGGATGCTAGACCAATTGCTTAAAAACTTGTCCTAAATGAACTTTAAGTCTTTAAGTCGTCGGACGCTAGACCAGTGGCTTAAAGACCTCTAAAACAACGTGAACTCGTTTCACATCACTCTTTCATAAGAAAATCCTTTTGGATGATAGACGACTCGTGCGAACATTCGTTCCTCGAGTTTCTAGTATTTGAATCGTGAGACGCTAGCCTCGCTGTTCGGTACTTTTTCACCCACCTAAAAACAATTCAACTCACTTCAAATCCTTTTCTCGCTCATATGCGATCATTAAACTCTTTTCGGATAAAGAGTGTGCAATAGTCGTTTCAAATACGAGCGAGGACTTAAGCTTTTCAAACAAACAAAACAAGTCCTAGCTCAAAGCATTTGAAACGTCTAAACGCACGATTTTTTCAGATAAAATCAATACCACAAAATTAAAGCCTTTTTAAGAGGAACTACAGAGTTTTGACTTTCCCATTGCACGAGGGAATATGTAGGCACACGGTTCTGAAACCGTGTCAAACTCAAAATAATAAGAAACAAATTCTGTTTTCTTTTAGCATCCATAACTTAGTAAACACACACACACACAAACGCGTAGAATTAAATGGGTCCCATCGAGTACGATGTATGTAAGGGGTGCTAATACCTTCCCCTTACATAACCGACTCCCGATCCCACTTTTTGGTCACGTAGACCGCCTTATCCGCATGCTTGGGGTTTTATCTATATTTCCCCGTTCTTTTCAGAACGAATAAAATTAGGTGGCGATTTCACTAGTTTTCGAGAATTTAAAGATTTTTGAAAATCGAGTTGCTTCAGGAGGCTAAACTCAGTAAATGAGTTTTCTTATATGAAGCCTAAGAGGAGGCTGAACTCAGATGAATGAGTTATCTTATATGAAGCCTAAGAGGAGGCTAAAACTCTGTGGGGAATCTAATTGTTAGACTAGTTGTTATGTTATAACTGAACAGTTATAGGAACAAGTGTGTATGAAGTTTATTCACAGGAGTTTATGAAGGAAATATAAACAAATGCATGATATTTATTTTCAAAAGTTTATGAAAGAAATATAAACAAGTGTGTAAAATGGACGTTTAAAACGAGCGTAACTTGATTATTTACAAGTTTGATTGTGTACAAGGGAATGAATATGTACACGAATGAGTATGTATGTACAAGGAGATGTGGATGTACATAGGAGGGTTGGGACTTACACCGTAAGGGAGGCCCATTGGTTTAAAAGCAGTTTCATCGGGAATAATTCTACTTTTAATACCAATGGTATTCAGTGTAGATACAAGCGAAACGAAAACAAATGGGCAAAGTTTGTCTGTACTTGAGTATTTACAAAGATGTTCGTATTATGTACAAGTAAAATAGATGTGTACATAAAAGAATTTGATATGTACAAGGAAGTAATTATGTACATAAAAGAATTTTTGGGACTTACACCGTAAGGGAGGCCCATGATCGGTTAAGAGATTCGAGGAAAAACGAGTTCGGTTTTATCTTCAAATTGGGTCGATCATGGAAAAAAGAGTGTAAGTTTGTTGAAAAGTTTTGAAAAGATCTTGAATGTGTTTTTGAAAGATGAAGTATACTTACAAGAAGTTTGAAAAAGAATCGGGCTTCGAAAGTTTGAAAAAAACGCCTTTGAAAGTGCTTTGAAAAGTACTCAAAAGTATCGTTTTTGGCTCGATAAAAATATAATCAGATGAAAGTATTTTTGAATTTTTTTGACACTATCATAAAATAGATATGTTAATTGACAAGTGTACAAAAAATCACCTCAAAATGAGGAGTTTTGATTGGGTTTTGAAGAAGTCAAAGTTTGAAAAAAAATATGAAGGGAAAATGAAAAAGTTTGGCAAAAATGGTCCCAAGGCTACTGTTAAAAGTGACGCGCTAGGGAATCGAATCGGAATTCGAATCCTCTGGCTCAAACGATTTACTCTTTTGATTTGTTTATAAAGATGCCTCGAGCATCAAGCTTTATTATTTTCAACACAAGAAAAGATGATTTAATGATTATGAAAAAGGGGAAAGCTGTTAATACCCTCAATTGATTTTGATATACGTAACGACTAGCGCAAACTAGACGTAACACATTGGGGAGATTCTGAGTAAGGGGGTTTGTTATATAAAGGGAATAGATGGAGCACCCTAAATATATATAGTTATCTATAGCTTTATATATGAATATGTTTGATATGTTTGTGTGTTTTAAATTGCTATTTCTAAGATTGGGAAAGTTTCTCCTTTGGGATTTTAAGAAGGATAGATTATGAAAGATCCTAGTGTTTGTTATTATTGTGCTCGCAAAGATCTTTGGATCTTCTGCATACATATCCCTTAGTGGGAATCAGAGCATTTGTAGCTCGGATCTAAAGGGATCTATGGTTTGTTTGGTCTGAGAGAAAAAGAAATTTGCTCGCCAAGGATGAGACCTTGTGCCTACGTATTCTCAAAAGGATGTTGAGAAAGTCAGAGCAATCGTAGTTCCCACTTATGCTAGTGGAAAGCAACGGAATGTTAGTAAGAGACACAGACAAATGTCATCTTAATGAAAAATGTATCTAATCTATTTCATCACATACATTTTTGAAAAGATTTGATTGAAAATCTTTCATCGTAAGTTATAGGTGTTTTGCTTGAGTGTACAAGCGTTACCACTTACATGTTTAAGAAAGATGTTTGAAAAAAATGATTGAATCTTTTAACTGTAAGCATTGGGTGTTTTGCTTGAGTGTACAAGCGTTACCACTTACAATTAAGAGATGTTTTTGTTTGAAAAGAGTTTGAAAAGGTTTTTGACTGTATGTGATGTGATAGATGAGATACTTCTTCCATAGAGATGATAAACGTCTAAATCTCAAGGAGAAATTGATTGGATTAGGGGATGCTTTTAAGAAGCCCGTGGGTCCTTGTATTATAAGCCCAAGAGGAGGCACTCCAAGGGTCATCGAGGGTCATCGAGGGTCCTTGTATGAAGCTCAAGAGGAAGCTATAGGGTATGGCTGGCTTTGGCTTTAAAAGGGATTTCACCGAGAAACCATCCTTTTGGAAATAAGAGCAATTTCACCGGGAAATTATACTCTCAAGGTTTTATTCTAGCGCGGGTGATTCTTTATATTGTAAGCCCAATAGGAGGCTGTTAAGAGATTTCCTGGTTTCTTTCATTGTATGATGCCCAAGAGAAGGCTAAACTCAATGAGGAGTTCTTTTGAACGAAGCCCAAGAGGAGGCTGACTCAACAGGGGAGTGCTGTCTTATATGAAGCCTAAGCGGAGGCTAAACTCAGATGAATGAGTTTTCTTATACGAAGCCTAAGAGGAGGCTAACTCTGTGGGGAGAGTTATCTTGTATAAAGCCCAAGAGGAGGCTATAACTGTGGGGAATCTATTGGTTAGACTAATTGTTATGTTATAACTAGACAGTTATATAAACAAGTGTGTGTGTGTGTGATATGTATTCACAGGAGTATATGAAGGAAATATAATCAATGCATGATGTTTATTCACAAGAGTTTATGAAGGAAATATAAACAAGTGTTTGGGAAACGAACGTTAAAAACGAGCGTAACTTGATTATTTACAAGTTTGAATTGTGTACAAGGATGTAAATATGTACACGAACGAGTATTTATGTACAGAGAGGGATGGATGTACATAGAAGGGTTGGGACTTACAGCGTAAGGGAGGCCCATTGGTTTAAAAGTAGTTTCACCGGGAATAATGCTCCTTTTAATACCAATGGTATTCAGTGTATATACAGACGAAACGGAAAACGAACGATCGAAGTTTATCTGTGTTTGAGTATTTACAAAAAGTATCTGTATTATGCACAGGTAAAATTTGTATGTATATGAAAAGAATTTGATATGTACAAGGAAAATATGTATGTACATAAAGAATGTTGGTTTGGGACTTACACCGTAAGGGAGGCCCATTGGTTTAAGAGGAGTTTCATCGGGAATAATTCTTCTCCTAGAACCAATGGATTTGGTGTATAAACAAACGAATGAAAACAAACGAAAGAAGTCTGTTTATGTTTGAATATTAACAAAGATGATTTGAGTATGTATAAGGAAAATTGAATATGTACATAAAAGGATTGAGACTTACACCGTGAGGGAGGCCCATGATCGGTTAAGAAAAACGAGAGAAAACGAATTCAGTTTTATCGTTTAAATCGGATCGATCATGGTAAAGGATGTAAGTTTGATGAAAAGTTTTGAAAAAATGATTTTGAAAGTGTTTTTTGAAATGTGAAGTATGCTTATGAGAAGTTTTGAAAAGAATCGGGTTTCGAAAGTTTAAAAAAATCACCTTTAAAGGTGTTTTGAAAAGTATCCAAAGTGTCGTTTTCGGCTCGATCAAAATATAATCGGATGAAAGTTTTTTCTGAAAATTTTTGCACTATCATAAAATAGATACATTTATTGACAAGTGTACAAAAAATCACCTCAAAATGAGGAGTTTTGATTGGGTTTTGAAAAAGTCAAAGTTTGCAAAAGATATGAAAAAATTACAAAGTTTGGTAAAAAAAATGGTCCCATGGAGGCTTGAACCCGGGACCATTAGGCAAGGCGTGGCAAGAGAGTTTTAAGAGTCAGCTGGCAACCGCTGGGGCGGTGATACATCCATTAACTTATGCCAATGCAGTTAAATATATTATAAAACATTTATTTGAATTTGAAAAAAAACGCGCGCATCACCTTCTTCTTCCTCCAATCTTCAATCAGCCATGGAATCCTCATTTCTTGATGAAATTGAACGAAGTAAACATGAAACTTGATCGTTTCAAGCCCAGGAACATGATGGTGTTCATTAATTTCATTTATTTTAAGCCCAGAATGATTAAATTTCTGAAGAACACGAAGAACCCTAAAACTGAAAAACCTAATTGAAATCGTGTATGGTTGATGATTTGTTCATTTGGTTGAGGGTTAATGATCGTGGAGGGTGCAGAAACAAAACGGCCAAGAGTTTTTTTCAAATGAATCAAAGAATCATGGAGTTTGAGTTTCGTGTTCTTACCTGTTGAAGCTGGAATTGAATTCTGGGTTTAAGTGTTTCCAGTTGTGTTTTTGTGATTGTTTGAGCTCCAACGGCTGTTTGGGAAGGTGTATGAATGGTCTGCTCACTTCGAATCACCCTGGATCAATCCAACCAAGTCAACCTGCATAAGCTTAAAATGGAAACTGGAAATCGTGTTTAAAGTTGTTACAGGTTGTTGTTTATGATCTGCATCATCTCTATGATGTATATGGATGGTGTTTGGATGATTAAAACTCAAGTGGTTCAAGCCAAACCATGAATTCGAATCTTATGGCAGTTTTTGCAAGTTTATGGACATGAAATGTAAAAACTGGTTTTCAGTGTTTCTTGGATTGATTTTAAGTTACAAATCAATTACTTAGGCTATTTACAACATGTTAGACACCAAACATCTTATGTTTCTTCACAAATTTTCAAAAGTGCAAGATTTCTCAATTCTCACAATGTTACTTGAATTTTAAGAAAGTGAAGAGAAAGCATGTACTTGCATGGATTTGGTGTGTTTGAATTTGAAAATGATGCCTCTATTTATAGGTCAAGATTCCTGAAATGTTAGGCACAAAGAATTGGCTTTTGGTAAATCAAACTTGCCTTAGAGGGCAAGAAAGTCTTTTTGCCTTAAAAGGAAACTTCCTTTTTTAACCATGTGTGAAAATCCAATCTTGATCCTATCCTTCAATAATTACCTTCAACTGATATTTATCAGTTCTAAACTTATCTTGGCAAGGTGGCATTGCTTCTAGAAGAAGAAATTCAAAAATGACCTATAATTTTGAAGTTTTGAACTTGAAATCCATGTTTATGGAGCCTTATGTTTCAATTTCAAAAGTATAGCTAGACTGCATGGATTTGTGAGTTCTTGAACATTTTGGAAATCTTGTTTCAATAGCTACAACTTTCATTTTTTGAGTTTTTTCCAATTCAAAGTGGAACTATGTGAAAAAATGCCATGAAGTTTGGAAAAAATAAGAAATTTCAACACTTTCTAAGTGTTAGAAATTTTGACTTTTTGTTGACTTTTCCAAATTCTTTGATTTTTTATGATCATGATGGATCATTTGAAGTATTTTGATGTTGGAAAAGGTTTTGTCTTGAAAAATTTGACCAAAAGTCAAAGTTTGACTTTTCAGTGCAGATGAAATTTCATCAGATGTTTCAGAAATTGACTGATGAAGTCTGTGAACTTCTGTGATGTTTTGAATCCAGAAATTAGGTCAAGATGTTGTATCTAAGATATGAAGATCAATCTCCAATCAAAAAAGTTATTCATTGATCAGAAAATCAGAGATTGTACATCCTCGATCAAAACCGTAATTGCTCGATCCTGAGGAAAAATTGGATATCTGAAGATCAGAGGTTGATGTTTTGACCAAGATAGGTCAAATGAAGTGAGTAAAACTCAAACCCTAATTGGTTACCTCTTGAATCAGATGAAAATTTGATGAAACCCTAATTTTGACCTGTGAGCTACACCCGATTAATTCTATTCTGGACTGTTAGTGATGCAATGATGCAAATGTAAGGTGGTATATTAGGTCAAAATTTGGGGTATGACAGATGCCCCTATTTAAGTTTCTTTAACCTGAGATATGAAGATGAATATCTTCATTTTGATAGGTGTGAAGAGACTTAAATATCAGAATACGCAAATTTTGGACCTAAGATACCAAAAAATGCGGATGATGCAAAAAGATTCACCCAGGAAATATCAAAGAAATGACATGATGGGGGAAAATTTGTGAGGATGCCTCGATCTGTTTAAGAAAAGAGAATCCTGTTTGTTGGGAAACATGCGAATATGTCCCTGCTGGGGAAAGAGTAATTCACAAATCATGTGAATATCTGTCTCGCTTTGAGAAACAAAGAGATTACCTTCTGTCAGCCTTGTGACAATGTTTAAGGTAAGTGAAGATGATATTACCAATTATCAGCCTTGTGATAGTTTATGGTAATGAATTCTGAAGATATTACCAATTATCAGTGAGGTGATATCTATAACAAGGTAATTCTTTGATGGTTCTAAGCGAACAGTACTTGGAGAGCTCATTCTGCCTGTTAAAGTCGGTCCCCAGACTTTTGATTCCACGTTCTTTGTCACAGATATCCGTCCAGCTTACTCTTGCCTACTTGGACGCGCTTGGATACATGGGGCAGGCGTTGTTACCTCTACCTTGCATCAGAAGCTGAAGTACCCGATGATGGGGAAGGTTGTTACAGTATGTGGTGAAGAAGAGTACATGGTCAGTCATCTACAGTCGTTCCGATATCTCGAAATGGAAGGTGAATTCTTTGAGACTCCCTGTCAAGCTTTCGAAACAGTCCCCAGAATCATGCCTGTTGATTCTCCTGTTACTCCTAAAGCTACACAAGCTCCGCCTAGGATGGCCTCCCTGAAAGATGCTCAAGCTGCAGTTGAAGAAGGTGGTAGTACTATTTGGGGACAGCTCCCTGATCTTCCTTTCAAGTTTGACAAGACTGGTTTAGGCTTCACCATCAAAGGTCAGAAGATGATACGCCGCGAACGTGCCGGCCAACTTCCTTTCCGCGTCAGTCAGAGTGGAATCCATGCTATAGAAGACGATGACAACGACTTCGACATCAGCAAGTGGATCTTTCCAACTCCAGATCAAGGACTCAGCAATTGGAGGACTGAAGACGTCATACCAATCTCTTTTAGACAGGAGTAATTGCTCTTGTTTTGTTTTGCTTTTCGTATTTTTCTGTGTTTTTAACAATAAACTCTAAAGCCTAGTGCCTTGCCCGGGGCATCATGGCTCGTTTGTGCGCGTTATTATCTGTCATTTGCATATTTACATTCAATAAATTCGTTGGACTTTTGCATTCAATTGTGTCTTTCTTTCTTTTACTTTATCACCCCTTCAAAAAGCTATGTGTTTCTTACACACACCCACGTGATACACTGCAGAATCACTCCGAATCTCGTTAATAACAGTTATGCTATTGCTAAATATGACTTCGATAATCCGATCTACCAAGCCGAAGATGAAAGTGAGGAAGATTGTGAAGTGCCAGGAGAACTTGTCAGATTGCTACAGCAAGAAGATCGAGTTATACAGCCACACAAAGAGCAAGTTGAGGTTGTGAATTTGGGTACTAGCGAAGACAGAAAAGAGATCAAGATAGGAGCAGGTCTTGAGAACAGTGTTAAAGAAAGGTTGGTACAGATGCTACGAGACTACATTGAGGTTTTTGCTTGGTCATACGAAGACATGCCTGGTTTAGATATTGATATTGTGGTGCACCGGTTGCCAACAAAAGAAGGTTTCCTCCCAGTAAAACAGAAGGTTCGTCGCATGCGTCCTGAGATGTCAGAGAAAATCAAAGCTGAAGTTATGAAGCAGTTCAACGTCGATTTCTTAGCCGTTACTTCTTATCCGCTGTGGGTTGCAAATGTGGTTCCCGTACCTAAGAAGGATGGTAAAGTACGAATGTGTGTGGATTATAGAGATTTGAACAAAGCGAGTCCGAAAGATGATTTCCCACTTCCTCATATTGATGTTTTGGTTGACAACACCGCTCAACACAAAGTTTTCTCCTTCATGGATGGTTTCTCCGGTTACAATCAGATCAAAATGGCTCCTGAAGACATGGAAAAGACTACTTTTGTTACACAGTGGGGTACTTTCTGTTACAAAGTTATGCCGTTCGGACTGAAGAATGCAGGCGCCACTTATCAGCGTGCTATGGTAACGTTATTTCATGACATGATTCATCACGAGATAGAGGTCTACGTCGACGACATGATAGCTCGATCACAGACTGAAGAAGAGCATCTTGATCATTTATAGAAACTATTTGACAGATTGAAGAAGTACAGACTGAGACTTAATCCCAACAAGTGCACTTTTGGAGTTAGATCCGGTAAACTCCTAGGGTTTGTTGTCAGTGGTAAAGGTATTGAAGTTGACCCAACCAAGGTTAAAGCCATTCAAGAAATGCCAGCTCCCCGCACCAAGAAGGAAGTCAGAGGTTTCTTGGGCCGATTGAATTACATTGCCAGATTCATTGCACACCTAACTGCTACTTGTGAGCCAATCTTCAAGTTGCTGAAGAAAGATCAAGTGGTGGAATGGAACGACGATTGCCAGATCGCTTTTGACAAAATCAAGGAGTACCTACAGAATCCTCCTATCCTGATGCCGCCTACCAAAGGAAGACCTCTTATCATGTACTTAACAGTGTTAGAGAACTCGATGGGGTGTGTGTTGGGGCAACATGACGAGTCTGGTCGAAAAGAGCATGCAATATACTACCTTAGCAAAAAGTTTACCGACTGTGAAACAAGATACTCACAGCTCGAGAAAACTTGCAACGCTTTGGCTTGGGCTGCTCACCGACTAAGACAGTATATGTTGACTCACACTACCTTGTTGATCTCCAAGATGGATCCGATAAAATACATATTTGAGAAACCAGCTCTCTCCGGAAGAATAGCAAGATGGCAAATGATCTTGACCGAATACGACATCCAGTACACTTCTCAGAAAGCGATCAAAGGAAGTATAGTAGCCGATCATTTGGCTCATCAAGCCGTAGATGACTACCAGTCTATGCAGTTCGAGTTTCCAGATGAAGATGTTTTGCTAGTTACTGATTGCGAAGAACCAGGCCCAGACGAAGGACCTGAACAAGGATCCCGATGGACCATGGTCTTTGATGGAGCCTCAAAGACACTTGGCAATGGCATTGGCGCCATCATTACATCCCCTGTAGGCGGACATACGCCTTTCACCGCCAGATTATGTTTCAATTGCACCAACAATATGGCCGAATACGAAGCGTGCATCATGGGTATTAAAGCTGCTATTGACTTAAGAATCAAGTTCTTGCAAGTGTATGGAGACTCAGCTTTAGTGATCAGTCAGATTAAGGGCGAGTGGGATACGAAGCATCCGAATCTCATTCCATATCGAGAGCATGTTCTAAGCCTGATCCCCTACTTCGAAGAGATTACTTTTGACCATATTCCACGAGAAGAGAATCAGTTGGCAGACGCGTTAGCTACTATGTCATCTATGTTCAAGGTTAGGTGGGACAACGAGGCTCCCCTGATCATCATTGAGAGGTTTGACGAACCAGCGTATTGTTATGAGCTTAACACAGAAGAGAAACCTTGGTACTACGACGTGAAGAGGTATCTTGAGACTCAGGAATATCCCGCAGGGGCATCTGTCAATGATAAGAAATTTATGAGAAGGTTTGCATCCAAATTCTTCCTCAGTAACGGAATTTTATACAAGCGCAACCATGACTTGTGCTTACTCCGATGTGTAGACCAGAAAACAGCAATACGTATCATGGAAGAGTTACACGAAGGCGCATTTGGTACCCACTCCAGTGGGCATACGATGGCTAAGAAGATTCTGAGAACAAGTTACTATTGGTCCACCATGGAAGCTGATTGTCACCGCTATGCTCGATCTTGTCACAAATGCCAGATATATGCAGACAAAGTGCACGTACCTCTAGTACCTCTGAATGTTTTAACAGCTCCTTGGCCTTTTGAAATGTGGGGCATTGACATGATTGGAGAAATCAAGCCCACAGCTTCCAACGGACATCGTTTCATCCTTGTGGCAATTGACTATTTCACCAAGTGGGTAGAAGCAGCCTCGTTCGCATCTGTTACCAAGAATGTTGTGGCTCGATTCATCAAACATAATCTTATCTGTCGATATGGCACTCTCGAAAGGATTATCACAGATAACGGCTCTAATCTCAACAACAAGATGATCACCGAACTCTGCACGCAGTTCAAGATCAAGCATCACAACTCTTCTCCTTATCGGCCTAAGATGAATGGCGCAGTGGAAGCCGCCAACAAGAACATTAAGAAGATTATACAAGAAGATGACAGTGACTTACAAGGATTGGCATGAGATGTTACCATTTGCTCTTCATGGTTATCGCACTACAGTACGGACATCCACAGGGGCAACCCCCTTCTCTCTTGTGTACGGTATGGAAGCCATCCTACCCATCGAGGTACAGATACCCTCAACCAGAGTCCTCCAGGACGCAGAGTTAGGCGAATACGATTGGGTCCAGACTCGCCTTGACCAGATTAACTTGATTGATGAGAAACGACTAGCGTCCATCTGCCATGGACAGATTTATCAGAAGCGAATGATCAGAGCATTTAACAAGAAGGTCAAACACCGATTTTACCAAGTCGGTGACCTAGTAGTCAAGCGCATTATTCTTCCACAAGGTGATCCCAGGGGCAAATGGACTCCCACCTATGAGGGACCATTTGTAGTCAAGACAGTATTTTCAGGCGGAGCTATGATACTTAGCACCATGGATGGTGAAGACTTCCCACACCCTGTGAACGCAGACATAGTCAAAAAATACTACGCGTAAAAGAGACCCGCTAGGTCGACTGACCTAGGCAAAAATAAGGGCATCCTGGCGAACCAAAAGGGTTCGGGCAAAAGTTAAGGATATATATAAAACATGTACACCCGGCAAGTCGAAAACCTGAAAGGGCGGCTTGGGCAAAAAAGGGTATCCCGGTAGACTGAAAACCCGAAAGGGCGGTCTAGGAAAAAGTTAGGGATTTAAGCGTACGACTGTGTCTCGTCCCGATCACCTACCTACAGACTACTACAATCAGCATTCAAGATTCAAATGGCGAAGATCAATTCATTCACTTTCTACTGACAGCAAGGAGATGAGATAGTTGAAATATATGAGTACTAGCATAGTTGGAACTTAACGAGATTATTTCCACATAGCTCTTTACCTTTCTTGTGTACAAACTACTTGGCCATACGCCACATTTCGAATAAATATGAATTCTTTCTCTTTTGTTATTTGCATAAAGTCCAACGTTTGCTTTGAATGATTATATGCACTTGACAATAAGAACTTGTTCGCAAACATACGAAAAGTGAACATACAAGAGTACTTACTACAGGCTTCAGGAATTGAGATGACGACACAGGTCACCCAAAACTTTCCCCCCCGCAGAACACAATCTCCACAGAGGTGTCACTCACCACAAGCCTTCCCCAGCGGAGTATGTGTCAGTCCACGAGCAATAATTCCACTCAACTAGAATCATGTTACATCAGTCTCCAAGCAGTAACACTTCATCCCCAGCAGAGATATCTATCTCCAGCAAATATCTCTCAGCATTCTCCCTGTTTTCTCCCAGCAGCAGTATCCAGACTTGGAACTTGGTCAGATAGTGCATCGGAGGAAACCTACTCCTCTTATACCTCAGCCAGAGATTACAACGGGCCCTAGATCCTTCTAACCCGGTCTCCCAGTAGCTATCAAACGCTCTCCAACGAGATCTACACTTAAAATCCCCGGTAGAGCGCCTCCTAATTCTTCCCCAGCAGGATCGACGCACAAGATCCCCAACAGGTTACCCCACGGAATCTCCTCAGCAGGGTTCATGTACGAGATCCTCAACAGCGTGTTTCTCGATCTCTACCAGCTTCAACAATATCAAGGCCCAAGACTCGGTCAGATAGTGCATCGGAGGAATCAAAGTTCTTCTCTTCTCAGGGTCTCCATCCCCAAACAAAAGACAGAAATCCTCAAACAGGACATCTACATCTTCTTCAAGATGGATATGTTTTGAAATACCACAACATCCATCATTCATACATGTCTCATAATATATGCATATGTCATTCATACGCATCATCATGCATCATACTCTACATAAAACTAACAATATTCTATCAAAGTTTCTCTTATTTTTTCCAAAACAGGCGAAAGTCATCTCTGACGCAAACAGGTTCAGGATTAAGACCCGAATCCAGACGGGAAAACTATCCAAGCAACCACCCTTGCTGTTCTCCAACATCGGATCCAGGATTAATACCCGAAGCTAGACGGGAAACCTTATCCGAACGATCACAGATTATCCTCCGATAACAGGCAGTGGATCAACACCCGATGCATAACAGGGAAAATTCCACATTTTGTCAACTATTATCCCCTCAGAGTAATCAACACAAAGAACTATTCTGACCCTCTCTTACTATCAACAGCAACTACAGAGTCTGGCGTACGACTCGGTTGCCTTGGATGGCATCTTAAGCCCATCTCCGACTACTTGTCAACATTTCTCAGCTTTCAGAATGCTGCATATTTGGTTAAAAACCAATACAAACCAATAACTTCATTCAAAGATGAGCACAAAGTCTAACGTATGACTCTCTCCGGATGGCATCTTAAGCCCATCTCCGTTCCACTTTCAGAAACATCTACAGAGCCTAGCGTACGGCTCGCTCCCCGGCATCGACATTTCCGGATGGCATCTTAAGCCCATCTCCGACAGTTCCCCTATCTATACAACAATCTCGAGTCTAGCATACGGCTCATTCCCCCAGCGAAGTCTCCAGCTTCTCTAAATGGCATCTGTAAGCCCATTCCCGCATCATCAGCCAACCGCGAGTGCAAATTTTCAGGTGTACTCGAGTGTTCAATCATCTTCTACCTCCAGGTCACGAAAGGCGAAGCATGCCAATCTAACCCTTCCAGTACAAGAAGGTTGAACAGGGGCAGCTGTCATACCCCAAAATTTTCCCTCCAATCTCTCAAGATATCCCATACATCCATACTCAAAGATTTCCTCAAGAGTTGATCAGATAAACTCTCTCCTAGACAATCAACCCAAACTAGGGTTTGGCATTTCTCAGATCCAGATGGACTTCTAACACCTCCAATGGTTTTAATGCCTCCTCATATGTTTCAAAGGTCCTCCATGTCAAGTTTCAAGCCTCACAAGTCAAGTTTCCTCAGACAATTGCTCAGATGGTTGAAAATCAACAGATTGGACAAAAGTCAATGTGGTCAACATACATCAAACTTCCTGATTTTTGGTGAACATCCTCATTTTGAAGTTACATTCATCATTTGATCAAGGGTTGATCATGATTCATCAAGAAAACTCAAGATTTGCTCAAAAGTCAAACTTTCTAAATTAGGGTTTCTAGGTGAAAAGTCAATCAACTTTGATCGATCATAACTTTCTCATACTTTCTCAGAAATTTTTCCAACACCTCTTGTTTTGAAGGAAATTCAATTCTCTACAACTTCATGTCTCACAAGAATGTCCAAAAAATGCTTCATTTGAGAGGTATGGCTCAAAACATTACAGGTCCTTTTCAAAGTCAACAAAAAGTCAACTTTTTGTTTTAAGGATATATTGAGCATGGTAACTCCAATTGAGATGAAACCAAATACATTGTTTAGAGGACTCTTAGAGCTTTCCAAAAAGTCCAAGAACTCTCAAAAATGTGGAAAATTGAGCAAGTTACACCATTCACAAGTTGGGGAATTTTGGAAGAATGCACAAAGAGAGATGCTTCTAAAAATCAAATTTTTTGCAAATGGGCTTACCTTTTCTTCATCCAAACTTGTTCCTTATACAATTAGGAATATCCAAGCCCAATGCCACGATTTTTTATTTTATTTTTCTATTTAATTTGTAATTTATTCATTTAAATACAAATTAAATTCAAAAATAAAGTATAAAATCAAAATTAATTGCAAAATTGATTTTTATTCCTTCCTTGAGATCCAAGTAACTCACAAAGGCCAGCAAATTTCGAAATTTGATCAATATGGCAAGATTGGATTGAAAATTAATCAAATTTTGAAAATTTGATTTTGTACAAAAATCAAATTTGATTTGCATTGAATATTGATTGATTCTTACCAAAAACCATGCCAAATCCATCCAGTATAAATACATGATGCATACCTATCAAGAGAAGGCAGAAAAATTGGCTCAAGAACCCTAACCTAAAGTCAAAAATTTCGTGCACTTGAAGCAACTAGCAGCCATCCATCCAGCTGGTTTCAAACGATTTTGAGGATTCAAACATATTCCTTGACATCTCAGGAAGCATTCCAGACCTTTACTTTGCCAAAAAACATCAAGAATCGTGAAAACTGAAATTGGTTTGTTCTTGAAATTTCAAAATTCGTATTCTTTCATTCATGCATTATTAACAGGATTTGTGTTTGTTTTTGTGGTTAGTGATGTGTTTGCAAGCTTTCTGGGTGCTTTAATCGAATTTCCATGGCCAGGAACGCGTATCACCATTGCTAGGGTTTCTGAGATCGATTTAGGGTTTCACGAAATAGGAAAAATTGGACCATGAGACCTATACCAATGCATTCGGAATGATCTCAGGAATCGAACCATGGCTTTAGAATTCATTTATATTACGTGTGCTTGCTTTTTGATTTTGCCAGGACCTGTAGCGTCGAGCAAGAGCCGACGCTATCTTTCAAAAATTCAAAAGGTTGAAGATGAAGTCTGGCGCGAGAATGGAGCAACCAGAGGGCAACGCGTGTTTTCTTCCACTCACTTCGTTTTCAAACATCAGATGCAACGTGGCCTAGTGGTTAGAGCGCTCACTGTTCCTGGATCCTCTCCCGTGTCCTGAGTTCGATCCCTATGGGCACCGGTTTTGCATTTCCTTTTTCAAAACTTGCATTATTTTTCTATTTTCATATTTTAATATTTTCATGTTATTTTAATTATTTTCATAATTTTATTTCTGCATTAAAAAATCATCAAAATAATTTTTTCTTTTTACACTATTTTCATAAAATCTTTATTTAATTTATAAAATTAAAAAACTTAATTTTGCATGCATATTTATTTTTATTCATAATTTTGCATTTAATTCACATTTAATTAGTTTTTAATTACTAAATTGCATCCAAAACATCCCAAAAAATTATTTTAGCATATTTATATTATTTCCAGCATGTAATAATTTCCTCATTTAAAAATTTTCATTTTTCCAACATTTTTCCTCATATTCGATTTCATCATATTTTCCGATTTCTCCTTCTTGTACAGGTTGATCCGATTCAGACGATTTTTCTTTTATCATTTGTTTTTTAAATAATTTATCTGTTCATGGGATGTAATAGTTTTAAATTAGGCTTTTATTTTCCGCATCTTTCAATTATGTATCTGTCCCAAAGCCATGTAATAGCGTAGGACATTTATCTTTCCGCATCTTTACGTTCCGCATTTTAATTTCCGCATTAATAAACTGCTAGTGATTAGGCGTGTATGGCAAGATAAAAATTGAACTTAGCCCACTAATTTTCAAGATGAAATATCTGAATTGACACACTCTTTCACACATGCACCCTTAGGGTAATTCTCTCTCGTTGCCTTACGAATTCAAATGGTCATGTCCCTCGAACGTAGAGGTATCCTAGCACCGTTGCCTTCAAAACAAATCATCATAGTCCCTTCGATACAAAGAGCATAGACCCACGATGTCGCCTCCGAATACATGATCTTGACCCTCGACTGTCGCCTATGAAAAATGATGATAGTCCCTTCGAATGTGCTAGGATACTTCCTACGAGTTGCCTTCTATGACCATACGATGTCCCTTCGAATGTCCCACTTACATCCAACGAATGGAGTTACCTATCAACTAATGGTATGGATAACACTATTCTAAAGGAAAGTAAAACAACACGAAAACGACCATTCTGAGTAGGTAATAAGACTTTTAGTTGCTTGCTCTATCAAAATACTTTTCACACCTCATACTTTTGTCAAAGTTCAAACTCTTTTTCAAAACGAAACATTTCCGAACACTTTGTATACATTCCTACATGAATCATTACAAAGTCAAAGCGAAATGCCTTTTTCAAAACATTTTTCAAACACACAGAAAGCACAAGTTTTTCAAAAGTGATCTAGAAAGCAACTAAGAGCCCGTAGATAACTACGGATGGAAAGGGGTGCTAATACCTTCCCTTTTCATAACTTTCTCCCTTACTCAGAATCTAACGAAGGTCTTTTTCTGTACTTTTACCTTCCCTTAATTGGATAAAAATAAAAGTCGGTGGCGACTCTTGCTATCCGCACATCTGCGATACAAAACACTAAAAGTCAGTTCACCGTATTACACTCGGTGAAATCTCCAGGAGCGCTAGCGATCATTCGTTCGTAGTAGAATGAGCCAAGAGTGTTTAAGAATACCTTAGTCATCTCTTTCTCTTCTAATGGTGGGTTGACTTAGGCAGCAATTTCTCCATCGTTGAGCTCTTTGAATGTCTCTCTTTCTTTCTGAGACATGGAGCGGAGTTGATCCCGGTCTGGGGCCATATCCAAGTTGAACTTATATTGTTGTACGAAAGCTTCACCTAAGTCATTGAATGTTTGGATACTCGCTCTGTCCAATCCCATGTACCACTTCAGTGCGGCACCGGTGAGACTGTCTTGGAAGTAGTGGATTAACAACTGGTGATCGTCGTTGTATGTGGACATTTTCCTGGCATACATCGTAAGATGAATTTGTGGACAGGAATTTCCTTTGTACTTTTCAAAGTCAGGGACCTTGAATTTTGCAGGTATTCTTACGCGAGGAACTAAACAAAGATCCTGGGCGTTTTTCCCAAACAGTTCTTTTCCACGAATTGTTTTAATTTCCAGCTGCATCTTGAGGAGTTGTTCCTAGAGATTCTCCATCGAGCCACGTGAATTCGTGTTGTTGCCTGGAATATGGTGAACTTCTTCGTCCATGGTAGTGTGCACTACGGAAGCTGAGTTCGTCATGATCGGTTGAGAAACCGTCATTGTTACTTGTGGAAGAGTTATTCCGCGTTGCGGAGTAAGTGTAGAGTTTTGCTGCAAAGTAGGTATTTCAAGCGTGGTTGTTTGTACTTGAGAAGTCGGTTGGCGAAATCCGATGCCGAAATTGAAAGGCATGCCCTATGGACAGCCTTCTGGCATACTGAAGGGTAAACTACTGGCTGCAACAGCTGAAACTGGAGTAGTAGTATCCTCTGAAATCGCTGCTTGGTTTTGACTGCTCGAAGTCGCTTGCGGACTTTGCGCTGCGGCCAATGAGTTGACCAAAGAAGTGAGTCTCTCCACTTCTTCTTGCAGTGTTGTTACCGTGCTACGGAGTTCAACATTCTCTTGCTCAAATCCTTCCATTACTTTTCTTCTTTTTTATCTCGTATCGTATGTTCGAGTAGGCTGTGGACGCGGTCGAGAAACTCTAAGACGCGACTGCTTGGCGATCTTTTCCTATCTGTTGGAAAAAATTCCAAAGATCAGACTCTAGACAATAGACTCAATATGCAAAGTATGATGCATGATTATGAATGTAAAGAAAGATTTCCAAAGAATTTACGCTAAAAGAGAAATTTCTGGCAAATATTTGGATGGAAAACACACATTTTATTGATTATTGGAAGAAGATTACAGCAATTGTTTTTGAGCATTGCTCACACAAACGCTAAAATAAATGATAAAAAATTACAGTCTAAACTAATTAATCGTCCTCGTCGGATGAAGATCCAAAGGCTTGATGTAGCTTCAACTTCAAGATTCCCTTTCCATAGTGAGCTTTCAGTTCAGCTTTCTCGGCTTTTAGCTTGCTGATGACTTTCTTCCATTCGTCGGGAGTAAGATTGTTATTCATCAAATCTTCAAGCGTTCCTTTTCTTTTTTTGACGAATTTCTTGATCGCGTCATATTGCTGACGAATCTTCTCATCTTTCTCCATGAGCCATTCATCCTGGAAGTAAAGCGTCTTTTTATGATCTTTGACCTGCTTCTTGAGCTTCTCATTCTCGAGATCAGTCTTTAAGAATTTGTTTTCCAAAGCCTCATCTTGGCCAAAGCTTCTTGGTATTCTCCCATAGTCTCAACGGGAAAAATTGTTGATTTGGAAGCTGTTGCGAACATGGGTTCCTCATAAGCGTAAGGCATTCGAAATTCCTTTGCTCTTTTCTTTACCCAAGAAGTGTAGATTTCCATGGCTACACAATTCTTTGCCTTACCTTTTTCTTTCCTTCGGATGTGATGCCAAGCTCTGATCATCCTAGCCTTCAATCCTTGGGAATCCTCTCCTTCATGATAGAAGTAACTCTCAAGAAACCAAGAGGTTTACTAGAGTTTATGTACCGAGTTGACGTCTCGCCAAGAATGGGTTGTAGTTGATTCCTCCTTTTGTACCGATGAGAGGTACGTTGGCAAATTCTCCACAGCTCTCAATGATTTCCATCTCATTGTCTGCCAAGGTATACCAATGGATATCGTCGTTTGTAAGAGACATGAGTCTTCTGGACCAATGCCAATCGTCTTTGTTCTCGCGGAAGATAGGAGATTTAGGCAAGTGTGAGGTAATCCATTTGAAAATCTTTCATCGTAAGTTATAGGTGTTTTGCTTGAGTGTACATGCGTTACCACTTACATGTTTAAGAAAGATGTTTGAAAAAAATGATTGAATCTTTTAACTATAAGCATTGGGTGTTTTGCTTGAGTGTACAAGCGTTACCACTTACAATTAAGAGATGTTTTTGTTTGAAAAGAGTTTGAAAAAGTTTTTGACTGTATGTGATGTGATAGATGAGATACTTCTTCCATAGAGATGATAAACGTCTAAATCTCAAGGAGAAATTGATTGGATTAGGGGATGCTTTTAAGAAGCCCGTGGGTCCTTGTATTGTAAGCCCAAGAGGAGGCACTCCGAGGGTCATCGAGGGTCATCGAGGGTCCTTGTATGAAGCTCAAGAGGAAGCTATAGGGTATGGCTGGCTTTGGCTTTAAAAGGGATTTCACCGAGAAACCATCCTTTTGGAAATAAGAGCAATTTCACCGGGAAATTATACTCTAAAGGTTTTATTCTAGCGCGGGTGATTCTTTGTATTGTAAGCCCAATAGGAGGCTGTTAAGAGATTTCCTGGTTTCTTTCATTGTATGATGCCCAAGAGAAGGCTAAACTCAATGAGGAGTTCTTTTGAACGAAGCCCAAGAGGAGGCTGACTCAACAGGGGAGTGCTGTCTTATATGAAGCCTAAGCGGAGGCTAAACTCAGATGAATGAGTTTTCTTATACGAAGCCTAAGAGGAGGCTAACTCTGTGGGGAGAGTTATCTTGTATAAAGCCCAAGAGGAGGCTATAAGTGTGGGGAATCTATTGGTTAGACTAATTGTTATGTTATAACTAGACAGTTATATAAACAAGTGTGTGTGTGTGATATATATTCACAGGAGTATATGAAGGAAATATAATCAATGCATGCTGTTTATTCACAAGAGTTTATGAAGGAAATATAAACAAGTGTCTGGGAAACGAACGTTAAAAACGAGCGTAACTTGATTATTTACAAGTTTGAATTGTGTACAAGGATGTAAATATGTACACGAACGAGTATTTATGTACAGAGAGGGATGGATGTACATAGAAGGGTTGGGACTTACACCGTAAGGGAGGCCCATTGGTTTAAAAGTAGTTTCACCGGGAATAATGCTCCTTTTAATACCAATGGTATTCAGTGTATATACAGACGAAACGGAAAACGAACGATCGAAGTTTATCTGTGTTTGAGTATTTACAAAAAGTATCTGTATTATGCACAGGTAAAATTTGTATGTATATGAAAAGAATTTGATATGTACAAGGAAAATATGTATGTACATAAAGAATGTTGGTTTGGGACTTACACCGTAAGGGAGGCCCATTGGTTTAAGAGGAGTTTCATCGGGAATAATTCTTCTCCTAGAACCAATGGATTTGGTGTATAAACAAACGAATGAAAACAAACGAAAGAAGTCTGTTTATGTTTGAATATTAACAAAGATGATTTGAGTATGTACAAGGAAAATTGAATATGTACATAAAAGGATTGGGACTTACACCGTGAGGGAGGCCCATGATCGGTTAAGAAAAACGAGAGAAAACGAATTCAGTTTTATCGTTTAAATCGGATCGATCATGGTAAAGGATGTAAGTTTGATGAAAAGTTTTGAAGAAATGATTTTGAAAGTGTTTTTTGAAATGTGAAGTATGCTTATGAGAAGTTTTGAAAAGAATCGGGTTTCGAAAGTTTAAAAAAATCACCTTTAAAGGTGTTTTGAAAAGTATCCAAAGTGTCGCCGGCTCGATCAAAATATAATCGGATGAAAGTTTTTCTAAAATTTTTGCACTATCATAAAATAGATACATTTATTGACAAGTGTACAAAAATCACCTCAAAATGAGGAGTTTTGATTGGTTTTGAAAAGTCAAAGTTTGCAAAAGATATGAAAAATTACAAAGTTTAGAAAAAATGGTCCCATGGAGGCTTGAACCCGGGACCATTAGGCAAGGCGTGGCAAGAGAGTTTTAAGAGTGAGTTGGCAAATGCTGGGGCGGTGATACATCCATTAACTTATTCCAATTCAGTTAAATATATTATAAAACATTTATTTGAATTTGAAAAAAAAACGCGCGCATCACCTTCTTATTCCTCCAATCTTCAATCAGCCATGGAATCCTCATTTCTTGATGAAATTGAACGAAGTAAACATGAAACTTGATCGTTTCAAGCCCAGGAACATGATGGTGTTCATTAGTTTCATTTATTTTAAGCCCAGAATGATTAAATTTCTGAAGAACACGAAGAACCCTAAAACTGAAAAACCTAATTGAAATCGTGTATGGTTGATGATTTGTTCAATTGGTTGAGGGTTAATGATCGTGGAGGGTGCAGAAACAAAACGGTCAAGAGTTTTTTTCAAATGAATCAAAGAATCATGGAGTTTGAGTTTCGTGTTCTTACCTGTTGAATCTGGAATTGAATTCTGGGTTTAAGTGTTTCCAGTTGTGTTTTTGTGATTGTTTGAGCTCCAACGACTGTTTGGGAAGGTGTATGAATGGTCTGCTCACTTCGAATCACCCTGGATCAATCCAACCAAGTCAACCTGCATAAGCTTAAAATGGAAACTGGAAATCGTGTTTAAAGTTGTTACAGGTTGTTGTTTATGATCTGCATCATCTCTATGATGTATATGGATGGTGTTTGGATGATTAAAACTCAAGTGGTTCAAGCCAAACCATGAATTCGAATCTTATGGCAGTTTTTGCAAGTTTATGGACATGAAATGTAAAAACTGGTTTTCAGTGTTTCTTGGATTGATTTTAAGTTACAAATCAATTACTTAGGCTATTTACAACATGTTAGACACCAAACATCTTATGTTTCTTCACAAATTTTCAAAAGTGCAAGATTTCTCAATTCTCACAATGTTACTTGAATTTTAAGAAAGTGAAGAGAAAGCATGTACTTGCATGGCTTTGGTGTGTTTGAATTTGAAAATGATGCCGCTATTTATAGGTCAAGATTCCTGAAATGTTAGGCACAAAGAATTGGCTTTTGGTAAATCAAACTTGCCTTAGAGGGCAAGAAAGTCTTTTTGCCTTAAAAGGAAACTTCCTTTTTTAACCATGTGTGAAAATCCAATCTTGATCCTATCCTTCAATAATTACCTTCAACTGATATTTATCAGTTCTAAACTTATCTTGGCAAGGTGGCATTGCTTCTAGAAGAAGAAATTCAAAAATGACCTATAATTTTGAAGTTTTGAACTTGAAATCCATGTTTATGGAGCCTTATGTTTCAATTTCAAAAGTATAGCTAGACTCCATGGATTTGTGAGTTCTTGAACATTTTGGAAAGCTTGTTTCAAGAGCTACAACTTTCATGTTTTGAGTTTTTTCCAATTCAAAGTGGAACTATGTGAAAAAATGCCATGAAGTTTGGAAAAAATAAGAAATTTCAACACTTTCTAAGTGTTAGAAATTTTGACTTTTTGTTGACTTTTCCAAATTCTTTGATTTTTTATGATCATGATGGATCATTTGAAGTATTTTGATGTTGGAAAAGGTTTTGTCTTGAAAAAATTGACCAAAAGTCAAAGTTTGACTTTTTAGTGTAGATGAAATTTCATCAGATGTTTTAGAAATTGACTGATGAAGTCTGTGAACTTCTGTGATGTTTTGAATCCAGAAATTAGGTCAAGATGTTGTATCTAAGATATGAAGATCAAGACGGTGCAGAAACAAAAAGGCCAAGAGCTTTTTGAACTGGAAGCAACAAATTAAGGAGTTCGAAGTTTGAGTTCTTACCTCTTGAAGCTGAGATCGAAATCTTCAATGGAGTGTTTCCAGAGCTGTTTTAATGATTGCTATAGCACCAGTAGACTTCAAGGATCGTGTGAGGATGGTATGCTCACTTTGAATTTGCCTGGATCATTCCAACCAAGTCCACCTGCACATGCTTCAAAGTGAAACTCGAATTCGATGTTAGAGGTGTTACAGGTCAAGGTTAATGATCTGCATCATCCATATGGAGTATATTGATGATGTTTGAATGGAAAAAACTCAACTTGCTCGAACCAAACATTAATTTCGAAGGTTAAGGCAGTTTTGGCAAGTTTGTAAGCTTGAAATGCAAATCTGATTTTCAGTTGTTTTTAGATTGATTTTAAGTTTCAAATCAGTTCTATTTGATGTTTATGACATGTTAGACACCAAATCTCTCATGTTTTTTCACAAGTTTTGAAAAATGCAAGAATTCTCAAATTGAACTATGTTACTTGAATTTTAAGAAAGAAATGAGAAAGCTTGTTTTGGCATAGCTTTGGTGTAGTTTCAAATGGCAAACATGACCTCTATTTATAGGTCAAGATTTCTGAATCGTAAGTGAAGGAGATTAGCTTGGATTTGGACAACTTGCCTTAGAGGGCAAGGAAGTCATTTTTGCAATAAATGCAAAAGGAACCTTCCTTTTAACCATGGTTAAATTTTCACCTTGATCTTATCTCATCATAATTACTTTCTCAACTGATTTTTATCAGTTCTAATCCATATTGGCTAGGTGGCAAGGCTTCTAGAAAGAAAAATAAAAAAATGACTTGTAACTTTGAAGTTTGTATTTGAAAATCATGGTTTTGGAGCTCTATGTTTCGAAATCAAAAGTATATCTAGACACAATGGATTTGCAAGTTCTTGGACATTTTGGAAAGCTTGTTTCAAGGGCTACAACTTTCATGTTTTGAGTTTTTCCTAATTCCAAATGGAACTATGTGAAAAATGCCATGAAGTTTGGAAAAAATGTGAAATTTTAACACTTGAAAAATTTTCAAAGTGTTGAAAATTTTGACTTTTTGTTGACTTTTCCAAATTTCTTGATTTTTTATGATCATGATGGATCATTTGAAGTATTTTGATGATGGAAAAAGTTGACCAAAAGTCAAAGTTTGACTTTTCAGTGCAGATGAAATTTCATCAGATGATCTAGAAATTGACTGATGAAGTTTGTGAGCTTCTGTGATGTTTTGAATCCAGAAATTAGGTCAACATGTTGTATTGAAGATATGAAGACCAATCTCCAAGCAACAAAGTCATTCATTGATCAGAAAATCAGTGATTGCTTATCCTCGATGAAAACCCTAATTGGTCGATCCTTGATAGATCATGAGGAAAAATTGGATATCTAAAGATACGAGGTTGATTATTTGATTAAGATGGATCAATTGAGGTGAGTGAAACTCAAACCCTAATTTATTGCCTCTTGAATCAGATGAAAAATTGATGAAACCATAATTTTGACCTGTAGAAGCCACACCCGATTAATTCTGTTCTGAACTGTTAGTGATGCAGTGATGCAAATGTAAGGTGGTATATTAGGTCAAAAATTGGGGTATGACAGATGCCTCTATTTAAGTTTCTTTAACCTGAGATATGAAGATGAAGATCTTCGTCTCGATAGGTGTGAAGAGACTTAAATATCAGAATACGCAAATTTTGGACCTAAGATACCAAAAGATGCGAGTGATGCAAAATGATTGCAAAAAGTTCACCCAGGAAATATCAAAGATTGATATGATGGGGAAAGATTGTGAGGATGACTCGATCTATTTAAGAAAAGAGAATCCTGTTTGTTGGGAAACAAGCAATATGTTTCACTGGGAAAATAGATTCACAATGTAAGTGAAAATCTGTTTCGCTTTGGGAAACGAGGGGATTACCTTCTGTCAGCCTTGTGACAATGTTTAAGGTAAGTGAAAATGATATTACCAATTATCAGCCTTGTGATAGTTTATGGTAATGGGTTCTGAAGAAATTACCAATTATCAGCGAAGTGATAACTGTAACAAGGTAATTCTTTAGAAAATTGCTGAGTATTCAGCCTTGTGAATAATAGTCAATGATGGAAACAGATCTCAAATGAGTTTCTATTTTCACAGCCACAATCTTGCCGGGTATCTTTCTCTTGAGAAGATGCGGGCATTTTGATTGAAAAGACACAGGTTTTCTTTTTAGACAGAAAGACAACTGTGGGGATTTCTTTGAACTGTCATGGTTTGAACTTACTGAGAAGAACAATCATTTTATGACAAATTTCGAGATGAAAAGAAAATAAGCAGCCCAGAAGACGAGGCTATTGCTTACTGTTTGCAGGTAAATTTCTCTGTGAAATCTAAGCCTGAGTTGGCTTAGAGACAAGATTCAATCCAGGAATAAACTGGAAAGAATCGGTCAATCAAGACTTTGCTCCCAATGAGGAATGATCTCAGCTCGGGAACAGGAGAGAAAAATGTATTTTTCTGCTTGGGGATAATCTACTGGAGAGATGACATACCCACATGAGTACATGTAACCCAAACCAGTGATAGAAGCAAACATTTGAGAAATGCAGAAATGCATTAATGATGCTATTATGTGTGAATGATGAATGTTATGAATGTCATATGCATGCTGACGATATTTTGACAAGACAACAAAAGGGGTATTTGGGAAAAGGACTACGTCACAGTTCAAACAAATACTCAGCAAAATCTGCAGCCATGGTGTAGACGTTACTGATGATGAATCTGAGTTGCATGCTTTAAACTTTCCGAAAAAGGAATTTCATTGGCAACCTTGTTGGGGACCGTTCTTTGAAGATCTCCGCTAAGGAAAAGAAGTCTGCTTTAGCAGCTGTTTTATCTTTCAGAGGTCGGAACACTCATGGAGAAAATTGTCGAAGTTCTTTCTGTGTTCGTAGTTCAAAGGAACATTTCACTCTTATTTCAAAATTTTGAAGTAAAAATTCATTTAAAACTTTTTTGTTTCAAAAGTGATTTTCACAATAAAAGCGTTATTTTGCAAAACAGAATAAATTAGGAATTGCAAACAAATGGGCACAAGGCTCAAATTTTATTGATAGAATGGTAATCAGCCAAAGGCGTGATTCCATGAACTATTTACAAGAGTTGGAAATGATAATTTATTTGGAAAAGGCTACATTGAAAGCAAATAACCGCTATTATCCCTAACAACTTTGAATTCCAACTGTGCTTGTTGCTTCGTAAGATTTGATCAAGATCCGTCGATGGAAGATTCTTCGATTGACAAGTATGACGATGCGCACTTTGTCATTTTTGTATCCATATTTTTTGCCTAGATTGCCTTTTCGTGTTTTCAATCTATCGTGATAATTTCGCTTATTGTCTCTAATTTTGCCCGGACCGCCTTTTCGTGTTTTCACCACCGAGACGCTCATTTTTGCCTAAGCCGCCTTTTCGGTTTTCGACTTACCGAAATGTTCTTTTGTTTTTAGACAAAGTATTTTGATCGCATCAAGATTTACAGGATGCGGGAGTTCATCACCATCCATGGTTGTGAGAGTCATAGCACCGCCTGAAAAGCTTCTTTTGACAATGTACGGGCCTTCGTAATTAGGAGTCCATTTGCCCCTAAAATCTGGTTGAAAAGACAGAATCTTTTTAAGCATGAGGTCGCCTTCTCGAAATTCATGAGGTCGGACCTTTTTGTCGAAAGCTTTCTTCATCCTTCTTTGATATAATTGTCCATGACACAGGGCGGTCAGACGCTTTTCTTTGATTAAGTTCAGTTGATCGTATCTGTTTTGACACCATTCGGCTTCAGATAACTTAGTTTCCATGAGAACTCTTATTGACGGAATCTCAACTTCTACGGGGAGCACTGCTTCCATGCCGTATACTAGAGAAAAAGGAGTTGCCCCTGTTGAAGTGCATCAAGTACGATACCCATGCGAGCAAATGGCGATTTCATGCCGCCTTGTAAGTGATGACCATCTTCTGGACGATATTTTTGATGTTCTTGTTGGTAGCTTCAACGGCGCCGTTCATCTTAGGCCGGTAAGGAGATGAGTTATGATGCTCGATCTTGAATTCCTCACATAGTTCTTTCATCATTTTGTTGTTCAAGTTCGATCCATTGTCTGTAATGATCTTACTTGGAACTCCATATCGGCAAATGAGGTTGTTCTTGATGAACCTCACAACCACTTGTCTTGTGACGTTGGCGTAAGATGTTGCTTCGACCCATTTGGTGAAGTAATCAATAGCCACTAGAATGAAACGATGTCCGTTGGACGCTTTTGGTTCGATCATCCCAATCATGTCGATGCCCCACATGGAGAAAGGCCACGGAGAGGAAAGAACGTTGAGTAGAGTCGGTGGCACATTGATCTTATCTGTGTAGACCTGGCACTTGTGACATCTTTTGACGTGTTTACAGCAATCAGATTCCATTGTTATCCAATAGTATCCTGCTCTTAAGATTTTTCTGGACATTGCATGCCCATTTGAATGGGTTCCAAAGGACCCTTCATGCACTTCATGGATTATTGTGTCCGCTTCATGTCTGTCGACGCATCTGAGCAGGACCATGTCGAAGTTTCTTTTGTATAGCACATCTTCATTCAGGAAGAAATTTCTAGAAAGCCTCATTAGAGTTTTCCTATCTTTGTGTGATGCCCCGAGTGGGTACTCCTGAGTTTGAAGGAAGCGTTTGATGTCGTGGAACCACGGTTTATCATCGATGACAGCTTCAGTTGTAAAGACATATGCAGGTCTTTCAAGGCGTCGGATACAGATCTTAGGCATATCGCTCCAATTGTTGACTTTGAACATGGAAGATAAAGTAGCTAAGGCGCCCGCCACTCGATTCGATCTCGAGGATATGATGCGATTCGACCTTGTTGAAGAAAGTCAACAAACGTCTTGCATAATCTCTGTAAGGAATCAAACCAAGATGATGGGTTTCATACTTGTCTTTGATTTGATTGATCACAAGGGCTGAATCTCCATATATGTCAAGGATCTTGATCCTCAAGTCGATGGCTTCTTCGATACCCATGATACAAGCTTCATATTCTGCGATGTTGTTAGTGCAATCAAATAGCAATCGCAAAACGGATATGAGAACCCTCGAGTAATGATGATCGCCCAATTCCATTGCCAAAACGTTAACTGCTCCGTCAAAGATTAGACCCCATCTAGATTCTGGATCAGGACCTTCTTCGGGTAATGGTTCGTCACAATCTTTCATCTTTAAGTACATAACATCCTCGTCAGGGAAGTCAAACTTGAGAGATTGGTATTCGTTGAGCGGCTGATAAGCCAAGTGATCGGCAAGAATGCTTCCTTTGACCGCTTTTTGAGCACGGTACTAGATGTCATATTCAGATAATAGCATCTGCCATAGAGCGATTCTTCCTGTTAAGGCAGGCTTTTCAAAGACGTACTTGATTGGATCCATTTTGGAGATTAACCAAGTCGTGTGATTGATCATGTACTGGTGGAGACGTTTCGAAGCCCACACCAAAGCACAACATGTTTTCTCGAGCATGGAATAACGAGTCTCACAATCTGTGAACTTTTTACTCAGGTAGTAAATGGCATGCTCTTTCTTACCGGTTTCATCTTGCTGTCCAAGCACGCAGCCCATGGAATCTTCTAGCACGGTAAGGTACATGATTAATGGTCTTCCTTCGACTGGAGGAATCAATATCGGTGGTTCGACGGTATTCCTTGATATCCAACGCTTTTGGCAATCTTCATCCACACAACCTCTTGATTTTTGCGGAGAAGCTTGAATATCGGCCCAAAAGTAGCAGTCATTTGAGAGATAAATCTAGAGATGTAATTCAAACGTCCAAGAAGTCCTCTTACTTGCTTTTCCGTATGTGGCGTAGGCATTTCTTGAATAGCCTTGACTTTGTCAGGGTCAACTTCAATACCTCTTTGACTGACGATGAAACCTAGGAGTTTTCCAGATCTTACCCCAAAGGTGCATTTGTTAGGATTCAGGAGTGAAATTTCCTTAATCACAAACAATTTCAAGAGATATTCTATATGCTCTTCTTCGTCGACTTTGCTATCATGTCGCCCACGAGACTTCGATCTCTTTGTGCATCATGTCATGAAAGAGAGTAGTCATTGCCCTTTGTAAGTTGCGCCTGCATTCTTTAACCCAAACGACATTACTTTGTAGCAAAATGTGCCCCATGGCGTGATGAAGGATGTCTTCTCCATGTCTTCGGAGCCATTCGATTTGATTATAACCGAGAAACCGTCCATGAAGGAAAAGACGTTGAACTTTGCACTATCCACTAGCATGTCGATATGCGGTAGCGGGAAATCGCTTTTGACTAGCTTTGTTCAACTCCTGTAGTCAACACACATTCGACCTTTCCGCCTTTCTTGGAGACAGCACTATGTTGGCTAGCCATTGAGGATATTCTGAGGTGACGAGGAAACCGTCAAGGCTTTTGAACTTCCTTTTGATTTTGTCGGCCATTTCGTGGTGAACTCTTCTCGCCTTTGTTTAAGTGGACACTCCGGTCTTAATGGCGGTGATGCTCCACGATGTCGGTATCTAAACTCGCATGTCTTGGTAAGACCAAGCAAACACATCAACATATTCTTTGAGAAGATCTATCGCTTTTCCCTTGACGCTGTTGCCGAGTAGAGCTCCGATGTTTACTTCTTTTTTGTCTTCCTCAGAACCTAAGTTGATTGCTTCCAAAGGCTCTTTGTGAGGCTGAATGATTCTTTCCTCGTGCTTAAGTAATCGAGAAATCTCATCCAGGATCTCTTCTTCAACTTCTTCCTCGGCGACTTCACTGGGGATTTCAAAGTTGGGAGAGAGCATAGAGTTATTGCTTTCAATGGATTTGTCCATTTGTTAATCTGCATTTTTTTTATTTATGTTTGATTAATTAACTTTCCCTTTTTTAGACAAAGTTAATGTGAAAGTATATGCAAATCTTTTATTATTATTATTTGTTTTGAAGATTTTTTTTTTGTGAAGATTTTTGTTGTGTTTTTTAGGATTATCATTTCCAAGAAAGGGTAAAAATGAAAAACAAACACAAAGTGTGGAATTAAAACAACGCGTTTATTTATGATTCACAATATGAAACAGGGCCCTAAAATACAAATTCATCTGTCTTGGGCAAGACAAAGAGAAATTATTTAAAAGCTAAACCCTATAAAACATCTCTTCGCTTTGGGCGAGGCGAGAGTTCAAAACAAGAGCAAAATAAACTACTTAGAACTATGAACATTAGTCCGAACTTCAACAGGTTTCCAATAGTAGCGAACTCCTTGGATGTCAAGATACTCTGGTAGTTTTCCACTTGGCTTAATTCTTGAATAGACTTTAGTCGCTGGTCGAACAGGCCTTGAAGACTCTGGACGGTTGACCTTGCCTTTCGTGCTGCTGAAACAATCTTCTTCTGCTTGATGGACAGATCCAGAAGCATGGGATACAACATATGTACTTTCTATTGGCATTCGTGTTGAATTCTGGGGATGTACTCTCCAATCTTCTGAGTGAAGAGACTCATTGTCGGCGACACTTTCCAATTCGTATCCCGAGTCGTATCCCTGATCTTCGAGAATTACTGATGTAGTGATAGTTAAGATCTGGTTTAACAAACTCCGCAGGTGCGTTAAAGCAGAGATCTTCATTCGGAACCTCAATTGGTTGATGAGACCGAGAAGATGTATATAACTCTTCTGGTTGACTAGGATACTCAAAAGAATCATCCCATCCAGTGGGTTGGATGTCTTCAATTCTGATTTTTGAGCTTTCAGGCGCAGTGTATTTCACCATGTAGTCAAACTTTCCACTTGGTTCTCCCAAGGTATCCCAAACTTCAGAGGGGACAGGTGGATTTTCATTCTTTTGTAGGGACATGCCTTTGAATTGATCAGTCGGAGGATAGAAGGGTGCATACGATTCTTCTTGAGACACATATTCAGAGCTGGTAAGATAAGTGCTCCACTCTTCAGATCTAGAGATATTGTCTTCATCACCATCATCGGTAAGAACGTTAACCTCTTGAAGAACCGGGTTTAAGAAACCCCCACTATGGAATACTTCTCTGATTGGACGAAGTGCTTCATCCCTTTGATTGTCTTTTGGAAATACTGGAGCAAATACGAGCCCAGCCTTTGTCTCGTTGTTGACAGGTTTTATTACTTGTCCCCAACCTGCGGTATTACCATCTTTCACCATTTGCGCTGCTTCTTTGTAAGAGGAGATAGATGATCTGCTTTTGCTTGTAGATTCACCTTCTAACGAATGTCCTGGGAACTGTGTCCCTTCAACGTCGTTGGCTGTGATGAAAGAAAAGTTGGATAAATGGCTTACTAGCAAAGCTTGTTCACCGATGATGGTCACTAGCTTCCCATTTACTGTGAATTTTAGTTTTTGATGGAGAGTGGATGTCACTGCTCCTGCTTCGTGAATCCATGGTCTTCCTAGCAAACAACTGTAAGCAGCTGGAACGTCCATGACCTGGAAGGTGATTTGGAAAATATGTGGACCAATTGTCATCGGAAGATCGACTTCCCCAATAACAGATTTCCTGGACCCATCAAAGGCCCTTACCACTATGTCATTGAACTTCATTTGCGTTCCTTTGTAAGCTAAACGAGCGAGAGTCGTTTTTGGCATTACGTTTAAGGATGAACTTGTATCCACTAGTACGTTGGATAGAGAATCTGATTGGCAAATCATTGAGATATGCAGAGCCAAATTGTGATCTTTTCCTTCCTCCTGAAGTTCTTCATCACCAAGCTTAAATTGTTGCAAGTCGTTATGTTGCCTACAATTCCACCAAATTGGTCAGAGTCACATTGTGATCTACATAAGCTTGATCTAGAACTTTCACCAAAGCTTCTCGGTGGGCTTCGGGATTCAGAAGTAGAGATAATATTGAAATCTTGGAGGGAGTCTGCATCAGCTGATCCACAACTCTGTACTCGCTTTTCTTGATCAACTTTAGTATCTTGTCGAAATATGAGTTAACATTGGTTCCATCAGACGGACCAACATTTATATTTGGATTATCTACAAGAATCCCCATGGGATTCTCGGGAGGTGTACTAACTGGATTTAGCCCCACAACGGGAACAACAGGTCGCTTTGGGAGCAACGGAGCATGTACGCGTCCACTTCGCGTTACTCGTCCTATCACATTTATGTTAACATCCGTTGAAAGAGTTGGCATGGGTTTCTCCTTCCCATCTTCTATCATAGTTGCACTGTATTGATAGGGAATTGCTTTGTTAGAAATGTATGGAACAGGACCAGGCGGACAGATCACCAAGGGAGATTCTGAAACTTTTGGACCATTGTATTCAATTTCTACACATTCGGGCACATTGAAACAGGGGATAATGACGTTTACTTCGGGAATTTCCGAGTTGATATCTGAGACTAAAAGCTCATGCGGAAAATGCCCTATCGTATTCACGTCATAATCGTTTCTATTTTTGAAGATTTGAAGATCGCCAATGTCTATTAACCGTTGAATGTCTGCCCTCACAGTTGGGCATCCTCGAAAGTCCTTGAAGCAGATTCTGCAGGCTACGTAGTCGTGTTTAGAGAAGGCGCCCATTGTACTGTATGTACCATGGAGTTGTACTAAACTTTCTCTTATCAGATTCACATCAGTGATAAGATACCGATCTGTATTCCTTAGTATCAAATTCACAGCATGTCCACTATGATTGGGAAGTGGATTTGCTTGCATATTTGGATTTGTGTTCCTGAAGGAGAGAAGATTAGACCTTACTAACCTTTGTACCTCGGCTTTCAGTGCTATGCAATGCTCAAGATCATGACCCAGTGCCCCTTGGTGAAAAGGGCAAGATACGTCTGCTTTGTACCACCATGGTAATTTTTCTGGTACCGGGGGTGGTAACCTTGTTTGTACAAGATTCCTTTCTATTAATGCAGGATATAATTTCGAGTACGTCATTGGAATTGGATCAAACTGTGAGACCCGAGGTGCACGGTTCTGATTGTTGATTTGTTGAGCCTGCTGTCGAGGCTGTTGAGTTTGCTGGAATTGCGGAGCGATTCCTGTATTTGAGCTTGTGTTCACAACTGGTGTTACGGCAGCTACCTGTTGTTGTTGACTGACATTCTTCCTTGGTTTCCCTCGGGATACCATTCCTATGTCATGTTCTTTCCTTTTTGGAAAACTGGTTCCAACCTTCTTGGTTCCACTAGAAGATCCTATTTCTTTGACTAGGCGTCCTGTTCGAACTCCTTCTTCTAGTCGCATTCCCATGCTTACCATCTCGGTGAAATCTCCGGGAGCGCTGGCGATCATTCGTTCGTAGTAAAATGGGCCAAGAGTGTTTAAGAAAACCTTGGTCATTTCTTTCTCCTCTAACGGTGGGTTGACTTGGGCAGCAATTTCCCTCAAACGTTAAGCGTATTCTTTGAACGTCTCTTTTTCCTTCTGAGACATGGAGCGGAGTTGATCTCGATCTAGAGCCATGTCCAAGTTGAATTTGTATTGTTGGACAAAGGCTTCGCCTAGGTCATTGAATGTTTGGATATTCGCACTGTCTAGTCCTATGTACCACTTCAGCGCGACGCCTGTGAGACTATCTTGGAAATAGTGAATTAACAATTGATGATTGTCGTTGTACGTAGACATCTTCCTAGCGTACATTGTAAGATGACTCTGCGGGCAGGAATTTCCTTTATACTTTTCAAAGTCGGGGACTTTGAATTTAGCGGGTATCCTTACGCGAGGAACTAGGCACAGATCGTAGGCGTTTTTCCCAAACAATTCCTTTCCACGGATTGTTTTGATCTCTAGCTGCATCTTGAGGAGCTGTTCCTGGAGAGTTTCCATCTGGCCACGAGGATTCGTGTTGTCGCCTGGTGTCATACCCCAAAATTTGCCCTCCTATTTCTCAAGACATTCCATACATCCATGCTCAAGGATTCCTCAAGAGTTGATCAGACAAACTCTCTCCTAGACAATCAACCCAAACTAGGGTTTGGTCATCCTCAGATCCAGATGGACTTCCAACATCTCCAATGGTCATCATGCCTCCTCATATGCTTCAAAGACTCTCCATGTCAAGTTTCAAGCCTCACAAGTCAAGTTTCCTCAGACAATTGCTCAGATGGTTGAAAATCAGTTGTATTGGTCAAAAAGTCAACTGTGGTCAACATACAGTCAAACTTCCTGATTTTTGGTCAACATTCTCATTTTGAAGTTACATCCATCATTTGATCAAGGGTTGATCATGATTCATCAAGAAAACTCAAGATTTGCTCAAAAGTCAAACTTTCCAAATTAGGGTTTTTTAGTGAAAAGTCAACTGAACTTTGACTGAGCATAACTTCTTCATACTTTCTCAGAAATTTTTCCACCAACTCTTGTTTTTAAGGAAATTCAATTCTCTACAACTTCATGTCTCACAAGAATGTTCAAAAAATGCTTCATTTGGAAGGTATGGATCAAAACATTACAGGTCATTTTCAAAGTCAACAAAAAGTCAACTTTTTGTTTTGAAGATATATTGAGCATGGTAACTCCAATTGAGATGAAACCAAAGAGGTTGTTTAGAGGACTCTTAGAGCTTTCTAAAAAGTCCAAGAACGCTCAAAAATGTGGAAAATTGAGCAAAATACACCATTCAGAAGTTGGGCATTTTTGAACAATTGCACAAAAGGAGATATATGTCAAAATCCAATTTTTTCCAAATGGGCCTATAATTTTATGATCCAAACTGGTTCATAATATTATTTGTGACCTATTGATGCTTTGCCATGACCACATTTTATTTTATTGATTTATTTTTGAATTTAAAACCATTTAATTCAAAATTAAATTATATAAAATATGAAAATAAGATATATTTTCAAAAGGAGTGGATTTTTATCAAACTTGAGGTCCAAGATAGCCCATGGAACATACCAAATTCGTGCTAGCTCTCACATTGAAGAGAAAATCAAATTTTTTTCCAAAATTTGATTTTATTTGAAAGAGAAATTTATTGCATTCAATATCCAATATTTTTTCACTCTCTTTTCTCTCCTAATTCACTCTATAAATACCAAGCAAGATGCACATCAAAGGACACGAAACCCTAGCCCAATACACAACCCTTATTTTGCCAAAAATTTTCTCAAAGTTGTGAATTTCAAATTCTACTTTCCAGCCAGTTTCAAGGTGTTCTAAGTCCTCCATTGTGTTCCTTGATATCCCAGCAAGCAATCCCAACTCTTACTCATAAAACCATCCGAATCGTGCCTATACATTGCTCCGATTTGGTATATTTGTGAAATTCAATTTCATTATTAATCATGCTAACCATTTTCATATGTTTGTTTGTGTTCAGGATGATCATTAGAATGTATTTGATACCTTACATGCAAGCATACACGTAGAAATCTCGTGTTGCCATTGTTAGGGTTAGAAAACTGGAGAGCTTCAAACTGGCTTGTACAGTTGTTTTCAGGACAAACGGAGGCCACCATTGAACTCGCCATGGTCGATTTAGGGGGGTAGGGTATCCCTTTGCTTTTGTTTTTGCCTATTTTGCAGGTTTTGAAATCGGGCTAGCCGGAGAAGATGACCGGAGCCCTAGCTCCGGCGCTGACTCAGGCGAAGACTGGCTGGAGGCAAGCGTGGCACAATGGCGCGTTATAATTCGTCCATTCAATCTGATCCCGGCCCACGCGTGCTGACTTGGTTTGGAACATTCCCAAGACACGTGATCATTCAAAAACAATTGATTTTGGTTTCTTTGACACGAAATGCAAGATGGCTCAGTGGTTAAGGGTGTGGAAGATTCCTCAAAGGTCAGTGTTCAACCGGACAGGACCAAATGCTTTTCTCTTTGCAAAACTTCATATTTTTTCTATTTTCTTATTTTATTTTCTTTTAATATTTTTCATTCAATTTAATTTATCTTTCATAATTTTTATCATGCATTTAAAAAACACCAAAAATATTTTTCTTTTTTGCATTATTTTCAGAAAATGTTTATTTAATTTATAAAATTAAAAATATTATTTTTGCATGCATATTTAATTTAATTTCTATTTTATCATTTAAATCACTTTTAATTATTTTAAATTATTAAATTAACTCCAAAATTCCCAAAAAATTATTTTAGCATATTAAGGTTATTTCTAGCATGAAAACTTTTTCTCATTCAAAAATTATTATTTTTACTAACATTTTCCTCTTATTCAATTTCCTCGTATTTTCCGATTTCTCATCCTTTCACAAAGTTACGCCTTGACAATATTTATCGCTTTTCTTTTCCAATTATGTAATCCTATGGGATGTAATAGTTTAATTAGGACCTTTATTTTCCGTGACTTTCAATTATGTATCCGCCCCAAAGCCATGTAATAGCGTAGGACTTTATCTTTCCGACTTTACATTTCCGCAATTTATTTTCCGCACCTATAAAGCTAGTAATTAGGCGTGTATGGCAAGATAAAATTGGACATAGAACACCATAATTTGCAAGATAATATATTTGAATTGACACACTTTTCACACATGCACCCCTTAGGTAATTCTCTCTGCCTTTACGAATACAAATGGTCAAGTCCTCGAACGAGGTATTCTAGCCTGCCTACTTAACAAATCATCATAGTCCCTTCGATACAAAGATCATAGACCCACGATGTCGCCTACGAATACATGATCTTGACCCTGATTGTCGCCACGAAAATGATGATAGTCCTTCGAATGTGCTAGGATACTTCCTACAAGTTGCCTTCTATGACCATCCGATGTCCCTTCGAATGTCCCGCTTACATCCAACGAATAGGGTTACCTACCAACTAATGGTATGGATAGCACTATTCTAAAGGAACGCAAAATAACATGAAAACGACCATTCTGAGTAGGTAATAAGACTTTTAGTTGCTTGCTCTATCAAAATGCTTTTCACACCTCACACTTTTGTCAAAGTTCAATTTCTTTTTAAAACAAAACATTTCCAAACACTTTGTATACATTCCTACATGAATCATTACAAAGTCAAAGCGAAATGCCTTTTTCAAAACATTTTGTCAAACACACGAAAGCACAATTTTAAAATGATCTAAGAGCAACTAAGAGCCTTGAGATAACTACGGATGGAAAGGGGTGCTAATACCTTCCCTTTTCATAACCTTCTCCTTACTCGTAATCTAACGAAGGTCTTTTCTGTTCTTTTCACCTTCCCTTAATTGGATAAAAGAAAAGTCGGTGGCGACTCTTGCTATCCACATTTGCGATACAAAATCTCAAAGTCAGTTCAAGACATAATCGGCGACTGGGAGACACCCTAAAGAGAGAATGCCTTAGGATTTATAGATCATTTTTACTGCTTTTTGTTTGACTTGTATGCTTTATCTTTAAGGGTTGCTTGGGTATTATATTTGTGGGGGATCCTACACCGGATCCGGGTTTCCTTTTAGGTAAGTAGCAATAAATCGTCGCGACCGTTAGACGATATCGAAACGTCAACATGATGGCTACGTTAGTGTGACACTTTGGATGTCCCGATACTCTTCATTTCCAAGTTGAGGATAGTATTTGGCTTCTGCGTGGTATCATCAAGCACTAACTAAACTTTTAGAACTTTAATTGACCCATCTTGGCCATTAGAAGGTAGTGAGATGACCGGCTTTGGTGCGACTAAGGTTGGTCGATACTGATGCTACGCCATTAAGACTTTTGGGATATTTTCTCGACCACTGGTAGTCGATTGAAATAAACGCCACGAGAAAGATCAATGATATGAGATTCCTAGAACCCTACTATTATAGACAGATGAACCAACTCAAACTTTTGGTAGGGTAATCACCTATACCTCTTGCAAGCTTTAAACCTAGGCTCATTGTTTGATTTGATTGTGTGTGCCAAACATGACATCATGACATCATTTGCATTGCATATCATTTCTAACTATTTCAAGGACCTAGGGATTTATTTTTGCTCTATTTTGTAGGACTATGGCTTCTAGAAAGACTATCCGAATCAACTTCGTGGGTATACCTTCTCAACTCAAAGAATTGGTTTCAGAGATTCCCGATCATGCCCAGTTTGTCAAAAGACATGGTTATCTACTCGATTAGGTTATCTCCGGTTTTGAAGAAGATATGATGCACGTTCTATTCCAGTTCTTCGATCCGAAACACCATTGCTTTACATTCCCAGATTATCGTTGGTTCCTACCTTGGAAGAGTTCTCTGCTACTTGGGGTACCTATTCTTGACCAAATGCCATTCACCGGTTTAGAAAAGGTTCCTAGGTAAGACATGCATCAAAGATTACATCTAAAGCGCGACATCAAGCCAATTGGGAAACCAAGTGGAGTTAAGGGTTTACTTGCCAAGTTTCGATAAAGAAAGCCCGAGAATTCCTCAAAGTTATGAGTTTCCATGCATTTGAAGACATTGTGGCCTTGCTAATTTATGGTTTGATTCTATTCCCTAACTCGGATCAATTCATAGATGTCAACACCATCAAGTTATTCCTTACCCGTAATCCTGTGCCTACTTTACTTGGAGCCATCCTACATTCTCTCCACACTCGTACAATCGAGACAAGGAACTCTCATGTGTTGCATACCGTTACTTTCTAGGTGGTTTATTTCGCACCTTCCTCCATCAGTTTTGAAGAACGAACAAAGGTTGAAGTGGTCTCAAAGACTAATGTCACTCTCTCATTCAGATATCCGTTGGTGTCTTTTCTCTCAAAAGGACTTCACATTTATTGAGCGTTGTGGAGAATTCCCTAATGTACCACTCCTTGGTATAAGGGAGGTATCACTTACAACCTTCCTCTAGTTTGGTTTTGCTCAAGAGATGGTCCACATGATATGCTTTCCAAGATTTTGTGTTCGACTACAACCATGATCTCCGATTACCGACGAAGGTTCATACACTGGGGCATGGTAAAGAAGATCGATACCAAGACTTGGGGCACCAAAACTCCATTCCTTGGGAACCTTACCTCAAATGGTGCGAGCTCGAGCTCAAAACCTCATGATGCCATTCACTGCTCTACCAAGAATTATGGAAGTTGTTGCTATAGGTGACGACCCTAACTTTCTCCATCCCGACATGCCTACCGATTTTGAAGACTTGAAGAGATCCCGGATTCAACTAAAGAAGAAAGGGATACATTGAAGCTCGTTCTATTTAAGCGAGAAGAAGGTGCTAGAGTTGACCAAGCTACTTCACGAGGAGCGCAACATCAACGCCTACCTCGGCACCAAGAGGAAGCGCCCATGGGAGACTTAGAGCTTTAGGATTATTATGTTTTCTTTTATTGTTTTGAACCATCTTTTGTACTTAAAAAGAAAAGAATAAAAAGAGAACTAATAAATGTTTGTTCGTGCTTGTCTAACAAATTTAAATCCTTAAGGTCCTTGAAAACATTGCATTGCATTCGCATAAACATCGCATAGCATGGCATAACATTGCATAACAGTACATCAAGATTGGTTTCTCATTTTCTCGCTATTTATTTTAGCAGAAATGGCTCTTGAACAGATATCAAAGATCTCCAAGTTCGAATGCCCGCCCAGCAGATGTTCACCAGCTTGGTCCAAGGCCAAGAAGATCTGAAGAAGCTCATCAATAGAAAGAAGAAGGTTGTTGGTGTTCTCAACATGGGTAGACGTTACAAAGGTGGTCCTAAAGTGGTCAGCCGAATAGAGCTCTCAGAAGGAAGTGTCAAGACTGAGGGAAGTGTCAAGGGACATGAAGAAGACCAGCGTGAGCCCCGAGAAGAGAGAGAAGATCACTATGATAATGACCAATACTGATGAAGATGACAAATACAAGCAACTCAAGACCGTCGAATCTGTGGAAAATCGAAGATGTCGGGCTGAATTTTGATGACCGAGTCTTGTTCCGGTGTGGTGATTCCTCCCAAATTCAAAGTTCCTACTTTTGCCAAGTATGATGGCATTCTTGTCCAAGTTGAAGTCCTATGTTCAAGATCAACCCCACACCGATGATGAAAGTTGTGGATGCATTATTTTCAAGAGAGTTTGTCCGAACTCAATTGGAGTGGTATTATCACCAGAGAATGACCGATCCGTACTTGGAGTGACTTGCCGATGCTTTCAGGCATGATGAGTACAATGTGAATTGACACCCACTGCATGCAACTCAAAGCATGTCTATGGGTCGTGATGAGAAGTTCAAGGAGTATGCTCGAAATGGAGAGATCTAGCGGCGAGTTCAACCACCCTTGTCCAATAGGAGTTGGTTGATATGTTCATGGAACACCGACAGTCCCATTCTTCAATCATCGATTGAAACTCTTCGGATTCACCGAATGATATTGACAGAGAGCGATTGAAGTCGGTATCAAGAGGGAAGATTCATGTAGAGACATCCTCAAATGTCGCAAGAGATCTTTGGTAAGAAAGAAGCCAATGTGTATGGTCGAAAAGTCGAGCCAAGAACACCGTGCTCAATCTGTGGGGGCGCTTGTGATCTCCAATCCTACATCAAGACAACCTCACGAGACAACGCAGAGCCGTAACGCCCACGAAGACAAGCTTTTTAAGATCAACATGCCATTGTCGCAAGCCTTGCAACACATGTTGAAAGCGAGTGATTACTTTGAGGATCCTCCCGAATATCAACACTTCCTCTCCGAGATACAATCCTAATGCTAAGTGTGCTACCACTCCAACAGCCCAGGCACGACACGACAACCGCTGGCTCAAGAACAAGATTCAAGATATGATTGAAGCTAAGCAGATTGGGTTTGATCCTCCCATTGAGACTCCAAATGTGATCAACGCGCCTATGCCTAACCATGACAAAAGTTCCAATGTTGTTGGTGAGGATACTTATGTTTTCAACATAGATGACTTGACCATTCCTCCGATGATCTAAGAAGAATTTGCCGCAAGTGTCAACCAGGATGCCCAGAGAATTGTCGTTGGTGCCCATCTGCGCCTGACGGTTGCGCTTGGTTGAGAAGACGTGTTCGGTGCATGATGGATAACCGTGAAATACTATTCCTGAAACCACCTGTGAAGAGTCTTTGTGAAGATATGACTAAGAACGAAGATCAAGATGTGAGCAAGTATGATGTGGGATACCTTGGGCAGCCAAGTGGAAAGTTTGATTATATGGTGAAGTACTCTGTTCCTGAGAGCTACAAGATTCCTATTAAAGATGTTAAAGTGACCGGATGGGGTGACAATTTCCCAGAAGACTATGCCGATGTTAACACAATAAGGATTTCCTCTCACGATCCCGTGCCTAGAGTGGCACCTCTCATCATTACTTCTCCTAGACCTATCCCATATTCCTCCGACAAAGCTATCCCTGGAATTATGGATCCGAGGTTTACTATCATGGCGCAAGCAAGACCCTCCGACCATGGAGGATCTTATGATTGAAGCTACCATTCCGACATTGACAACATCACCGATCAAGTAAGGTGACTCAAACCGAAGAGTGTTCTCTCCATATCTCTCCTCCAAAGACATCTGCGACCAAACCGTGATTCCACTGCTCAATCCATTCCCCAAGCTAGAGGAAAGGCAGAACTCATCCCGCTTCATGTAGTACCAAAGGAAGTTGTCAAGACACCTCCAAACAAGAAATGGAGGAAATTCAAGATTATCAAGAAGAGTGACTACAATGTCAGGAGCTGGGACAGACTCATTCAAGATCTCCATGCTTGCTCGCTCTTGTGCTCGAGGCTCATGCTAAAGCCTTGGTGAAGTTTCTAAAGAATGCCACGCACCGCAAGACACTACCGATCAATTTGAAGTTTGTATTGCTAGCCTGGCTGCCAACAACGGCCTAGGCTTCTCTCGATGTCGATTTGACTCTCGCCGAAGGAACACAACAAAGCCTTGCACATCTCTCGTTGAATGCATGCTACATTGTCTCATGTTTTGTGGATACCTGTTCGCTTCAATATCCTACCAAAGAATGCTTTTGATCGACTTGATGTTGAAGGATTGGTTGAAGCCCAGTGACATTATTGTGAGAGCTTTTGATGGTTCTAAGCGTAAAAGATTGAGAGCTCATCACTGTTAAAGTCGGTTCCCGACTTTCGATTCCACTTTCTTTGTCATGGACATCCGCCCCACTCTACTCTGCCTACTCGGATGCCCTTGGATACATGGGGCAGGGCTGTTACATCCACCTTGCATCGTGTCAAGTACCCTGTGAAGGGAAAGTTGTTACAGATGTGGTGAAGAAGAATATATGGTCACCATCTAATTCCGCTACCTGAGATGGAAGGCGACTTTGAGACTCCCCGTCAAGCTTTTGAAACAATCCTGTGGTCATGCCCGTGACTCTCCTTACTCTTCGGTTACACAAGCTCCTCCTAAGATGGCCTCACGAAAGATGCTCAGCCGCATTGAAGAAGGTGGTAGATTTTGGGGTCGCCTCCCCGATCTTCCTTTCAAATTTGATAAGACGGTTTAGGCTTCACCATCAAGGGTCAAGATGATACGCCGCGAACGTGCCGGCCAACTTCCTTTCCGTGAGCCGAGTGGAATCCATGCTAGAGGACGACGACAACGACTTTCGACATCGCAATTGGATCTTCCCAACTCCGACAACGGACTCAAAGAATTGGAAGATCAAGACGCCATACCAATCTCCTTTAGACAGAGTAATTGCTCTTGTTTTGTTTTGCTTTTCGTATTTTCTATGTTTTGAACAATGAACTCTAAAGCCCAGTGCCTTACCCGGCATCGTGGCTCGTTTATGAGGTTATTATCGTCATTTGCATATTTTCATCCAATAAAATCGTTGGACTTTGCATTCAATTGTTGCTTGTTTTCTTTACTTTATCACCCTTCAAAAAGCTATGTGTTTCTTACACACACCCACGTGATACATGCAGTAATCACTCCGAATCATTGCTATGCTATTGCTAAATATGACTTTGATAATCCGATCTACCAAGCCAAGACGAAGGTGAGGAAGATGTGAAGTGCTGGAGAACTTGTCTCGCTACAGAAGAAGAACGAGTCATACAGCCACATGAAGAGCAAGTCGAGGTTGTGAATTTGAACTGATGAAGATGTAAAAGAGATCAAGATAGAGCGGGTCTCGAGAATAAGTGTTAAAGAAAGATTGGTTCGGATGCTACGATATATATTGAGGTTTTGCTTGGTCATATGAAGACATGCCAGGTCTAGACATTGACATTGTGGTACACCGGTTACCAACAAAAGAAGGTTTTCTCCCAGTAAAACAGAAGGTTCGTCGTATGCGTCTTGAGATGTCTGAGAAAATCAAAGCCGAAGTTATGAAACAGTTCAACGCCGGTTTCTTAGCGTTACTACTTATCCACATGGGTTGCAACGTGGTACCCGTACTCCAAGAAGGATGGCAAGGTACGAATGTGTGTGGATTACAGAGATCTGAACAAAGCAAGTCCGAAAGACGATTTTCTGCTTCCTCATATTGACGTTCTGGTTGACAACACCGCGCAGCATAAAGTTTTCTCCTTCATGGATGGTTTCTCCGGTTATAATCGATCAAAATGGCCTCAAGACATGGAGAAGACTACTTTTGTTACATGGGGCACTTTCTATTACAAGGTTATGCTGCCGGATCGAAGAACGCGGCGCCACTTATCGCGCGCATGGTGACATTATTTCATGACATGATTCATCACGAGATGAGGTCTACCGACGACATGATAGCTCGATCACGATCAAGAAGAGCATCTCGATCATTTGTAGAAACTATTTGATGTTGAAGAAGTATAGATTAAGACTCAATCCCAACAAATGCACTTTGGAGTCGATCCAAACTCCTGTTTGGTCGATGGAAAAGGTATTGAAGTCACCCGCCAAGGTTAAAGCTATTCAAGAAATGCCAGCTCCCCGCATCGAGAAGGAAGTCAGAGGTTTTTTGGGCCGTTAGAATTACATTGCCAGATTCATTGCACATCTAACTGCTACTTGTGAACCAATCTTCAAGCTAAGAAAGATCAAGTAGTGGAATGGAACCACGATTGCGGATCTTTTGACAAAATCAAGGAGTACCTAGAATCCTCCTATCCCGATGCCATCAAGGAAGACCTCTTATCATGTACTTAACAGTGTTAGAGAACTCAATGGGTTGTGTGTTGGGGCAACATGACGAGTCTGGTCGAAAAGAGTATGCAATATACTACCTTAGCAAAAAGTTTACCGACTTTGAAACAAGATACTCAACCGAGAAAACTTAGATTGGTCAATGTCACGACTAAGACAAGATATGTTGACTCACACTACCTTGTTGATTTCCAAGATGGATCCGATAAAATACATATTTGAGAAACCAGCTCTCTCAGGAATATCCCGCAGGGGCATCTGTCAACGATAAGAAATTTTTGAGAAGGTTCGCATCCAAATTCTTCCTCAACAACAACATCTTGTACAAGCGCAATCACGATTTTGTGCATCTACCGTAGACCGAAAACAATGGAACATATCAAGGAAGAGTTTACAGGCGCATTTGGTACCCATTCCAGTGGACATACAATGGCTAAGAAGATTCTGAGAACAGGTTACTATTGGTCCACCATGGAAGTCGATCGTCACCGCTATGTTCGATCTTGTCACAAATGCTAGATATATGCAGACAAAGTGCACGTACCTCCAGTACCTCTGAATGTTCTAACAGCTCCTTGGCCTTTGCAATGTGGGCATTGACATGATCAAGAAATCAAGCCCACCGCCCAACGGACATCGCTTCATTCTTGTGGCAATTGACTATTTCACCAAGTGGGAAGCAATTTCGCTTGCATCCGTTACCAAGAATGTGGCTCGATTTATTAAGCACAATCTTATCCATCGGTATGACACTCCCGAAAGGATTATTACAGATAATGGCTCTAATCTCAACAACAAAATGATCACCGATCCGCACGCTAGCTCAAGATCAAGCATCACAACTCTTCTCCTTATCGCCTAAGATGAATGGGGCGTGGAAGCCGCCAACAAGAACATTAAGAAGATTATACGTAAGATGATGACTACAAAGATTGGCATGAGATGTTACCATTTGTTCTTCATGGTTACCGCACTACAAGACGAACATCAACGGGCAACCCCTTCTCTTGTATACGGTGGAAGGCCCCACCAATCGAGGTTCGAGATACCCTCAACCGTAGTCCTCCAGACGCAGAGTTGCGAAGACGATTGGATCCGATCGCCTTGACCAGATTAACTTGATCGATGAGAACGGCTCGCATCCATCCGCCATGGACAGTCTATCGTAAACGAATGATCGAGCATTCAACAAGAAGGTCAAGCACCGAGTCTACCAAGTCGGTGATCTAGTAGTCAAGAGCATCATTCTTCCACAAGGTGATCCTCAGGGCAAATGGACTCCCACCCATGAGGGACCATTTGTAGTCAAGACAAGATTTTCCCATGAGCTATGATTCTTAGCACCATGTATGGTGAAGACTTCCCACACCTGTGAACGCGACATAGTCAAAAATACTACGATAAAGAGACCCGCTAGGTCGATCGACCTAGGAAAAAATAAGGCATCCCGCGAACCAAAAAGGTTCGGGCAAAATTAAGGATATATATAAAATATGTACACTAAGTCGAAACCTGAAAAGGAGGCTTGGGCAAAAAGGGTATCCCAGACTAAAACCCGAAAGGGCGGTCTAGGCAAAAGTTAGGGATTTAAGCATTTACTCATGTCTCGTCCGTATCACCGCCGCATCACTACTATCAGCATTCAAGATTCAAATGGCGAAGATCAATTCACTCACTTTCCACTGACAACAAGGAGATGAGATAGTTGAAATATATGAGTACTAGCATAGTTGGAACTTAACGAGATTGTTTCCACATAGCTTTTTACTTTTCCTGTGTATAAACTACTTGGCCATACGCCACATTTCGAATAAATACAAGTTCTTTCTCTTTACGATTTTCACTGTTGTTGTTTGCATAAGGTTCAACGTTTGCTTTGAATGATTATATGCATCTAACAATAAAAAAATTGTTCACAAACATACATAAAGTGAACATACAAAAGTAATTACTACAGGCTCCAGGAATTGAGATGACGGCAGAAGTCACCAAAACATTTCCCCCGCAGAGCATGATCCCCACAGAGGTGTCGCTCACAACAAACCTTCCCCAACGGAATATACGTTAGTCCCTGAGCAGTGACAACAAATCTCCGAGAAGTGACGGTTCATCTCCAGCAGAGGTACTTATCCCCAGCAGGATATCTCTCAACAATCATCACCTCCCCCGCATCAGCAGTATCCAGACTTGAAACTTGGTCAGATGGTGCATCGGAGGAAACCTACCTCTTTTATTCCCCAAATGTAGATTCGACGGGCTCCAGATCCTTCTAACCCGGTCTCCCAGCAACTTTCAAATGCTCTCCAGCAGGATCTACACACAAAATCCCCAGTGGAACGCCTCCTAATCTTTTCCCAGCAGGGTCTATGCACAAGATCCTTGGCAGCGCGTCTCTCTATCTCCATCATCCTCAACCATATCTAGGCTCAAGACTTGGTCAGATAGTGCATCGGAGGAATTCAGGTTATCTTTCTTCTCAAGGTTTCCGATCCGCTTCATCCCAAGTAGATGTCGAAATCCTCAAGTAATACCACGCTTCTTCAAGATGGATATGTTTTGAAATACCACAACATCTATCATTCATAAATTACTCATAAAAGTCACAATTACACATATGTCATTCATACACATTGTCATGCATCATACTTTGCATAAGACTAACAATATTCTATCAAAGCTTCTTTTGTTTTCCCCAAACAGGTGAAAATCACTTCAAACAATGGTCAGATTAATGCCCGCCGACGGAAAACTATTCGAACGATCGCCTAGTTGTCCTCCGACAACTGGTCCGTGATTAATGCCCGCCGATGGGAAAACTATTTGAACGACCGCCTAGTTGTCCTCCGACAATTGGTCCGTGATTAATGCCCGCCGACGGAAAACTATCGAACGATCGCCCTAGTTGTCCTCCGACAATGATCCGTGATTAATAATTCAAGCTAGACGGAAAACTATCTCGAACGATCACAAGTTATCCTCCGATAATGCATTGATCAGACCAAGCACAACAGAAGTTGTCCATATTTTGTCAACTACTATCCCTCGTAGTAATCAAGACGAAGATCTATTCGACTCTCTTATTATCAAAGAACTATGAGTCTAGCGTACGACTCGCCTGCCTTGGATGGCATCTTAAGCCCATCTCGACTACTTGTCAACATTTCTCCACTTTTAGAATGTCATATTTGGTTAAAAAACCAATAACTTCATTCAAAGATGAGCACGAAGTCTAACGTACGACTCTCCCCGGATGGCATCTTAAGCCCATCTCCATGCTCCTTTCACTTCCAGGAACGTCTACAGAGCCTAGCGTACGGCTCACTCCCCAACATCGATCTTTCTGGATGGCATCTTAAGCCCATCTCCGACAACAATCTCGAGTCTAGCGTACAACTCATTCTCCAGCGAAGTCTCCAACTTCTCCAAATGGCATCTGTAAGCCCATTCCCGCATCACCGCCAGCAGCGAGTGCAAATTTTCAAGTGTATTTGAGTGTTCAATCATCTTCTACCTCCAAGTCACGAAAGGCAAAGCATACCAATCTAACCTTTCCAGTACAAGAAGATTGAACAGGGGCAGCTGTCATACCCCAAAATTTTCCCTCCTATTTCTCAAGACATTTCATACATCCATGCTCAAGGATTCCTCAAGAGTTGATCAGACAAACTCTCTCCTAGACAATCAACCCAAACTAGGGTTTGGTCATCCTCAGATCCAGATGGACTTCCAACATCTCCAATGGTCATCATGCCTCCTCATATGCTTCAAAGACTCTCCATGTCAAGTTTCAAGCCTCACAAGTCAAGTTTCCTCAGACAATTGCTCAGATGGTTGAAAATCAGTTGTATTGGTCAAAAAGTCAACTGTGGTCAACATACAGTCAAACTTCCTGATTTTTGGTCAACATTCTCATTTTGAAGTTACATCCATCATTTGATCAAGGGTTGATCATGATTCATCAAGAAAACTCAAGATTTGCTCAAAAGTCAAACTTTCCAAATTAGGGTTTTTTAGTGAAAAGTCAACTGAACTTTGACTGAGCATAACTTCTTCATACTTTCTCAGAAATTTTTCCACCAACTCTTGTTTTTAAGGAAATTCAATTCTCTACAACTTCATGTCTCACAAGAATGTTCAAAAAAATGCTTCATTTGGAAGGTATGGATCAAAACATTACAGGTCCTTTTCAAAGTCAACAAAAAGTCAACTTTTTGTTTTGAAGATATATTGAGAATGGTAACTCCAATTGAGATGAAACCAAAGAGGTTGTTTATAAGACTCTTAGAGGTTTCTAAAAAGTCCAAGAACACTCAAAAATGTGGAAAATTGAGCAAAATACACCATTCAGAAGTTGGGCATTTTTGAACAATTGCACAAAAGGAGATATTTGTCAAAATCCAATTTTTTCCAAATGGGCCTATAATTTTATGATCCAAACCGGTTCATAATATTATTTGTGACCTATTGATGCTTTGCCATGACCACATTTTATTTTATTGATTTATTTTTGAATTTAAAACCATTTAATTCAAAATTAAATTATATAAAATATGAAAATAAGATATATTTTCAAAAGGAGTGGATTTTTATCAAACTTGAGATCCAAGATAGCCCATGGAACATACCAAATTCGTGCTAGCTCTCACATTGAAGAGAAAATCAATTTTTTTCCAAAATTTGATTTTATTTGAAAGAGAAATTTATTGCATTCAATATCCAATCTTTTTTCACTCTCTTTGCTCTCCTAATTCACTCTATAAATACCAAGCAAGCTGCACATCAAAGGACACGAAACCCTAGCCCAATACACAACCCTTATTTTGCCAAAAAATTTCTCAAAGTGGTGAATTTCGAATTCTACTTTCCAGCCAGTTTCAAGGTGTTCTAAGCCCTCCATTGTGTTCCTTGATATCCCAGCAAGCAATCCCAACTCTTACTCGAAGCAAAACCATCCAGAATCGTGCCCTATACATTGCTCCGATTTGGTATATTTGTGAAATTCGAATTTCATTAATCATGCATTGCTAACCATTTTCATATGTTTGTTTGTGTTCAGGATGATCATTAGAATGTATTTGATACCTTACATGCAAGCATACACGTAGAAATCTCGTGTTGCCATTGTTAGGGTTAGAAAACTGGAGAGCTTCGAACCGGCTTGTACAGTTGTTTTCAGGACAAACGAAGGCCACCATTGAACTCGCCATGGTCGATTTAGGGGGGTAGGGTATCCCTTTGCTTTTGTTTTTGCCTATTTTGCAGGTTTCGAAATCGGGCTAGCCGGAGAAGATGACCGGAGCCCTAGCTCCGGCGCTGACTCAGGCGAAGACCGGCTGGAGGCAAGCGTGGCCCAATGGCGTGTTATAATTCGTCCATTCCATTTGATCCGGGCCCACGCGTGCTGACTTGGTTTGGAACATTCCCAGGACACGTGATCATTCAAAAACAATTGATTTTGGTTTCTTTGACACGAAATGCAAGATGGCTCAGTGGTTAAGGCGCTGGCTGTGGAAGATTCCCTCAAAGGTCACAGGTTCGAACCTGGACAGGACCAAAATGCTTTTCTCTTTTGCAAAACTTCATATTTTTTCTATTTTCTTATTTTATTTTCTTTTAATATTTTTCATTCAATTTAAATCCTCCTATCCTGATGCCGCCTGCCGAGGGAAGACCTCTTATCATGTACTTGACAGTATTAGAGAACTCCATGGGGTGTGTGTTGGGGCAACATGACGAGCCTGGTCGAAAAGAGCATGCAATCTACTACCTTAGCAAAAAGTTTACCGACTGTGAAACAAGATACTCACAAACAGAAAACGCAACGCTTTACTGGGTCGCTACCGATCGAGAAAGATATGTTGACCACACTACCTTGTTGATTTCAAGATGGATCCGATAAAATACATATTTGAGAAACCAGCTCTCTCCTGAAGAATAGCAAGATGGCAAATGATTTTGACTCGAATATGACATCCAAAGATAACTTCTCGAAAGCGATCAGGAAGTGTAGTAGTCGATCATTCGCTCATCAAGCCGTAGATGACTACTACCTATGCGCTCGAGTCCCGACGAGGATGTTTTACTAGTTACCGACAGAAGAACTGTGCCCGCATTTAAGGACCGAACAAGGATCCCGATGGACCATGGTCTTGATGGAGCCTCAAACGCACTTGGCAATGGCATTGGCGCCATCATCACATCCTCGCCGCGTGCATACGCCTTTCACCGCCCGGTTATGTTTTAGTTGCACCAACAATATGGCGAATACGAAGCTGCATTGGGTATTAAAGTCGCTATCGACTTAAGAATCAAGTTCTTGCAAGGTATGGAGACTCGCCTTAGTGATGGGGACAGATTAAAGGGATGGATGGCATCCGAATCTCATTCCATATCGAGAGCATGTTCCGAGTTTGATCCCCTATCAAGAGATTACTTTTGATCACATTCCACGAGAAGAGAATCACTAAGCATTTATCGCTACTATGTCGTCTATGTTCAAGGTTAGATGGGACAACGAGGCTCCCCGTCATCATTGAGAAGTTTGACGAACCAAAGATCGCTGTGGAGCTTGATACGTAAGAGAAACCTGGTACTACGCGTGAAGAGGTATCTCGAGACTCGGAATATCCCGCAGGGCATCCGTCAATGATAAGAAGTTCATGAGAAGATTTGCATCCAAATTCTTCCTCAAGAACGGATCTTGTACAAGCAGCAATCACGATTCGTGTTTATCTGCTAGACCCGGAAACAATGAATGTATCATGGAAGAGTTACACATGCTGCTGTACCCATCCCGGGCACACGGCTAAGAAGATTCCGAGAACAAAGTTACTATTGGTCCACCATGGAAGCTGCGATTGTCACCGCTTATGCTCGATCTTGTCACAAATGCCGACGATGCAGACAGTGCACGCACTCCAAGACTCGAATGTTCTAATCTCCTTGGCCTTTTGCAATGTGGGCATTGACACGATCGGAGAAATCAAGCCCACACTTCCAATGGACATCGCTTTATCCCCTGTGGCAATTGACTATTTCACCAAGTGGGCAGAGGCACCTAGTTCGCAGATCCGTTACCAAGAATGTTGTGGCTCGATTCATCAAACATAATCTTATCCGTCGATATGGCACTCAAGGGATTATCACAGATAACGGCTCTAATCTCAACAAGATGATCACCGAACTCTGCACGCAGTTCAAGATCAAGCATCACAACTCTTCTCCTTATCGACCTAAGATGAACGGCGCAGTAGAAGCCGCCAACAAAAACATTAAGAAGATTTTACAGAAGATGACAGTTACTTACAAAGATTGGCATGAGATGTTACCATTTGCTCTTCATGGTTATCACACTACAGTACGGACATCAACAGGGGCAACCCTTCTCTCTTGGTACGGTACGGAAGCAATCACCCATCGAGGTTCGACATCAACCAAAGTCCTCCAGGACGCAGGGTTAGGCGAAGACGATTGGGTCCAGACTCTCCTTGACCAGATTAACTTGATTGATGAAAAACGACTAGCGTCCATCTGCCATGGACAAATTTATCAAAAGCGAATGATCAGAGCATTTAACAAGATGGTCAAGCACCGAGTCTACCAAGTCGGTGATCTAGTAGTCAAGCGCATCATTCATCCACAAGGTGATCCCAGGGGCAAGTGGACTCCCACCTACGAGGGACCATTTGTAGTCAAACAAGATTTTCCATGAGCTATGATACTTAGCACCATGGATGGTGAAGATTTCCCACACCTCGTGAATGCAAGACATAGTCAAAAATACTACGATAAAGAGACCCGCTAGGTCGATTTAACCTAGGCAAAAATAGTGAGATCCCGGCGAACCAAAAAGGTTCGGGAAAAGTTAAGGATATATACAAAACATGTACACCGCAAGTCGAAAACTGAAAGGGCTTGGGCAAAAAGGGTATCCCAGACCTAAACCCGAAAGGCGGTCTAGGCAAAGTTGGATTTAAGCGCATTTAACTATGTCTCTTCCGTATCACCCATCTACAGACTACTACCATCATTCAAGATTCAAATGGCGAAGATCAATTCACTCACTTTTCATCGAAAGAAGGAGACGAGATAGTTGAAATATATGAGTACTAGCATAGTTGGAACATAACGAGATTGTTTCCGCATAGCTTTTTACCTTTCTTGTGTACAAACTACTTGGCCATACGCCACATTTCGAATAAATATGAATTCTTTCTCTTTACAGTTTTCACTGTTGTTATTTGCATAAAGTCCAACGTTTGCTTTGAATGATTACATGCATTTGACAATAAGAACTTATTCGCAGACATGCGAAAAGTGAACATACAAAAGTACTTAGTACAGGCTCCAGGAATTAAGATGACGACGAAGGTCACCAAAAACATTCCCCCGCAGAGCATGATCCCCCGCAGAGCACAATCTCCACAGAGGTGTCACTCACCACAAACCTTCCCCAGCGGAGTATGTGTTAGTCCCAGAGCAGTGATTCCAACCAACTTGACCTTGCCGCATCATTAGCAATTTCATCTCCAGCAGAGATATCTATCTCCGACAAATATCTCTCAGCAGTCCCCCTGTTTTCTCCAGTAGTAGTATCCAGACTTGGAACTTGGTCAGATAGTGCATCGGAGGAAACCTACACCTCTTATACCTCGGCCAGAGATTACAACGGGCCCTGCATCCTTCTAACCCTGGCTCCCAAGAGCTACCAAACGCTCTCCGACGAGATCTACACTTAAAATCCCCAGTAGAGCGCCTCCTCATTTTTCCCCAACAGGATCTACACACAAGATCCCTAACAGATTGCCTCCCGGACTCTCCCCAGCAGGGTCTATGTATGAGATCCTCAATGTTTGTTTTATCTCTACCAACCTCAATATCAAGGCCCAAGACTTGGTCGATAGTGCATCGGAGGAATCAAAGTTCTTCTCTTCTCAGGATCTCCATCCCCAAACAGAAGTCAGAAATCCTCAAGCAGAGCATCCGCATCTTCTTCAAGATGGATATGCTTTGAAATACTACAACATCTAGCATTCATACATTCCTCATAATATATGCATATGTCATTCATACACATTATCATACATCATACTTTGCATAAAACTAACAATATTCTATCAAAGTTCCTCTTGTTTTCTCCAAAACAGGTGAAAGTCATTTCTAACGCAGGCAGGTCCAAGATTAAGACCCGAATCCAGACGGGAAAACTATCTAGAAGTCCGCCCGGGTTGTCCTCCGACAACTGGTTCAGGATTAAGACCCGAATCCAGACGGGAAAACTATCCAAGCAACCACCCTTGCTGTTCTCCAACAGCGGATCCAGGATTAATGCCCGAAGCCAGACGGGAAACCTTATCCGAACGATCACAAGTTATCCTCCGATAACAGGCAGTGGATCAACACCCGATGCACAACAAGGAAAATATCCACGCTTTGCCAACTACTATCCTCTCAGAGCAGTCGACACGAAGAACTATTCTGACCTCTTATTATCAATAGAACTATACAGATCAGGTACGACTCGGTTGCCTTGGATGGCATCTTAAGCCCATCTCCGACTACTTGTCAACATTTCTCCACTTTCAGAATGCTGCATATTTGGTTAAAAAACCAATACAAACAAATAACTTCATTCAAAGATGAGCACGAAGTCTAGCGTACGACTCCCCCCGGATGGCATCTTAAGCCCATCTCCGCCCTCCTTTTCAGAAACATCTACAGAGCCTAGCGTACGGCTCACTCCCCAGCATCAACCTTTCCAGATGGCATCTTAAGCCCATCTCCGACCGCTCTCCTATCTATACAACAATCTCGAGTCTAGCATACGACTCATTCTCCAGCTAAGTCTCCAACTTCTCCAAATGGCATCTATAAGCCCATTCCCGCATCATCACCAACAGCGAGTGCAAATTTTTAGGTGTACTCGAGTGTTCAATCATCTTCTACCTCCAGGTCACGAAAGGCGAGCATACCAATCTAACCCTTCCAGTACAAGAAGATTTAACAGGGGCAGCTGTCATACCCCAAAATTTGCCCTCCAATTTCTCAAGGCATTCCATACCTCCACACTCAAAGATTCCTCAAGAGTTGATCAGACAAACTCTCTCCTAGACAATCAGCCCAAACTAGGGTTTGGTATCTCTCAGATCAAGATGGACTTCCAACATCTCCAAGGGTCTTCATGCCTCCTCATATGCTTCAAAGATTCTCCATGTCAAGTTTCAAGCCTTACAAGTCAAGTTTCCTCAGACAATTGCTCAGATGGTTGAAAATCAGTTGTATTGGTCAAAAAGTCAACTGTGGTCAACATACAGTCAAACTTCCTGATTTTTGGTCAACATTCTCATTTTGAAGTTACATCCATCATTTGATCAAGGGTTGATCATGATTCATCAAGAAAACTCAAGATTTGCTCAAAAGTCAAACTTTCCAAATTAGGGTTTCTAGGTGAAAAGTCAACTGAACTTTGACTGATCATAACTTTTTCATACTTTCTCAGAAATTTTTCCACCACCTCTTGTTTTGAAGGAAATTCAATTATCTACAACTTTATGTCTCACAAGAATGTCCAAAAAATGCTTCATTTGAGAGGTATGGCTCAAAACATTACAGGTCATTTTCAAAGTCAACAAAAAGTCAACATTTTGTTTTGAAGATATATTGAGCATGGTAACTCCAATTGGGATGAGACCAAAAAGGTTGGTTAGAGGACTCTTAGAGCTTTTCAAAAAGTCCAGGAACACTCAAAAATGAGGAAATTTGACTCAAGAACCCTATTCCAAGCTCAAAAAAACCGTGGCAAACAAGCAAAGTGTAGCCCTAGTTCCAGCCGTTTTCAATCGATTTTGAGGTGTTCATTGCATTCCTTGATACCTCCTGAGTGAATCCAGACCTTCACATTGCTCGAATCCATCCAGAATCAAAAAATCCGAGTTTGGTTTGTTCTTGAAAAATCCAAAGTCGTGTTTTAATTTTCATGCATTATTAACATGTTTTGTGTTTGTTTTTGTGATTAGTGATGAGTTTGCAAGCTTTCTGGGCACTTTGATTGAGTTTCCATGGCCGGAAACACGATGTGCCATGATTAGGGTTTCCCATGCCGTTTTAGGGTTTCACAAAATAGGAAAAATTGGACCATGAGACTATGACCAATGAATTCAGAACAATGTCTGGAATCGAACCATGTCTTTAGAACTTATTTATATTATGTATGCTTGCTTTTTCCATTTAGCCAGGGCCTGTAGCGTCGAAGAAAGACCGACGCTAGCTTTTGAAAATTCAAAACGAAGAAGACGATGGTTGGCGCGAAGACGAGGCAGTCAGGGAGCGACACCTGTTGTAATCCACTCACTCCGATCTCCAAACAGTAGCGCGCGTTGGTTCAGATGGAAAGGGCATGGGTGCTGTGAAGCCAATGTCTCCAGTTCGATCCCTGGCCATGACATTTCTTTTTCACAAGTTTGCAAACTTATTTTTTTCATATTTTCTATTTTTCTTAATATTTAATATTTTTTGCATCTATTTTAATTAATTTCAAATATTTTTATCATGCATTAAAAAACATCAAAAATATTTTTTCCTTTTGCATTTATTTTCAGAAAATACTTATTTAATTTATAAAATTAAAAAATATAATTTTGCATGCATATTTATTTTTATTCATAATTTAGCATTTAAATCAATTTTAATTAGTTTTAAATTATTAAATTGCATCCAAAAAATCCCAAAAACTTATTTTAGCATATTTATGTTATTTCCAACATGTCATATTTTTCTCATTTAAAAAATCTGCATTTTTCTAACATTTTTCCTCTTATTCGATTTCCTCGTAGTTTCCGATTTCCCATCCTTTTGCAGGTTATCTCGTTTCAGACGATTTTTCTTTATCGTTTTTTCTTTTTCCAATAATGTAACTGATCATGGGATGTAATAGTTTTAAATTAGGCTTTTATTTTCCGTAAGTTCAAATTATGTATCCGCCTCTAAAGCCATGTAATAACAGAGACATTTATCTTTCCGCATCTTTACATTCCGCATTTTAATTTCCGCACCCTATAAACTGCTAGTAATTAGGCGGTATGGCAAGATAAAATCAACATAGCCCACTAATTTTCAAGATAACATATATCCAATTTGACACACTTTTCACACATGCACCCTTAGGGTAATTTTCTCGTTGCCTTACGAATTCAAATGGTCATGTCCTCGAACGTAGAGGTATTCTAGCACCGTTGCCTTCAAAATAAATCATCATAGTCCCTCGATACAAAGATCATAAGACCCACGATGTCGCCCGAATACATGATCTTGACCTCGATTGTCGCCACTTAAAATGATGATAGTCCCTTCGAATGTGCTAGGATACTTCCTACAAGTTGCCTTCTATGACCATCCGATGTCCCTTCGAATGTCCCGCTTACATCCAACGAATAGGGTTACCTACCAACTAATGGTATGGATAGCGCTATTCTAAAGGAACGTAAACAACACGAAAACGACCAATTCTGAGTAGGTAATGAGACTTTTAGTTGCTTGCTCTATCAAAATACTTTTCACACCTCACACTTTTTTCAAAGTTCAAACTCTTTTCAAAATGAAACATTTCCGAACACTTTGTATACATTCCTACATGAATCATTACAAAGTCAAAGCGAAATGCCTTTTCAAAACATCTTTCAAACACACAGAAAGCAATTTTTAAAGTGATCTATAACTAAGAGTCTGTGATAACTACGGATGGAAAGGGTGCTGATACCTTCCTTTCATAACTTTCTCCTTACTCGAATCTAACGGGTCTTTTTCTGTACTTTTACCTTCCCTTAATTGATAAAATAAAAGTCGGTGGCGACTTTCGCTATCCGCATATCGATACAAAACCCACAAAGTCGGCTTCACCGTTACAAAGGTTCATCATCAAGCCTAAAGGGAATTAGTACCTGAGATTTCCAGATTTTGGTTTTCTCCTCAGCAAGCGGTGGCTCCGGGATGTAAGGCTTGCCGTTAACAAGGCGAAGCCGAGATCGGGCGGAAGCAAAGGACAAAACATCTTAGTTCCATTGTTGAAGTTGGAGGTATTGGAAGGGTTCAGGAAAGGGTTTAAAGGATCCTGTTGGAAACGACGCAGGAGGTTGAAAAACCCTAGAAATTGTTGTTTTTTAGGTTTGAAATGCAAAACCTGAAACTTTGAACGGTTAAAAAATGAAGGAAACGGGTGGTTAGGATTTGCTGCAGTTGGTTCTCAGCCGTCTGGTTTGGGGGTTCGGAGCGAAGAAGATAAAATTCGCTTTGGGGTTTTTGCTATTTAGAGAGTAGAAACGCAGAAGAAAAGAGGAAGAAAGAAAAGAAGCGGCTATTTATAGGTGAAAAAGTGAAAAAGTGAAAAGGCAAAGGGTTCGTGGCAATTCCCCAGGGCTCTAATCGTGGTCGTCGAAGGACACGTGTAGGAGGATTAAGTGTCAGGTGCGGGCCATGTCTGATACCTAAGCCATGATGATTTAACATTAAATGCTCCCACGTCTCGAGAGAAGAAAGTGCACGTTTCCATGATTGTGTGATGTCATGACAAGACTGGAGCAGTGAGTTGTTAGAACTAAGGTAGTGGAAATGGCTAGACCGACGCAAGGTGGAAGTTCATAGATACCATTGTCTCATGTTCGACAACATCGAGAAGTCGAAAATGGTATCTCTGGGGGGAATTTTGTTAGCTGGAATTTTGTAAAATGAACTAAGGGCATGATTCAGAGGCAAAGGTCCCTACAGTTTAAGGACAAATCTTAGAAAAAGGTAGCTTCTGGAGATGTTCAACAAAGTTAAGTCAGGAGTTCTAGAAGAAATGCTTGTTAGTTAGAAATTTGGCTTAGAAGGCCAAACTACGTCGACCATAAGCAAAACAGTGTTAAGAAAACAAGACTATGTCGACACGTTACATAACGGTCGAATCGACAGAGATTTTAGTCAAAAGAGGAAATTGGTCGAGATGATGCCGCTGTCGAAATAGTTCGCTCTGGACTTAGGAAATTTTGTTGTGCTTTAAATAAGTAGTCAGAATCTGAAGGCAGTTCCTTTGAAGACACGAAGCGGGAAAAAGTCAAATAAATTAGATCATGGGTAGTTACTTCAGAAGTTCATGGGATATGAATTCCAAATGACGACTGAAACGTGGGCAGAAGTTATTTTCCATAATCAAATCTTGGTCGTTGATAGCTTTAGCGGTTATTTCTGTAAATTATTATAAATAAGTGAGAATTTCGCGCTAAAGGAAGAAATAGTACGCAATCTTTGATGTACGTGAATCACCAAACTTTTGTTTCAATGCAACCTTTTTACATTTAACTCTGTTTTTATTGCTTGTACTTTACTTATGTTCATTTGCTTGTTGGTCACGAGTCACCACTAGCTTTAGTTACCAAAACATTTTTAACGTGAACTATTGGTCACGAGTTACCAATAGTCAATATCCTTTTGTGTGGAAAGCCATTGCATTATTTCCCTAGGATCTGGAAACCATTTCTGGGCCAAGGATAATTTCATTTCCATAAATAGTGTAATTTACCAGAAATCTTAGCACGTGTCTTGAGACCAACTGGTCGATCTCGCTAGTAACCCTTAGTTTTAGGACTTAGGGAGGACCAGCGGTTGTTTACCATTTTCCGCAGTAAACACAGACACCAAAAGCAAAAGGTGAGTGACAGTCGTATCCAAAAAACCTAAGTCGTTCCTCAACCGCATTCGCAAGAGATGAATGCTCGCATCAAGTTATCTGAAACTAGGATTGGAGAACATCACGGAGAATGGGAGGGCACCAAATATTTTGAGCCTAAAAATATTTTTTTCTAAAAACCCGTGAACCAAACCACATTACAACCCTTAAAAGTCCTAATTGAAGCGTGGGTTAATTTGAGAGCAAAACCGTTACAAGAATATGGTAACCTGACTCCTAAGAGGCTTGCTAAACATTTGAGTTGGTATCACTCAATCTTTTACAAAAAATTCAATGTTTCGATATCTTTTCAATAAAAAAATTTAACTTCAAGACAAATATGAGCTTTTCATTAAAATTATCATTCTTAGAATAAAATATTATCTGCATATAAGCAACTGTTTAAGCATCAAGTCAGCTTGCATAATGAGCATCAGATGGATAATGTGATTGTCCAAAGGACATATTGCTTCAAGTATTTGATTGAGCACAAAGCAGATCGAGTTGACAAGTGAGGTTGTGAAGTAGCCTACTTTTAAGATGTAAGTTAATCACCCTGAGTAGGTGATATCTTCAAAAGTTCAGTCAATCTACGGCATTTATGTCGAGATTCGAAGAATCTCTCAAAGTGATGAGTAATCAGGGGCATTCACCAGAGCAAGGTTGAAACCTTTTTCACCTTTGGTTGGCCAGGGGCGGTGTTTCCAAGTTTATAACACTGGGGCAGGTTATCTTGATGGTACGGATCTCAGGAAGCCTTCTCGAGGTTATTTACTTCAAAGTCCCTGCAAACTGGGGCAAAGCATTATGCAGGGGCATTCCTCTACCTCATAGTTGATCAGGTTAAGCCCAGGCGCAAGCTAAACAACAGTTGAGTTTAAATGGCATGTCAGGAAGTCAGGATCGTTATCCTCATCTCATCAGAGACCTAAGTTTGTGTTGGAGTTTCTCCATCAGAAGTTAAGGATCTTTATCTCCAACTCAAGCCAGGATTGTCATCCTCATTAGAGGTCAAGGTTTAATTCCTATTATTGGTTTCAATGTAAGTCGGGCGGATTCTATCCATTGAGTTCCAAAGAAACTTTGCTTTGACACATTGCATATAGTAATCATCATTGCATTTGCATTGCATCCTCAAAATGCGTAGCATTTCCATTGATATGGAGCATTATGCTAAAAAATAATAATCTCAAACATGCATCTAAGCATAAGCCATATTAAAGTGTTTCTCGAGTACCTTTTGCGTCTCCGAAGAGAAGTCTATCCATAAAAAATCCCAAGTGGTATTCCCTGTAAGGTTTCCTCAAGACATATCTTCTTGTTGTTGCTATCTGTCGGTCTCTTATATATCGTTCAATTCAATTAAATTACCAAGCGTCTTGCTTTTTGCAAATTCTTATTATGGTATTCTTACCAGTGTTTGCCTCTGTCGTTAGAGTACGAGTAAGAGTTGGTTTCTAACCTTTCTTGCTTCTCAATTTTTTAAGTATCCATACTTGGTGTGTGGTAATTCAGATAATTGTCACTCTTGAAGAATTTCACCCCGCCTTTGGCCTGAGAGATATTGTAGTTCTTGCACTTTTGCAACCTTTTGAAGTTCAACATAGCTCGAATCCTTGCTAGAGTCCCTTTGGGTCCTCTTTCCCCGTGAATTCGCCTCCAATCGACGATTTTACCATTTCATATATCTTCCACAAGTGAGTCTGTTTCGACGCCTTCTTGTGTGTGTCTAATATCTTTACCTAACATATACTCCTATCTGTTCATTTTGATCTCAAGCCGCTTATTTAAGTGTGCTCGCTCCAAAGATCTATGAGTTCTTACTTTCCGATCTCGCGAACCTCTTAATTAAGTGTGCCTGCTCCAAAGGTCTGTCTGTTTCATTTCTAATCATGAAGCCGCTTATTTAAGTGTGCTGCTCCAAAGATCTGTCCGCTCATTTTTGATCCGCTGCCGCTTTTTTAAGCGTTTCTTCGACATACCGAAATGTTTATGCAAAAAAATAGTCAAAAAAAAAATCAAATCAAAATAAAGCATAAATATTTCTACTTGTTCTTCGGAGCGCAAATTTTAGGGTACTTTTAATATTTAATCTTCTTCCACCTTAAAAGTTCGAAAGGCTAGCATCAATCTCACTTTCACGTTTAAGACGATTAAACAGGGGCAGTTATTGCACCCCAAAATTTTCCTTCCTATCTCGATTTTATTTGACTTAGGCTTCGCGTTCATCATGGCACGCACATGCATACATATCATCGGTTATATGTCTATGGGATCAAGGTGTCCTCTAGTGAGTCTGCTTCAAGCAATAAGAAATGATCACTTAGTACCCGGATGACCTGAAATACTCATTTCCTTTGTCTATCCAATGTACATCCCAAGAGTTGTGGTTTTTTATATTCAATTTGAATTGAAGGCTCCTTGAAGATTATACAAAAGGTTGATTTTTGTCCATAAAAATTGAAGTTGATTTGAAATCAATGTGTGGTTAAGCGCGCGTCTCGCAAAAGAGTGAATCGTGATTGGAAGTTTCATGGCCTCTTATCCAAAAATTTCATGTGTTTCAAGTTTATTTACATATGCATCATACAAAGCTAATATTACTATCCCAATTTTGATTCTTTCAAATTTCATAAGCCAAGATTACAAGTAAGCTTGTATTTGCTCAAGATTCGAAGCTTTATTTTATTTGGAGGGTTCGATTTTTTGTTTAGTTAAAGGATAAACAATTTCAAAGGTGGAAAATTCATTACTTCAAGTTTTCTTAAAGTCCATTATTTAAAGAATTCACGTTGGGATGCTTGATTTAAATCAAAGTTACTTAAGAGTTTTTTACTAAAACAAAATTAAACTCTTGCTTCAAGGTTCATCCAAAGGACTTATCTTACATCAAGAAACTATTCAAAAATTTCATTCATGTTTCATTCAAGGTTACGACGCAAGCTTTATAGTCTAAATCCTTAAGTTTCTAAGAACATGAATCGTCAATTAGAAAATAAACTCATATATGATAACTTTGTAAATTTACAAAAGAATTCAAGACCTTCAAATACAACAACCATGCCATTTCCATTTGTTTGAAGTTTTTTTTATATATAAGTTACAAAGAAATGTTTAAATAACTATGAACTAATTTTCAAGTTATACTACAAACAATTCCCATGATAACTACAACATCAAGCTTAAAATACAAGCATGGAATGTTATAAAGTTTCTAATAGATTTTGGTTCGTTCTAAACTAAGGAACCCTTCGGCTTCAAGACCTTCATAGCTATTGCCTTGACTTCGTTTTGAACTTTCCCTCCAACATGCTTGAGCTTCATCTTAAGTCGCGGGTATCTCTTCTCCAATTTTCCATGCCATTGGATCATCGAGTTCATGTCATAAAACGAAAGAAAGTAATTAGATATCAAAATATTGAACAAGAGGGTAAGAGCATGTATTTTCAAGCAAGCATTACAAGTTCATCATTAGGGAATTCTAGCAAGAATCAGGGAATTAGGGTTGTGTTCGATCATGTTCAAGCGACAACAAGCCTAATACAATTCACTATGTAATCTTAGCCATAGCCTCCATTGCAAATCACAAACCCTTTTATTGGTTTGGTTCACAAAAGGGGGGTAACTCAGAAAAAGTATCATTGTTACAGCTGCAGTAAAAAGAGAAAAAGGCAGTAAATTTCACATATCAGTCCAAGACAGCAGATGCAAGTACAAACTTGGCCAGAACATTACCACAAACAGCAAGTCATAGTTGTAAACCCTATAATCATAATTAAAATCAAAAATAATGTTAAAGCCCATATCAGAAACAATGCCACAAGGCCTGTTAAGCCAAATCTCTAAGTCCAAAACAATCATCAAACCTTAATTTTGAAAATGACTAAGTCCATAATCAGAAAACCCTAGTTCTGACAATATAAAGGCATTGAAGGCACAGGAACTAAGGAAGCTTCACTGTTCACAAGAACCCTAAAAACGGCCGCAGCATCTAAACCCTAACCCTATATCATCATTTTCCTACAACCGAATCCCTTCAGACATCAAAGAGAGAAAAAGATTCAGAAAGGTAATACCGAGTTCTTGAAGGAAGAGGAGTAGGTTACGAACCTCATGGTCGTCGTCCTTCTCCTTCTCTTCCGTTCTTTCGTTTCCATGCATAATTGCCGCCGGACACCCAAATAGTAAATTAGAGTTTCTTTCCCTTTCGATCTAGGCTTTACTTGTAAAATCATAGAACCAAACCATAGGTCGAACATAAGTGAAGAAGACGAATAGAAAAACATAAAGAAACCATGTTTCTGGGATGCACCGTCGCCGTCACCGCCATGAGGGCGATTCCTGGCACGACCATATTTCGTTCTCCGGCGAAATCGTGAGAGAGAAAGGACGAGAGAGCAATCGTGAGAGAGAAATCGTGAGAGAGCAAGGATGAGAGAATATTGTGAGAGACGAGAGGATGAGAATATTTGGTTCCCCTGAAGTTACGAAGAACACGGAGGTGTTCAGCTTTAGTTTGTTAATTTTTTTAAAAGCTAGGTTAGTATAGGTTTTAGAAAATAATTAGGTTTAGTCTTGTTTTGTTGATCCAGGCGGTGACACTTGTCACTGTGTGTATGGTTTGTTTTTTTCATCTGATGTAGGCACGTCCATGGTAGCAATTTTCTCCTTCCTTATAACCGTTAGATCTTCGCAAGTCCATATCCAATGTCCCAGAATGATGGCCCACGTTATGCTTCCATGGAATCTCCCATACATGATCCAGCGAATATTATTGGGCTTGGGCTCTGCTTGCTTTTCACACCCCCAGATCTAACTACAATCACAGGCCCATTTATAAATTCACTCTTTTAATTATTTATTTATGCAAGTAATTCTAATTTGATGTATTTGTCGCACCCCAAAATTTACCCTCCTTATCATAGGTCTTCTTGGATTTTTCTTGCAAGGGTATGAGTTCAAACATGTGGATTTATTGATGTCTTGGTTCTAAGTTGGCTCGCCTTGTGGCCGGGTATATGACTGAAGTTCCCATGTTTAAGATGAGCTGTAGTACAATGGTTGGAATCGCGATCATAACTTTCTTGCTTATTTCATCTGGCGTTTTGAGTCAAATTTGGAAATTGAAGTTTGAATTTGAGAACGCAGAATTGTGGCGATTATCGATACATTAAGTTTTTGATTCGCCTAAAACTTATATGTTTATACAAGCAAAGTCTCAAATATCTCATCATGCTTTATTTTTAACCAAGAGTATTTCAAACGATGGTTCAATTGGTTCAAGAGATTAGAGCGAATATTGCGTTCGGGATTCCAAGCGGTAGCTCAAGAATGAAAATGCCAAGTTTCATTGTATTGAATTTTAGAATTCATTTTTTGTGTTCATTATTTATTCCGCTGTAATACTTCGCTTTGGGCTTCTTTCAAATTCATGATGTATGCAAATACTCAAGTTCGAGTGCAAGTGGGAGCTTATCGAATTTTGCTTGCAAAGGGAAATGGAGGATTTTGTTTGAATTTTACTTCAAAGTTTAATTGGTGTCTAAGAAATCTAAGGCATCATGTTATAAGGATTTTCTTGTGATATTGAGTTTGGATTGTTTCAAGACAACTTCTTGAGAATTCTAAAAGAGTTCAATTTCTTTCGTTTTGTGAGTTCAAGAAGCCAAGTTTCAACTTTTCTTTTCTAAGTCACCCATTTCTTTCAAGTTTCCACAAGGATTCGAAATTTGAATTACTCGAAAAAAGAAGAAGGAGGACTTTATTCAAGCAATAGGATCTCAAAATGCATTTTGTATACAAGAGAACTTCAAGTTTCTACAATTGCGAATCCCTTTGAAATAATAGATTCATTCGGGAAAAGTGTATTCAAATTTACAATTTACAAGTTACAAAGGGAATTGCTACAAGCATGTTCTTAGTTTGCAAGTATCAATTCAAAAGAACAATTCAAGATTGTTACAAGCAATAAGAACTATTCAACATCTATTCAAATTCAAGACGGTTTACATTTGTGTCATTTCCAACTACATAAGAGTTGATTGTTTACAAGTTTCTACAAATTCTAAATCCTAAAACTACTTTCTAGTGTCTTCAAAACATCGCCTATCTTCTTCATGCTTGCTTCTTCTTCATCCTCCGCCATCTCCTCTTCAAGCTTGCTAATCTCGTCACATGAAACAAGGAAAAGAATACAAGTTAGAAGTAACAAAACACAATTGAATTTAAACAAAGCACGAAACTATCGAACTTTCTTTGTCGAGGGTCATCATTAGGTGTTAAGGAATCGTGTTTTAAGCGACAAGCCTCATAATCTTGAAGACTAATCATCGGCGTTGACTTGTTGCAAATCACGGGTCGATCTTCACAAGCAAGCTTAACGGGCTGCAAGCATACAAAAGCGACAAGTCTAAAATTCGGCAGCATACGACAAGCATACGGAAAAGCATACAACGAGCAATCAAGCAACATACCAGGCAGATATATCAAGGCATCGGCCTTAACATCCCAAAGGCAGCAAGCATAAACCGCTCACAATTTAACATCCTGCAAAGCATATCGGTTCACAAGATTAATATTCTGACAGCGAGCAAGTATTATATCACCACAGCCTAATATCTAAAGCATGTGGCAATTGAGAAGAAGAAAGAAAAGAAGCAATTCCAAATCCCAACAGCAAGCATAAAAGATAAAGACTCAAGAGTGGGACAATTGAAGAAATTGTAAAAGAGTAATCATCACAGCTCAAACAGCCACCATGATGATAACATACATGGAGCCCAACATTTCAGTCCCATAAGCAAGCAAAAGTACAAGTAATCATCAAGCCAAAGATGTAGCAAAAGCAATGAGCGCATGTAAGAAAGAAAGCCATAAAGTCAAAAATCGAGCAGCAGCAGAAGTTCATGAGCAAAAGTTAAAACTCGTAAGTTTCGCCATGACAGATGGATAAAGGCAACAGGGATGACTAAGAAAGATATAATATCTGCTCAAGATTACATAAAGGAAAAGGCCAGGTATGATAAATACGCTCGGCCCAAATATAGCATCCAAATTCTTATCAAAACCGATACAGATAACAGAGAGAAAAAAGATGAGTTAAACCAGAAAACAACATAACACAACCTAGCCTAGAAATCGAAAGACAAAGCAACATAGCAATAAACACTCATCATCTTCCCTACCAACAACCTTCAGATATAGTTCTTATCAAAAATCACATTCAGAAGCGAGAAAGAAGAAAGTTCAGGAAAGGTAATACCGGGATTTGTGAAGGGGTTGCGATCTGCATCGCCATCCTTCTTCTTTTCCATTTTTGCCCAAATCAACCATCTGTCAAAACAAACCAACAATCAGAAATCACAAACCAACAATCGAAATCGAAACATGCAAACCGAATCACGGGCGTGAGAGAGAGGAGAGAACAGAATCGCGTCGAGAGAAAAGAGACAGAGCGCCGACAAAGAGAGAGAAGAGGGACGGATCGCTTTGTGAGAGCGAGTGAGGTCCGTCGAGAGAGAGAGTCCGGCGAGGAAGAGAGGTCCGGTGCGAGAGAGAGGGCGGCGAGGGTTTGAGAGAAAACAAGAGTGAGAACGCGTGAGAGATACGTGAAAGGGAAAGAAGACTGAGTGTTGTTGTTTCAAACTTTCCTTTTCCTTTTTTTTCTTTTTTAAAAAAAAAATAATAAATATTTTTTGTCTATTAGTTTTTTATTATTATGTGGGTGTGTCTGGTGGTGACAAGTGTCACCACCTTTGTTAAACAAATTTTCTTCTCTTTACTCTTTTTTCTTCATCTTATTTTGATTGTTTAAGAAAAGCATGTTAAGTAGAAAGTTGGAAAAATAAATGTATATGATAATATGTCACTTGGACCATTGGGGTATTTTCGAAGAAGAAGATCCGACGCATCCAAATCACCAGCAATTTGACGAATTTTTGCGGAATAATCAAGTTCAGATGGATTTCTTTTCACACCGTCCAGAATCACTACAATCAGGCTATTTCTAAATTTTTACCTATTTCAATTAATTTATTTCGTAAATAATATTCTCGTTGCGATGTAATAAATAATTGTTGGATCTGATAGTTTTTGTTTGATGACTTATCGATTAAACTATTAGTCGATTTTTCATCAAACAGAAAAAATTCATCTCTAATAATTATTTAAATTTCCGATTGTATTGTTTGGTATCTTTGTCTGTTTATTTACTCGTTCAGTATTTATTCACCAATGTACACTTTGCACACAACGGAAATTAAAATCAACTCGATTTCATCCTGATTGGCTCATATGCCGATTTCTTAAAGGGTCTCATGGTTGAGGATGGGCATGGCCATCCTCACGAGATTGGTTAAAGCCCTTGTTGCTGTAACCGATCATAACCCGAAAACAACATTGGTCTATATACCAATCACCATGCACCAGGGTCTCATGGTTGGGGATAGGAGCACCTATCCTCACGAGGTTAATTAAGTCCATATACTTGATTAATCATAACCCGCTCCCATTTTCTCTCAGCACGCGTATTAGAATATTTTCGCAATTAAGGTTCCAAACCTCGATCCAACGTCGAGTGCATTTTCTAAATTCTTTCATAAAGAAAACTCAAGTGTTTAAGTCGTTGGATGCTAGACTAATTGTTTAAACACTTGTAATGAACTCGAATCTTTAAGTCGTTGGATGCTAGACTAACTACTTAAAGATTCTTAATAACGTGAACCTTGTTTCACTTCACTTTTTCATAAAAGAAAAACTTTTTGGATGATAGACGACTCGTTGAACATTGAGTTCATCTTGTTTCTAGTATTTGAATCATAGGATGCTAGACTTATGGTTCGGTACTTTTCACCCATATAAAAAACAATTCAACCCATTCAAAGCCCTTTTCTCGCTCATACGCGATCATTAAACTCTTTTCGGATAAAGAGTGTGCAATAGTCGTTTCAAATGCGAAAGAGGACTTAAGCTTTTCAAACAAACAAACAAGTCCTAATTCAAAGCATTTGAAACGTCTAAACGCACGTTTTTTTCAGATAAAATCAATGCAACCAATTAAAGCCTTTTTAAGAGGAACTACAGAGTTTTGACTTTCCCATTGCACGAGGGAATATGTAGGCACACGGTTCTCAAACCGTGCAAACTCAAAATAATAAGAAACAAATTGCTTTTAGCATCCATAATTTAGTAAACACACACACAAACGCGTAGAATTAAATGGGTCCCATCGAGTACGATGGATGTAAGGGGTGCTAATACCTTCCCCTTACATAACCGACTCCCGATCCCACTTTTTGGTCGCAGACCGCCTTTTATCCGCTTCTTTGGGGTTTTATCTATATTTCCCCGCTCTTTCGAACAAATAAAATTAGGTGGCGATTTCACTGCTTTGAGAATTTAAAAGATTTTTGAAAATCGAGTTGCTTTGGGTTGGCGATCACTGGGGAATTTTTTGCTTAGTCAACCCTAATTTAATTCTTCGCTTGTGTGTTTACTATTCATTGCCTATTATTTCTTTATATCCGTTGATGTATTTTGATATTGGGGCATTGTTTGGTTATGGTTCATAGATAAGCCCAGTACCCAGGCTTCTAGGAAACATAAGTTTAGAGTGGTTGAGTAGCTTAGGTCCATTGGACATCCGTGTTCTTTGGATCGACGTGAAGACCACAACTTAGAGTTGGTCGTTTTAAGGGGATTATTGCACCGTATGCTAGTGCGGGGTAGCAATTTCTAGACAAATGGCCTACAACTCTAAGTATTAGGATGTCCAAAACTGAAACCGACCGCTCAAAGGATTTTTGAGTATCCCTTTAAAAGCCGTTTCTTGGAGTATACTTTTGAAAATATTATCGTCACGACGATTATATTTTTAAAAGGGGATCTGAGTCTCCGAGAAACATTTAGCAAGAAAAACACTAGAACCAACCTTGTTTGGGGAAGTGTTGAGTGGGCGTCGAAACTCTGGCCGACCAACCCGTGACTTATCCTGTGATCTACACTGTTATTGGATTCCACTTAACTCATTTTCATTGCATTGTTGCATTAATCATTCCTGCTTCATCACATTTGTTAACATTTTCAGGTATCTTTAAAGGACTCATTCTTGAAAGTAATCAGACAGTGCAATGGATTCTAACAGAAAAAACAATCCTCACATCAACTTCAAAATTCCAAACACTCAGGTGCTGTTGAGACTCAGGAGAAAGGTGAAGCATGCGCAATTGAACAACTTTCATACCAGATATGGGTGGATCTTGGAGCTTTTGGATATTGACACTGATCACAATGCTTTGAAAGCATTGGTGAAATTCTTTGATCCTTCCTTGAGGTGTTTTACATTCCAAGATTTTATGGTTCCAACAATTGAAGAATTTGAAAGATTGTTGAATTGGCCTCTAAGAGACAGTATTCCTTTTACCAAGTTGGGGGAGAATGTAGACGCCAGTGATGTAGCAGCTGCTTTGGGTCTTTCAATCCGGGAGATAGGGCCAATGTTAGTGGAGAGAGGGATTCCCAGGAGTTTCTTAGAAAAAAGAGCTGAAGAATTGTCAGTGGGGGAAGAAAATTGGAAATCGTTCAGTGTCATTCTAGCCTTGTTGGTCTTTGGAGTAGTTTTGTTTCCAAGTCATGACGATGAGTATGTAAGTCAACCTGCGATCAATGTGTTTCTTTCAGAGAATCTTGTACTAGCTTTGCTAGCAGATATGCTTATCAACATTCATACTCGATACATCAAAAGAAAAGGAGTAGTGATGTGTTGTTCGGCCTTGCTCTATTCATGGTTAAAGTCCCATATTCCTCAACGAGGGCCTTGGGTTAAGATCTTGGAGAATTTGATTTGGTCTCAGAAGTTGGCTTCTCTTAGTGCTAGCGGAGTTCTTTGGTATTCTCCAAATTGGTATACATGGGAGGTTATCACTCATTGTGGGGCATTTCCTAACGTTCCACTAATTGGATCCCGAGGGTGCATTAACTATAATCCCAAATTGGTTCTCAGGCAATTGGGATGTCCTATGGAAACCGCACCAAAGGAGGAATTTTTGAGGGAGTTTATCTTATTGGATTTTGGAATAGATAATTCGGGTTTGTTGAAGCAGATACAGAAGGCTTGGACTCAAGTTCACAAGAAAGGTGCAGAGCTCAGAAAGAGAGGAAATGGTGATGGAGAACCTTATGAATCCTGGATACTTAGGAGGGTTATGGAAGTAAAATTGCCGTTTACTGTGGAGGTTCCATTTGATGTGCCGGAACCTGAAGTCACTCATGTCCCAATTGATGAGTTCAATAAACTTAAACTTAATATCACGGAAATGCAAGTTGAAGAAGGTCTACAACAGGCTGCCCTTACTCGTGTTACTCGGGAAAGAGATGAGGCGATGCAAAGCCTCAAAGAAAGGGATGATGAGTTGCTAAGAAGTCAAGAGCAAGTGGAAACGGAAAAGAAAGCAAAGTTCCGTGTAAAAGACAATTTGGATGCTGCAAACTTTGAGCTAAGGGAGTTCAATCGAAAGTTAGCCAGGGCTGAAAAGCAAAGGGGAAAAGCTTACGCGGATGAAGAAAGGGCTATCCAAGCGAAGCTAGATCTGAAAGCAACCCTTAACACTCAAATTCAAGAGTTGAAGGCTACATTGAGAAATTTGGAATCTAGTTTAGCACATGAAACTCGCCTAAAAGAAAAGGCTCGTCTAGCGCGCGACTTGGACTCTGAGGAGCTATCCCGAAAGATTCAGGAGTTGGACACCGCAAGGGATCTGGTGGCCCGATGGGAGGCATCGTATGGAGAGTTGGAGGCCCAGTGTGAGGGTTGGAAAGAAGAAGCCAGTCATCAAAATGAGCTTTGGGTGGACAGAGGAGAAACTATTTTTATCTTGGAAGGGCAGAACCAGAATTTATATGACAACTATTCCCGGTTTGGTGGAGTTTTGTAGGCAGTTAATGGTGGAGGTCCCGTGGCGGCTTCAGTCAGCTGTGGAAGACCTAGAAGAAAGCCGAGTGCCTTCGGCGGTGGAATACTTCATTTGTCTGTGCAGAGATATGGTGGAGCGATTCCAACAAGAGATAAGAAACTTCAAGCCCCGGAGAGGACAACACTTCTGATCTTCTTTTGCTTTTATGTTTTCTACAACTCCAGTGTACCTGTTGAACTAAAGCGGACCTACGAGTCCTGCTCTTTATTTTGCCTCCAAAGACTAATGTTTGTACTTTGATTATGTTAAATGAAGGAGTTGATTATCCATTGCGCGTGCTAATTATTTGCAAGTGATTGGGTCCGATAAAGATTCTTAAGAATGGGAACCAATCATAAATCATTTTTGCATTAATCATACATAATCATGCATATTAATTAAAAGCCACACCAAGCTCATTGCATTTTTCTCTCCTCAGATTCAAGCTGACTACTAGAAGTCTGTACGAAACCAGAACCAACGTAAAAAGAGCAATGGACCAATATGCGACAAAGCAAACGGCTATGCAAGATGATATTGATACACTGAAGACAAAGATGGATCAGTTAATGGAAATGCTTACAGCTCAGCATGTAAGAGAGGAAGAGAGGGCCACCACTGCCGCCGCCGCCGCTGCCGCCGTTGCCGCCGCTGTAGCTACAGGTAACAACGCATCTAACAATGCAGCTGTTGTCATTCCTCCCGTTGTCACCGAGAACATGAGGACTCTCCGAGGCGATACTCCATTTCCAAGAGGGCAAGCATTTAATCCTCCATTATATGGGATGCCATTTGATTCCTTTAACGGAGCAGAGAATCAAGGAAACGCTTCTGCCTCCCATGTCGCTAACCAAGCTATGGGAAATGACGAGCAAAGGCAAGAAGAAGATGAGCAAGGGCATCTGTGGTCCACAACTCCTCAAGGCGAGGAGGATCAGCAAGATGACTATATGAGGCAGTTCTACCAGAATGTGGAGCCCGCGGGTAATCCAAATCCTTTCCAGGATGTGGCCGCTCAAAAGATGTGTAAGGAGTTGGCCGAACAAATGAAGGAGCTGAGAGGGAAGAATGTTATTGGTCTGAGCGTTGCAGACACGTGTCTAGTGCCCGATGTTGTCATTCCTCCAAAGTTTAAGGTGCCCGATTTTGAGAGGTATAAGGGGGTGAGCTGTCCAGATACCCATCTAAGAATGTATTGTTAAAATGGCAAGACATGTCAAAAACAAGTCGATGATCCATGCTTTCAAGATGCCTCCTGGAGCTTTAGACCACATGCAACTCGAAAAGACAAACATTCGCTCTTGGATGATCTATCTAGTGCTTTCTTCAAACAATACCATTTCAATACTACTTTGGCCCCAACCGTACACTTCGTAACATGTCACGAAGGAAAGGGAATCGCTAAGGAATACGCCGAGGTGGAGAGAGGTGGTCGAGGGTGCAACCGGCTTTAGCCGAAGGGAGTTGAATGATCCGCTTATGGAAACATTGCCCGTGACAAGATTATGAAAGGTTGATCGAAGCACTTTCTCCTTCTCTAACCCGTAATGGTGGGTGAGAGAATTGAAGAAGGATTGAAAACCTGGAAGATCTCCTGAGGGAAAGGACCATCCACAAGAAGAAGATGTTCAATGGTTTCAAGAGAAAAGAGGTCAAACCAATGCTATATATGGAGCTGAGGAAGAGGAAGGGGAAGGTCACTACTAGATCTGCTCCTATCCGTGTCCCCTATGTCATATCCCTATGTGGTCGCCATGCACCTTTAGTGTCCGATCAACAACCAATGCAAGTACTAATGCAAGATTCAACTGTGTTCCCGCCAACCGTGTTCCACAACAACGACAACAACAACAAATCCGTAATCGTAACAAGGGTCCAGCTCAACAAAGGAGTCCACACTATCACAAATATACCAAAGAAGAAATTCAGCCTATTCCTATGACATACTCAAGTCTTCCGTAGATTAATCCAAGATGGAAGGGTGGTGCTAAGAGAATCAGGCTCGCCTGTGGCCTCCCAAGCCATGGTTTAACGAGAATGCCAGATGTGCTTTCCATGCTAACTCTCCAGGACATGCTACAGAGGATTGTTTCGCTTTCAAATGCAAAGTCCAGGAATTAATTGACCGGAAGTTGTTAACTTTCGCTGATGTTCCCAACATAGCTAACAATCCATTGCCGAGGCATGGGACATCATCAGTGAATGCTTTAATTGAAGAAGGAGGTCTAGTTATGGAAGTAGGGCAATTGAAAATGTCCTTAAAGAAGGTGCGTGAAGAATTGAAGAACGCTGGTTTGTTGGAAGAGGGGCATGATGGCTGTTTGGTTTGCCATGACAATCCCGAACATTGTGTAAAGTTCAAAAATTACCTGCAAAGATTGATGTATCAACATTTGGTCCAGTTTAGCCGAACTTCCGCTGAAATGGAGGTGGATGTAGTGGTCCCACTCATCAATAATAGGATACTTCATGTATCTCCTATCCCGTAAGAGAGTTTACATCGCAGTGGAACCAATGACGCTTATCCACCTATCCAAACCCTATGAAAAACAAGAAAGGCCTGGAGGTATGAACTTGAAGTCGTCGAGGTGGAAAACCAATGGTGTTGAAGAAACTACTATTGAGAACATCATCGGTCCAAGTGGTATGACCCGTGAGGGTCAGTTTACCATCAAGATCCAATGAAGAATAGAGTGCAAAAAGTGTCAGATTTCTCCAAAAAGGTCGGAGCTACCGATTTGAGCACGTAAGAACCGAAGATATCTTTAAGCCGAGTGATGAGACCTTAAAATCATCAAAAGGAGTGACTACAAGTAGCGATCATCACCAATGACTCCAAATAAAATTTCAATCTTGTCTCTCATAAGAAATTCAAGCCCACAAAGTGGCCCTGTTGAAATTTCTTGATAACTCGTGACGAATGAAGATATCACCATCAATCGCTAGATGTTGCAATTTCGAGCTTAAACGATGGTCTGCTTGTCATTCACCGACGATCTCCTAATGAAGGGCAATAACACACGCCCATATTTCTATATGTGGTGGGACAACGCCACAGAGTTCTAGTTGACAGCTCACCGAACGTAATTCCAAAGACAACATTGGCTCACCGCAGTAGAGGGGCAATTATGAAACCCGCCTCTAATTGTGAAGGCTTTGGATGATCGCGTAGGATGGCGGTAGGGGAGATCGATCTTCCAGTACTAATTGGACCCCAACTCTTCAATATTACCTTTCAAGTAATGGATATTTTCCCAGCTTATAGCTGTTTGTTGGGAAGACCCTGGATCCATAGTGCGAAGGCGGTCACCTCAACTTTACATAAGAAATTGAAGTTCTTACTAAACAACCAGATTGTGGAAGTTAGTGGAGAAGAAGATTATTTGGTTAGCCACTTGTCCGAATTCAAATATGTAGATATTGGGGATGAGGTTCATGAAACCCTCTTTCAAGCTTTAGAGATTGTCGAAATGTGCAAAATAAGTAAAGATCACAAAAGCCCAAAGGCAATATAACCATAAGATGACAAAGTTTTATTGATGCCGGAACCCCGGGTTGGGGAAAGTGATAAATGTAGAAGGACAGTGCGGGCTTGGTTATCAACTATCCTCCAGGATCTGGAAGTTCGTAAATAGGAAAAGGAAAGATCCTCATCTAGAGGATACTTTTGTTGCAAAGGGTTCTCTCCGAGAAGGCTATCAATGCCTTGAAGATGATGAGCACACAGTGGATATTGCTCAAATGGTGTTCCGTACCCCTCCCGGTGTGGTCCTCAAGAATTGGGTTGTCAAGGACGCTACCCCTTTCATTTCATTTTCAAAGTAATTTCTTGCTTTAAAACTAAAAATCCTATGCTGCCAGCACGAAGGATTATTTTGTAGGGCTTTAGATATGAATGATTTTTATCCGCAATGAAAAGCTCATTTTGTTATTTACTTTGAGATCCCTTTTATTGTTTTTACTTTATCTTTCCAATGCATCTAAATAAAAGCAACAACACTTTCATTGTTTTTCCTGCTAAATAAACATGCATATCTAAAAGATAAAATCAATCATTTACGCAGATTACCTAAAACTGAGCCTATTGAACATAGCCATGCTATAACTCTCTTGATTTCCGATCAACCAAGCCAAGAGGATGGTGAAGAAGACTATGAACTCCTCAAGAGTTAGCACGTCTGGTTGAGCACGAAGACAAGATGATCCAACCTCATCAGGAACCAGTGGATGTGATCAATCTGGGTACTGAAGAGGATCAAAAAGAAGTCAAGGTGGGAACTGCCTTGAGGCAAGAGGTAAAGGATGAGTTGGTCAGCCTATTGCGAGAGTTTGCAGATGTGTTTGCCTGGTCATATCAGGACATGCCCGGACTTGATATAGATATCATTGTGCACAAGTTGCCACTAAAGCCCGAATGCTCGCCCATAAAGCAAAGACCGAGGAGGACGCATCCTGAGATGGCTAAGAAGATCAGAGATGAAGTCACAGTCGACGGCTTCTTTGTTGTACCGGTATATCCAGATTGGATTGCCAACATTGTACCTGTCCCCAAGAAGGATGGAAAAGTTCGAATGTATAGACTACAGAGACTTGAATCGAGCCACCAAGGACGATTTTCCTTGCCTCATTGATGTCCTAGTCGAGCAGCACACATGATCCCCGCTTTTCTTTCATGGATGGTTTCCTGACAACGATTAAGATGGACCCGCAAATATGATGAAAACGACGTCACCACCCGTGGGCACCTTCAAAGGTCATGCCTTTGATCAAGAATGCGGGCAACTTATCAAAGAGCCATGGTAGCTCTTTTCCATGACATGATGCATAAAGAAATTGAAGTCTATGTGGATGATATGATCGCCAAGTCTCAGACCGAGGAGGAGCACATTGTACATCTCAGAAAACTGTTTGAAAGATTGAGGAAGTACAAGCTTCGGTTGAATCCTAACAAGTGTACTTTCGGAGTCCGGTCCGGGAAGCTGCTTGGATTCATAGTAAGTCAACGAGGTATCGAGGTAGACCCCGACAAAGTAAAAGTCATTCAAGAAATGCCAGCACCGAGAACGGAGAAGGAAATTCGTGGTTTCTTGGGATGCTTAAATTACATTTCCCGATTCATTTCGCATTTGACGGCTACTTGTGAACCTTTGTTCAAGTTGTTGAAGAAAGATCAAGCCATCATTTGGAATAATAATTGTCAGCGAGCATTTGATAAGATCAAGGAGTACCTGCAAGAGCCACCTATCTTGATACCGCCTGTGCCCGGGAGGCCTCTCATAATGTACCTCACCGTACTCGAAGGATCTATGGGTTGTGTTCTGGGGCAACACGATGAAACGGGAAGAAAAGAGCACGCAATTTATTATCTGAGTAAGAAGTTCACCGAATGTGAAAGTCGGTACTCTCTCTCTGCTAGAGAAAATTTATTGCGCTTTAGCATGGGCTGCCCGTCGTTTGAGACAATACATGGTGTGTCACACTACAATGCTGATATCCAAAATGGACCCTATTAAATATATCTTCGAAAAGCCAGCTTTGATTGGAAGGATTGCACGTTGGCAAATGTTACTATCTGAATACGATATTCAATATGTAACTCAGAAAGCTATCAAAGGAAGTGTGGTATCGGAATATCTCGCCCACCAGCCTATGGAGGACTATCAACCGATGAGGTTTGACTTCCCGGACGAAGATGTCATGTTCATTAGAGAATGCAACATTCCCAGACCAGAGGAGGGACCCGAGCCAGGATCCCGGTGGACACTTGTGTTTGATGGAGCGTCCAACGCAGTAGGGCATGGAATAGGGGCAATTATAACCTCTCCAACAGGTTTTCATATTCCATTCACTGCCAGAATCTGTTTTGTTTGTACTAACAACATGGCAGAGTACGAAGCTTGCATCTTCGGGATCGAAGCAGCTATTGATTTAAGGATCAAAATCCGTGAAGTTTACGGAGATTCAGCACTCGTTGTTTGTCAGGTCAAAGGAGAGTGGGAAACTCGTAATGAAAAGTTGATTCCGTACAGAGATCATGTTTTAAAGCTGATACCGTATTTTGACGAGATTACTTTCCACCACATTCCTAGAGAGGAAAATCAGTTAGCTGACGCTTTAGCCACTTTGTCTTCGATGTTTAAGGTCAAGTGGGCTAATGAAGCACCTTCCATCACTATTGAGCGTCTAGACGAACCTGGCTATTGTATGACGATTGATGGAGAAACTGACGGCAAACCCTGGTTTTATGATATCAAGCAATACATGGAAAAGGGCGAGTACCCAGAAGGGGCATCTATTACTGATAAGAAGACTTTGAGGAAGCTGTGTGCCAACTTTTTCTTGAGTAGTGGGGTGTTGTACAAGCAAAATTTTGATTTGGTCTTGCTCAGATGCGTGGACAGACACGAAGCAGATCAACTCATTAATGAAATTCATGAAGGTTCTTTTGGTGTTCACGCAAATGGGCATGTAATGGCAAAGAAGATCCTCAGGGATGGTTATTACTAGATGACCATGGAAACAGACTGTGTTGTTTATGCAATGAGATGTCACAAGTGTCAGATTCACGCTGATAAGATGCATGTGTCACCCTCACCTCTAAATGTTTTGACTTCTCCATGGCCATTCTCTATGTGGGGAATTGATACGATCGGAATGATTGAACCGAAAGCTTCTAACGGGCATCGCTTCATACTAGTCGCCATAGACTACTTCACCAAGTGGGTTGAGGCTGCCTCATATGCGAAGGTGACGCAACAAGTGGTTACCCGGTTTATCAAGAATAATATAATTTGTCGCTACGGTACTCCAAGCAAGATTATCACCGATAATGGGACAAATCTGAATAACAAGATGATGAAGGAGCTCTGTGACACATTCAAGATTGATCATCACAACTCATCTCCCTACGATCAAGATGAATGTGCAAGGAAGCCGCCAATAAGAATATCAAGAAAATCTTGCAAAAGATGGTGAAGACGTATAAGGATTGGCACGAGATGTTGCCTTCGCTTTACACGGGGATACAACGCCTATTCGCACTTCTCGGCAGAGCAACACCTTATTCTCTTTGTTTATGGAATGCAAGATTCTATAGAGGTCTAGATTCCTTCTCTCGTAGTTCGATGGAGACAGAGTTGGAAGAAGCGGAATGGGTTCGTAATAGGTATGACCACCAACTGATTGAAGAAAAGAGGTCGACGGCCATCCGTCATGGTCAACTCTACCGTAAAAGAATCAAGAGGGTTCGACAAGAAAGTACGACCAAGATGTTCTGTGGGCTAATTGGTAACGAAAAGGATAATCTCTCAAGATAGAGACCCTCGTGGGAAGTGGGCACCAAATTATGAGGGACCATACGTGGAAGAAGGTTTTCGAGGAGCTCTTGTTCTCACCAACATGGATGGAGAAGACTTTAACACGCCATCAACTCGCGACGCGGTCAAGAAGTATTATGTCTAAAGATATAAAAAAAGAGAAAAATTAAGCCCGAAAAGTCGAAACCGAAAGGGCGGCTTAAGCAAAAAAGGGTAAAGATCCCGGTGAACCAAGATCTTCTGAAGATGGTTCACGCAAAAGTTAGGGAATGTATAAAGACATAATGCTGCAGTGGATGTCTCCGGGCCATTACAAAAGCTCAGATGGAAAAGATTAGTTCAATCACTATCTTCAGAAGCGAAGTGATGAAGAATAGCAGTCAGGAAGGGGGATAGCATGTCTTGGTTCAATAAGTTCAATTTCGTTGTTGTTTTAAGAAATGTGCATAGATTCACTTTTCCTGTGCAGTCCTCCTAAAGGAATGTGCATCTTTATGTACACGATCCCTATTTTATGAGTTATTCTTCTCATAGTCTAAATAAAATTGTTCAGTTGAACTTCATTTCTTGTCCTAGTTTTTTATCTTTTCTGCGTGATTAACTTAATGTTGCTGCTGTTTTAGATAAAATTAAAATCATTCAATTGATAAAACCAGGAAGTTTTGAAGCTTAAAATTGTTTTGATTTACGAAATGTTGGGGAGTGACTGACTTTCTAAGCATTACGCCTTTCCTCTGATTTGGAAATATCTTTGTATCCATCATGATGTTTATAGGTGGTCGGATGTGGTCTCCCCTATGAGAAGTTCATTGCAATGACCTTGGTGACTTGAATTATTGGCCATTGCTCTTCATTGATCCCCAGTGGCGTCAGGCATTCAGTTTGATAACCAATACATCAACCAGTATATTCATGCATAATTCATTCATTCATTCATCCATTCATATCATATCACGGCATATTCATGCCCGAGCCTTCGCGTAATCCGAATCATCGGAAAAATGTTGATGAAAGCCAAGATTTCATGACAATCTAGCTTTTCTCCCCAATACCAGGAAAATGCTTGTGTGAAAGACAATTGATAGTAGTGTCAACTCTCCAATGAAGTCTCTTTCCCAGAGAATCGATTGATCATCCCCAGTGAACTCTTATGACAACAAGATCGTTCAATTGGATTCCCCAGTGATGTCTTCCTTCTCTCAACAGTCAGGAAATCATACACCATTTGCATTAGAAAAAAAAATCATATCATGCATATCATATCCATGCATTAGCTTCGGCTATCTGTTTTGCAGGTTTTTAACTGAAGCTGTAGATATCCTCGTAAGGATCAAAATTGGAAGGATTAATTCTCAGACGACAAAATTACCCTCTTCTCTCCAGTACAAGTTATATACTTGTATGAATCTTAACAACTGATGGTTTCTCCAACCGAGACTTCTTTCCCAGCGAAACAGTTGTTCAACAGACTCTAATGTCAGCAAAATTATTCAACCGGGAATCCCCAGCGAATTTTCCACATGGTTTTCTTACGAAGTTTCTCCAGCGAAGCTTATTTCTCTCCCAAGTGAGTCTCCTTCAGAAAGGATTACTACGACACTATTCTTGGTTTTTAAAGATTTCTTTCAGACAAGAATCTTCTCAGCAGATACTATTGCCAGCGAATTCCGCATTTCGTTCTCTGAGCTGTTCTCAGAAAATTACATCAAACTTCTGGTGCGTTTATTTCCCCAGTAAGTTATCAACTACTCAACAATAAATATCCACCCGGCGGGATGTTTATTCAAATCTCAAGATATTTCTCCAACTCAGACGTTGATCTACATATCCACTTGCTGCAACGCATTGTCCATACAATGTCAGCAAATTGAAGCGCATTACCCTAGAAGTTTTTCGTCGCTAGCCGAATCGATTCTTCTATCACCCAGAAGCTATCTCGCATACAAATTGAAGATCTTGTCAACTCAGAAGTTGTTCAACATGTCCGTACATGTTCAGTAAGATCTCTCATCAGCAGAAACGTCGGAAACAAGATTTACCGACTTCATAAACATCTATATCACACCAGTGTGCTGGATATTGTTTTGTTTATCCCCGTAAAATTGTATTCTAAAAGCGCCATCGAGTTTGTTCTGCGGGTAACTCGGAAGTTACATGGTCAAAGACATTCAGCATGACATGGCTCCTCGCACTTTCGTGCGCTAACGATTCCGATATTTTTCTAGCCATATATTCAGGGACCTCTTTGTTAAGTTCTCAATCATGTCATTTTTCAATTTACTTTTAAGGTCTCTGTGTATTCTTTATTCGAGAACTCTTTGTTAAGTTCTCACCATGTCAATTTTTTCAATTTTGGTTGTTTTTCTTTCGCTAGAGAAGTTTCGTTTCTCTTTCTTAGCATTTTCCTTAAAATTTGTCAAAGCCATTTCGTTACACTATCCCAGTGTTGTTAAAATCTCCTAGTACTTGTGTTAAAGCATTCCGTTGGTGCTTGGCAAGTTTTCTTCAAACGCTTTTTCTTGGCTCGTAACCAAGATATGTTATCCGCTTTCATTCGTGGCATTTCTCGCGTAGGGAAAATTTTGTTCTTCTAGTATTCAATCCTCTTCACCTTGAACGCTCAAATTTGTCAATCTTTCTCACTTATCGTGTTTAAGATGATTGAATAGGGGCAACTGTCGCACCCCAAAATTTACCCTCCTTATCATAGGTCTTCTTGGATTTTTCTTGCAAGGGTATGAGTTCAAAAATGTGGATTTATTGATGTCTTCGTTCTAAGTTGGCTCGCCTTGTGGCCGGGTATATGACTGAAGTTCCCATGTTTAAGATGAGCTGTAGTACAATGGTTGGAATCGCGATCATAACTTTCTTGCTTATTTCATCTGGTGTTTTGAGTCAAATTTGGAAATTGAAGTTTGAATTTGAGAACGTTTAGAATTCGTGGCAGATTATCTGATACATTAAGTTTTTTGATTCGTCTAAAAACTTATATGTTTATACAAGCAAAGTCTGAAATATCTCATCATGCTTTATTTTCAACCAAGAGTATTTCAAACGATGGTTCAATTGGTTCAAGAGATTAGAGCGAATATTGCGTTCGGGATTCCAAGCGGTAGCTCAAGAATGAAAATGCCAAGTTTCATTGTATTGAATTTCTTAGAATTCATTTTTTGTTCATTATTTATTCCGCTATGAATACTTCGTTTTGGGCTTCTTTCAAATTCATGATGTATGCAAATACTCAAGTTCGAGTGCAAGTGGGAGCTTATCGAATTTTGCTTGCAAAGGGAAATGGAGGATTTTGTTTGAATTTTACTTCAAAGTTTAATTGGTGTCTAAGAAATCTAAGGCATCATGTTATAAGGATTTTCTTGTGATATTGAGTTTGGATTGTTTCAAGACAACTTCTTGAGAATTCTAAAAGAGTTCAATTTCTTTCGTTTTGTGAGTTCAAGAAGCCCAAGTTTCAACTCTTTTCTTTTCTAAGTCACCCATTTCTTTCAAGTTTCCACAAGGATTTGAAATTTGAATTACTCGAAAAAAGAAGAAGGAGGACTTTATTCAAGCAATAGGATCTCAAAATGCATTTTGTATACAAGAGAACTTCAAGTTTCTACAATTGCGAATCCCTTTGAAATAATAGATTCATTCGGAAAAGTGTATTCAAATTTACAATTTACAAGTTACAAAGGGAATTGCTACAAGCATGTTCGCTTGTGTATCAATTCAAAAGAACAATTCAAGATTGTTACAAGCAATAAGAACTATTCAACATCTATTCAAATTCAAGACGGTTTACATTTGTGTCATTTCCAACTACATAAGAGTTGATTGTTTACAAGTTTCTACAAATTCCTAAATCCTAAAACTACTTTCTAGCCGTGTCTTCAAAACATCGCCATCGATCTTCATGCTTGCTTCTTCATCCTCCGCCATCTCCTCTTCAAGCTTGCTAATCCTCGCCACATGAAACAAGGAAAGAATACAAGTTAGAAGTAACAAAACACAATTGAATTTAAACAAAGCACGAAACTATCGTGAACTTTCTTTGTCGAGGGTCATCATTAGGTGTTGCGGGAATCGTTTTTAAGCGATAAGCCTCATAATCTTGAAGACTAATCATTGGCGGTTGACTTGCTTGCAAATCACGGCTGACCCAGTTCACAAGCAAGCGTAACAGTCGCAAGCATACAAAAGCGACAAGTCTAAAATTGCAGCATACGACAAGCATACGGAAAAGCATACAACGAGCAATCGCAAACATAACAGCAGCATATATCAAGGCAACAAATCTTAACATCCCAAAGGCAGCAAGCATAAATCCGTTCACAATTTATCCCAGCAAAGATATCGGTTCACAAGATTAATATTCGGACAGCGAGCAAGTATTATATCATTCACGCCTAATATCTAAAGCTGTGGCAATTGAGAAGAAAGAAAAAAAAGCAATTCCAAATCCCAACAGCAAGCATAAAACAGGCAGCACTCAAGAGCAGGGGACAATTGAAGAAATTCAGAAAAAGAGTAATCATCACAGTTCAAAACAGCCAGTTCATGATGATAACATACATGGAGCCCAACATTTCAGTCCCATAAGCAAGCAAAAGTACAAGTAATCATCAAGCCAGCATGTATCAACAAGCATGTAGCAGAAGCAGTTGAGCAGACAGAAGAAAGAAAGCCATAAAGTCAAAAATCAGAGCAGAGCAGAGCAGGAAGTTCAGGAGCAAAAGTCAAAAACTCAGAAGTTTCATCATGACAGTATGGATAAAGGTAACAGGGGACAGACTAAGAAAGATATAATATCTGTTCAAGATTACATAAAGGAAAAGGCCAGCAGAACATAACACAGTTCAGTTTCTCCAGAAAAAATATAGCATCCAGATTCTTATCAAAACCGATACAGATAACAGAGAGAAAAAAGATGAGTTAAACCAGAAAACAACATAACACAACCTAGCCGTAAATCGAAAGACAAAGCAACATAGCAATAAACACTCATCATCTTCCCTACCAACAACCTTCAGATATAGTTCTTATCAGAAATCACATTCAGAAGCGAGAAAGAAGAAAGTTCAGGAAAGGTAATACCGGGATTTGTGAAGGGGTTGCGATCTGCATCGCCATCCTTCTTCTTTTCCATTTTTGCCCAAATCAACCATCTGTCAAAACAAACCAACAATCAGAAATCACAAACCAACAATCGAAATCGAAACATGCAAACCGAATCACGGGCGTGAGAGAGAGGAGAGAACAAAATCGCGTCGAGAGAAGAGAGACAGAGCGCCGGCGAAGAGAGAGAAGAGGGACGGATCGCTGTGTGAGAGCGAGGAGGTGGCCGAGAGAGAGTCCAAGCGAGGAAGAGGTCCCAAGAGAGAGAGGCGTAGGGTTGAGAGAAAACAAGAGTGAGAACGCGTGAGAGATACGTGAAAGGGAAAGAAGAGTGAGTGTTGTTGTTTCAAACTTTCCTTTTCCTTTTTTTTCTTTTTTAAAAAAAAAAATAATAAATATTTTTTGTCTATTAGTTTTTTATTATTATATGGGTGTGTCTGGTGGTGACAAGTGTCACCATCTTTGTTAAACAAATTTTCTTCTCTTTACTCTTTTTCTTCATCTTATTTTGATTGTTTAAGAAAAGCATGTTAAGTAGAAAGTTGGAAAAATAAATGTATATGATAATATGTCACTTGGACCATTGGGGTATTTTCGAAGAAGAAGATCCGACGCATCCAAATCACCAGCAATTTGACGAATTTTTGCGGAATAATCAAGTTCAGATGGATTTCTTTTCACACCGTCCAGAATCACTACAATCAGGCTATTTCTAAATTTTTACCTATTTCAATTAATTTATTTCGTAAATAATATTCTCGTTGCGATGTAATAAATAATTGTTGGATCTGATAGTTTTTGTTTGATGACTTATCGATTAAACTATTAGTCGATTTTTCATCAAACAGAAAAAATCATCTCTAATAATTATTTAAATTTCCGATTGTATTGTTTGGTACCTTTGTCTGTTTATTTACTCGTTCAGTATTTATTCACCAATGTACACTTTGCACACAACGGAAATTAAAATCAACTCGATTTCATCCTGATTGGCTCATATGCCGATTTCTTAAAGGGTCTCATGGTTGAGGATGGGCATGGCCATCCTCACGAGATTGGTTAAAGCCCTTGTTGCTGTAACCGATCATAACTCGAAAACAACATTGGTCTATATACCAATCACCATGCACCAGGGTCTCATGGTTGGGGATAGGAGCACCTATCCTCACGAGGTTAATTAAGTCCATATACTTGATTAATCATAACCCGCTCCCATTTTCTCTCAGCACGCGTTTTAGAATATTTTCGCAATTAAGGTTCCAAACCTCGATCCAACGTCGAGTGCATTTTCTAAATTCTTTCATAAAGAAAACTCAAGTGTTTAAGTCGTTGGATGCTAGACTAATTGTTTAAACACTTGCAAAAAATGAAGTTCAAATCTTTAAGTCGTTGGATGCTAGACTAACTACTTAAAGATTCTTAATAACGTGAACCTTGTTTCACTTCACTTTTTCATAAAAGAAAAACTTTTGGATGATAGGCACTGCTGAACATTGAGTTCATCTTGTTTCTAGTATTTGAATCATAGGATGCTAGACTTATGGTTCGGTACTTTTCACCCACATAAAAACAATTCAACCCATTCAAAGCCCTTTTCGCTTCATGATCATTAAACTTTTCGGATAAAGAGTGGATTAGTCGCTTCAAATGCGAAAGAGGACTTAAGCTTTTCAAACAAACAAACAAGTCCTAATTCAAAGCATTTGAAACGTCTAAACGCACGTTTTTTTCAGATAAAATCAATGCAACCAATTAAAGCCTTTTTAAGAGGAACTACAGAGTTTTGACGTTCCCATTGCATGAGGGAATATGTAGGCACTATGATACGGTGAACTGACTTTTAGTGTTTTGTATCGCAAATGTGCGGATAGCAAGAGTCGCCACCGACTTTTATTTTTATCCAATTAAGGGAAGGTAAAAGTACAGAAAAAGACCTTCGTTAGATTCTGAGTAAGGGAGAAGGTTATGAAAAGGGAAGGTATTAGCACCCCTTTCCATCCGTAGTTATCTACGGGCTCTTAGTTGCTTTCTAGATCACTTTAAAAATTATGCTTTCTGTGTGTTTGACAAAAATGTTTTGAAAAGGCATTTCGCTTTGACTTTGTAATGATTCATGTAGGAATGTATACAAAGTGTTCGGAAATGGTTCGTTTTGAAAAGAATTTGAACTTTGACAAAAGTGTGAGGTGTGAAAAGTATTTTGATGGAGCAAGCAACTAAAAGTCTTATTACCTACTCAGAATTGGTCGTTTTAGTGTTTTTACGTTCCTTTAGAATAGCGCTAGCCATACCATTAGTTGGTAGGTAACTTTATTCGTTGGATGTAAGGGACATTCAAGGGACATCGGATGGTCATAGAAGGCAACTTGTAGGAAGTATCCTAGCACATTCAAGCGGATCATCATTTTTGTAGGCGACAATCGAGGGTCAAGATCATGTATTCGGAGGCGACATCGTGGGTCTATGATCTTGTATCGGGACTATGATGATTTGTTTTGAAGGCAACGGTGCTAGAATACCTCTACGTTCGAGGGACATGACCAGTTGAATTCGTAAGGCAACGAGAGAGAATTACCCTAAGAGGTGCATGTGTGAAAGAGTGTGTTGATTCAGATATGTGTTATCTTAAAAATTAGTGGGCTATGTTGGTTTTATCTTGCCATACACGCCTAGTTACTAGCAGTTTGTAGGGTGCAGAAATTAAAATGCGGAATGTAAAGATGCGGAAAGGTAAATCCTACGCTATTACATGGCTTTGGGGCAGATACATAATTGAAATATGCGGAAAATAAAAGCCTAATTTAAAACTATTACATCCCATGATCAGTTACATTATTGGAAAAAAATAAAAACGATAGAAAGAATCATTCTAAACGGAATAACCTGTGAAAAGATAAGAAATCGGAAAATACGAGAAGAATCGAATAAGAGAAAAAATGTTAGAAAAATGCAAATTTTTAAATGAGAAAAATATGACATGCTGGAAATAACATAAATATGCTAAAATAATTTTTTTGGGATTTTTTGGATGCATTTTAATAATTAAAAACTGATTAAATGTGATTTAAATGCTAAATTATGAATAAAAATAAATATGCATGCAAAATAATATTTTTTAATTTTATAAATTAAATAAAGATTTTTTGAAAATAAATGCAAAAGGAAAAATATTTTTGGTGATTTTTAATGCATGAAATAAAAATATGAAAAGAATTAAAATTGTATGCAAAAATATTAAAATATTAAGAAAATAGAAAATAATTGAAAAAATGCAAGTTTGGAAAAAAGAAACCAAAACCGGTCCTGGGGAGGTTCGAACTGAGGACCTTTGAGAGCATCTGGGAACAGTGAGCGCCTTAACCAACTGAGCTAGCATGCACGTGTGTCATTGAATCGAAGTGAGTGGATTAAACACGCGTCTCCTCTCCATTGCTTCATTCTCGTGCCAGACTTCATCTCTTTCGTTTTGAATTTTCAAAAGCTAGCGTCGGTCTTTCTTCGACGCTACAGGCCCTGGCTAAATGGAAAAAGCAAGCATACATAATATAAATGAGTTCTAAAGCCATGGTTCGATTCCAGGCATCATTCCGAATGCATTGGCAAGGGTCTCGTGATCCAATTTATCCTATTAAGAAAACCCTAATTGCTCCAAGAAACCTAACAATGGCAAATCGTGTTTCGTGCCATGGAAATGCAATTGAACCGCTTGAATGCTTGCAAACTTGTCACTAATCACAAACAACAACAAATCAAAAGTTAAAATGCATGAATATGAGAAATCGATTTTGAAATTTTCAAGAACAAACCAAACACGATTTTCCGATTTCGATGGTTTTGAGCAATGTAAAGGTCCGGATTGATTCTCGAGATGTCAAGGAATGTGTTGGACACCTCAAAATTGATTGAAAACATTGAACTAGGATCACCAATTGCTTGCTTGCCACGGTTTTTTGAGTTCTAGGTTAGGGTTCTTAAACCAATTTTTCTGTTCTCTCTTGATAGGTATGCATTGTACATTTATACTGGATGGATTTGGAGTTAATTTGAGGAAGAATCAATCAATAATCAATGCAAATCAAATTTGATTTTGTATAAAATCAAATTTTCATATTTTGATCAATTTTCAATCAAATCTTGCCATATCAATCCAAATTTCGAAATTTGCTGGCCTTTATGAGTTGCTTGGATCTCAAGGAAGAAATAAAATCAAGTTTGCAATTAATTTTGATTTTACTTTATTTTTGAATTTAATTTGTATTTAAATAAAATCCAAAATTAAAAGAAAAAATAAAAATTCGTGGCATTGGCTTAGATGTTCCAAATTGTATGAGGAACAAGTTTGGATGAAGAAAAGTAGGCCCATTTGCAAAGTTTTTGATTTTTAGAAGTATTTCTCTTTGTGCACTTCCTCAAAATTGCCCAACTTGTGAATGGTGTATCTTGCTCAATTTTCTACATTTTGAGAGTTCTTGGACTTTTAGAAAGATCTAAGAGTCCTCTAAAACGTTTTGGTCTCATCTCAATTGGAGTTACCATGCTCAATATATCTTCAAACAAAAGTTGACTTTTTGTTGACTTTGAAAATGACTCAGTAATGTTTCGAGCCATACCTCTCAAATGAAGCATTTTTTGACATTCTTGTGAGACATGAAGTTGTAGAGAATTGAATTTCCTTCAAAACAAGAGGTGGTGGAAACTTCTGAGAAAGTATGAGAAAGTTATGATCAACAAAGTTCAGTTGACTTTTCACCTGAAACCCAATTTAGAAAGTTTGACTTTGAGCAAATCTTGAGTTTTCTTGATGAATCATGATCAACCCTTGATCAAATGATGAATGTGACTTCAAAATGAGGATGTTGACCAAAATCAAGAAGTTTGACCGTATGTTGACCATAGTTGACTTTTGACCAACACAACCGATTTTAACCATCCGAGCAATCGTCGAGGAAACTTGACTTGTGAGGCTTGAAACTTGACATGGAGAACCTTGAAGTATATGAGGAGGCATGAAAACCATTGGAGGTGTTAGAAGTCCATCTGGATCGAGAAATGCCAAACCCTAGTTTGGGCCGATTGTCTAGGAGAGTTTGTTCGATCAACTCTCGAGGAATCCTCGAGTATGGAGGTATGGAATGCCTGAGAAATGGAGGGCAAATTTTGGGGTATGATAGCTGCCCCTGTTCAATCTTCTTGTACTGGAAGGGTTAGATTGGCATGTTTTGCCTTTCGTGACCTGGAGGTAGAAGATGATTGAACACTCGAGTACACCTGAAAATTTGCACTCGCCGTTTGATTGATGGTGTATGGGAATGGGCTTATAGATGCCATTTGGGAGAAGCTGGAGATTTCGATGGGGAATGAGTCGTATGCTGGACTCGAGGTTGTTGTATAGATAGGAGAACTGTCGGAGATGGGCTTAAGATGCCATCTGGAAAGGTCGATGCTGGGGAGTGAGCCGTACGCTAGGCTCTGCAGACGTTTCTAGAAAGGAGAGCGGAGATGGGCTTAAGATGCCATCCGGGGGGAGTCGTACGCTAGACTTCGTGCTCATCTTTGAATGAAGTTATTGGTTTGTATTGGTTTTTAACCAAATATGCAGCATTCTGAAAGTGGAGAAATGTTGACAAGTAGTCGAGACGGGCTTAAGATGCCATCCAAGGCAACCGAGTCGCATTTCGATCAGAGTTGCTGTTGATAATAACAAGGAGTCAGAACATATCTTTGTGTGGACTGCTCGAGGATAGTAGCGGCGCGTGATATTTTCCTGCAGGCATCGGTGTCGATCCAACGCTCGCTATCGGAGGATAACTGTGATCGCTCGATAAGGTTTCCGCCGGCTTCGGGTATTAATCCTGGATCGCTGTTGGAGAACAGCAAGGGTGGTCGTTCGGATAGTTTTCCCGTCTGGATTCGGGTCTTAATCCCGGACCCGTCAAGGAAGTGATTTGTAACTGCTGGAGAAAACAAGAAATTTTGATGTAATATTGTTAGTTTTATGCAAAGTATGATGCATGACAATGTGTATGAATGACATATGCATATATTATGAGGAATGTATGAATGCTAGATGTTGTAGTATTTCAAAACATATCCATCTTGAAGAAGATGTGGATGCTCGCTGAGGATTTCCGATTGCTTGGGATGGAGACCGAGAAGAGAAGAACTTTGATTCCTCCGATGCACTATCTCGACCAAGTCTTGGGCCTTGATATTGCCGAGGCTGGTAGAGATCGAGAAACACGCTGTTGAGGATCTCATACATGAACCCTGCTGAGGAGAGTCCGGGAGGTAATCTGTTAGGGATCTTGTGTGTAGATCCTGCTGGGGGAGGTTTAGGAGGCTTTTTCGGATTTTAAGTGTAGATCTTGTTGGAGCGTTCGATAGCTACCGAGACCGAAGAAGGATCCGTCACGAAATCTCTGGATGAGGTATAAGATGTGTAGGTTTCCTCCGATGCACTATCTGACCAAGTTCCAAGTCTGGATACTACTGCTGGAGATGAAATTGCTAATGACGCGGTAAGATCAAGTTGGTTGGAATCACTGCTCGGGGACTAACACATACTCACTGGGAAGGTTTGTGGTGAGTGACACCTCATGGGGGTCAGGTTCTCATGGGGAATGTTTTTTGGTGACCGTCATCTCAATTCTCGAGCCTCGTAGTAAGTACTTTTGTATGTTCACTTTTCGTATGTTTCATGAACAAGTTCTTATTGTCAAATGCATATAATCATTCAAAAGCAAACGTTGACTTTGCAAATATCAATAGTGAAAATTGTAAAGAGAAAGAATTCATATTCATTCGAAATGTATGATGGCCAAGTAGTTTGTACACAAGAAAGGTAAAAAGCTATGCGGAAACAATCTCGTTAAGTCCCAACTATGCTAGTACTCATATATTTCAACTATCTCATCTCCTGTTGTCGTGAGAAAGTGAGTGAATCGATCTTCGCCATTTGAATCTTGAATGCCGGTAGTAGTCTCAGATAGGTGATCTGAAGAGACATATTGCATCGCTTAGATCCCTAACTTTTGCCTAGACCGCCTTTCGGTTTTCGCCACTGGATACTCTTTTTGCCCAAGCCGCCTTTTCGTGTTTTCGATCACGGTGTACATGTTTTGTATATATCCTTAACTTTTGCCCGAACCCTTTTGGTTCGCCAGGATGCCCTTATTTTTGCCTAGGTTCGTCGACCTAGCGGGTCTATTTTATGCGTAGTATTTTTTGACTATGTCACGTCACGGGTGTGGGAAGTCTTCACCATCCATGGCGCTAAGTATCATAGTCTCACGGAAAATATCGCTTGACTACAAATGGTCCTCATCAGGTGGGAGTCCATTTGCCCTCGGATCACCTTGTGGAAGGATGATGCGCTGACTACTAGATCACCGACTTGGTAGACTCGGTGCTTCACCTTCTTGTTAAATACCCTGATCATTCGTTTCTGATAAATCTGTCCATGGCGTATGGATGCGAGTCATTTCTCATCAATCAAGTTAACTGGTCAAGGCGAGTCCGGATCCAATCGCCTTCACCTAACTCGCCCCGGAGGACTCGTCGAGGGTATCTCAACTCGATGGGTGGACTCCGCCCATACCGTACACAAGAGAGAAGGGGTTGCCTCGTGGATGTCCGCATCAGTGCGATAACCATGAAGAGCAATGGTAACATTTCATGCCAATCCTTGTAAGTCACCGCTATTTCGTATAATCTTCTTAATGTTCTTGTTGGCGGCTTCCACGCGCCATTCATCTTAGGCCGATAAGGAGAAGAGTTGTGATGCTTGATCTTGAACTACGTGCGAGTTCGGTGATCATCTTGTTGTTGAGATTAGAGCCGTTATCCGTGATAATCCTTTCGGAGTGCCATCGACAGATAATATTATGCTTGATGAATCGAGCCACAACATTCCCCGTAATGATGCGAACGAGGTCCTCACCCATTTGGTGAAGATGATGGCGCCAATGCCATTGCAAGTGCGCTTGAGGCTCCATCAAAGACCATGGTCCATCGATCCTTGTTCGTGTCCTTCGTCGGGCCCGGTTCTTCACAATCGATAACTAGTAAAACATCTTCGCCGGGAAACTCGAATCGCATAGGTCGGTAGTCATCTACTGGCTTGATGAGCCAAATGACGGCTACTACACTTCCTTTGATTGCTTTTCGAGAAGTGTACCGGATGTCATATTCAATCAAGATCATTTGCCATCTTGCTATTCTTCCGGAGAGAGCTGGTTTCTCGAATATGTATTTTATCGGATCCATCTTAGAAATCAACAAGGTAGTATGGGTTAACATATACTGTCTCGAGCTGTGAGTAACTTGTTTCACAGTCGGTAAACTTTTTGCTAAGGTAGTATATTGCATGCTCTTTTCGACCAGACTCGTCATGTTGCCCCAACACACACCCCATTGAGTTCTCTAATACTGTCAAGTACATGATAAGAGGTCTTCCTTCGGCAGGCGGCATCAGGATAGGAGGATTCTGTAGGTATTCCTTGATTTTGTCAAAAGAGATCTGGCAATCGTCGTTCCATTCCACCACTTGATCCTTTTTTAGTAACTTGAAGATTGGCTCACCAGTAGCAGTTAGATGTGCAATGAATCTGGCAATGTAGTTCAATCGGCCCAAGAAACCTCTGACTTCCTTCTCGGTGCGGGGAGCTGGCATCTCTTGAATGGCTTTAACCTTGGCGGGATCAACCTCAATACCTTTACCACTGACAACAAATCCTAGGAGTTTATCGGATCTGACTCCAAAGGTGCACTTGTTAGGATTGAGTCTAAGTCTGTACTTCTTCAATCTGTCAAATAGTTTCTGCAAATGATCGAGATGTTCTTCTTCAGTCTGTGATCTAGCTATCATATCGTCGACGTAGACCTCTGTCTCGTGATGAATCATGTCATGAAATAATGTTACCATAGCACGCTGATAAGTGGCGCCTGCTCAAATTCAAACGGCATAACCTTAAAATGTAAAGTACCCCACGGTAACAAAAGTAGTCTTCCATGTCTTCGGAGCCATTTTGATCTGATTGTAACCGAGAAACCATCCATGAAGGAGAAAACTTTGTGTTGAGCGGTGTTGTCAACCGTAAACATCAATACGAGGAAGTGGAAAATCGCTCTTCTGACCGCTTTGTTCAGATCTCCGTAATCCACACAATTCGCATCTGCCATCCTTCTTAGGTACGGGTACCACGCTTGCAACCCACCGCGGATAAGAAGTAACAGCTAGAAAACCGGCATTGAACTGCTTCATAACTTTGATTTGATTTTCTGACATCTCGGGACGATACGAACCTTCTGCTTCACCGGGAGAAACCTTCTTTTGTCGGCAGTAATCGGGTACCACAATATCAATGTCAAAACCCGCATGTCTTCGTATGACAAAGCAAAACCTCAATATAGTCTCGTAGCATCCGAATCAACCTTTCTTTAACACCTGTTCAAGACCCGCCCTATCTTGATCTCTTTTCTGCCTTCGTCAAGACCCAAATTCACAACCTCAACTTGCTCTTCGTGTGGTCAGATAACTCGATCTTCTTGCTGTAGCAGTCCGACAAGTTCTCCGCACTTCACAATCTTCCTCACTTTCATCTTCGGCTTGGTAGATCGGATTATCGAAGTCATATTTAGCACTAGCATAGTCTTATTAACCTAGATTCGGAGTGATTTCACAGTGTATCACGTGGTGTGTGTAAGAACACATAGCTTTTGAAGGTGATAAAGCAAAAGAAAGAAAAACACAATTGAATGCAAAAGTCCAACGAATTTATTGAATGAAAATACGCAAACGACAGATAATAACCCTCGCAAACGAGCCATAATACCCCGGGCAAGGCACCAGGCTTTAGAGTTTATTGTTCAAAATATAAAGAAAATACGAAAAGCAAACAAGACAAAAATAATTACTCCTGACTAAAGGAGATTGGTATGACGCCTTCGCCCAATTGCCGAGCCCCCGATCCGAGTCGAAGATCCACTTGCTGATGTCGAAGTCGTTGTCGTCGTCCTCTATAGCATGGATTCCACTCTGGCTGATGCGGAAAGGAAGCTGGTCGGCACGTTCGCGGCGTATCATCTTCTAACCCTTAAAGGTGAAGCCTAAACCAGTCTTGTCAAATTTGAAAGGAAGATCAGGGAGCTGACCCCAAATAGCACTACCACCTTCTTCAACTGCACCTTGAGCATCTTTCAGGGAGGCCATTCTAGGCGGAGCTTGCGTAACCTCAGGAGTAATAGGAGAATCAACAGGCATGACTCTGGGGACTGTTTCGAATGCTTGACAGGGAGTCTCGAAGAATTCGCCTTCCATCTCGAGGTATCTGAAAGACTGTAGATGACTGACCATATATTCTTCTTCACCACATACTGTAACAACCTTCCTTTCACCGGGTACTTCAGCTTAAGGTAGAGGTAACGCCTGCCCCATGTATCCCAGGGCGCCCAAGTAGGCAGAGTAAGTCGGACGGATGTCCATGACAAAGAATGTGGAATCAAAACTGGAACCGACTTAACCGCAGAGTGAGCTCCGAGACGCTTGCTTAGAACCATCAAAAGCCCTCACAATAATGTCACTGGTCTTGAACCAACCCTTCAACGCCGAGTCGATCAAAAGCGCCTTTTGGTAGGATGTTCAGAGTGCAACCAGTATCCACCAAAACATGAGATAATGTTACTTTGCATTCGGATGAGATATGCAAGGCTTTGTTGTGTTTCCTTCCGCAGAGTCAAATCAAGATCGAGAAGCCTCGCCATTGTTGCCAGGCTAGCAATACAAACTTCAAATTGATTCGAGTAGTGTCTTGGGCACGTGAGCATTCTTCGTGAAACTTCACCAAGGCGTTAGCATGAGCCCCTGAGCACAAGAGCAAGCAAGCATGGAGATCCGGGATGGAGTCTCGGTCCCAACTGCTCCACAACATTGTAGTCACTCTTCTTGATGATCTTCGAATTCTCCATTTCTTGCTTGAGGTGTCTTCGGTAACTTCCTTTGGTACTTCGTTGAGCAGGGTGAGCATCGTTCTTTCCTCTAGTGGGATATTGGTTGAGTACTTGAACGCGAAATGGAGTCATGTGTGTCTTTTGGAGGAGAGATTGAGAACACCCTTCCGGTTCTGGTCACCTTACTTGATCCTGATGTTGTCAATGTCGTGAATGGAAGCTTCAACCGAAAGTCTTCAACGGTCGAGGGTCTTGCTTGACACCATGATAGTAAACATCACCCATAATTCTAAGGGATAGCTTTACGGAGGAATATGGAACTGGTCTTGGAGAAGTGATAATGAGGGTGCCACTCTAGGCCGTGGATCGCAGAGGAAACTTATTGTGTTAACATCGATAGTCTTCGGAAATTCACCCCATCCGGTTACCTTAACATCTTCAATAGAACCTTGTAGCCGAGAACGGTGTACTTCACCATGTAATCATACTTTCCACTTGGCTGCCTCAAGGTATCCCACACAGATGGTGCAGTTTCATTCACATCTTCGATCTTCAGCTTAGACATGCCTTCACACAGCCTCGTAGACAAGTGGTTTCGTAAATAGTATCTCACTGCTATCCATCATGCATCGAACACGCCTTCTCAACCAAGCACAACCATCAAAGCAGGCACCAACGACAATTCTGGGCATCCTGATTGACACCGGCTTGCAGCAAATTCTTCTTAATAGTCATCAGAGGAATGCTCAAGTCATCTATGTTGAAAATATAAGTATCGTCGCCAACAGCATTGGAACTCTTGTCATGGTTAGGCATGGGCGCATTGATCACATTCGGAGTCTCAACGAGAGGATCAAACTCAATCTGCTTAGCTTCAATCATGTCTTGAATCTTGTTCTTCAGAGCCCAACAATCATCAAGACTGTGTCCGGGGCTATTGGAGTGGTAAGCACTTAGCATTAGGATTGTATCCTGAGAGGAAGTGCGACGCCCGAGGAGGATCCTCAGTAATCACCGCTTTCAACATGTGCTGCAAGGCTTGCGAGAATGGCATGTTGATCTTTGTAACCGTCTTCGTGGCGGCGCTACGCTGCTGTCTCGCTGAGGTTGCTAATGTAGGATTGATCACAACTGCCCCACGATCGAGCACGGTCGTTCTTGGCCCGGCTTTTCCGACCATACGATTAGTTTCTTTCTTTTACCACCAAAAGATCTCTTCGCAGATTAGATGATGATTCTACCTGAATCTTTCCACTCTTGATACCAGCTTCACGCGTCGTCATTAATATCAACTCGTGAACCGGGTGAAGAGTTTCCAATCGATGATGAAGAATGGGCCTGCTGCTGTTCCCATGAACATATCAACCAACTCCTATCGACAAGGGTGGTTGAACTCTGCTGCTAGATCTCTCCATTTCTGAGCATACTCCTTGAACTTCTATCACGACCCATGGACATGCTTTGTAGTTGCATGCGAGTGGTGTCAATTCAGATTGTACTCATACTCGTCTCAGAAGCATCCGCTAAATCACCCAAGTACGGATACGGTCATTCTCTAGCTGATAATACCACTCTAACTGAGTTCCGGACAAACTCTCTTGAAAATAGTGCATCCACAACTTTCTGTCATCAGTGTGGGGGTTGATCTTCTGAACATAGGACTTCAGATGCAGATTTGGACAAGAAATGCCATCATACTTGGCAAAGGTAGGAACCTTGAATTTGGGAGGAATCACAACTCCAGGAACAAGACTCAGGTCATCAAAATTCAGCCCGGACATTTTCAGGTTTTCCACAGCATTCAGACGGTCTTCAAGTTGCTTGTACTTGTCATCTTCATCAGAGTATTGGCTATGATCGTATTGATCCTCTCTCCCTTTCTCAGGCTCACGCTGGCTGCCTTCGCCATCACCCTTGTCACTCCCTTCATTCTTGACACTTCCTTCAGAGAGCTCTATTCGACTGACCACTTTAGGACCACCTTTGTAGCGTCTGCCCATGTTGAGGAGGCCAACAACCTTCTTCTTTCTGTTGATGAGCTTTTTCAGATCCTCTTGGCCTTGGACCAAGCTAGTGAACATTTGTTGAAACTGAGCATTCTGAGCCTGGAGATCTTTGACAGTCTGTTCAAGAGCCATTTCTGCTAAAATAAATAGCGAGAAAATGAGAAAACCAATCTCCAATGTACCTGTGATGCAATGTTATGCTATGATATGCAATGTTTATGCGAATGCTATGCAATGTTTTCAAGGACCTCTAGATTTAAATGAGAAGAACAAAGATAGTTCACAATAGAAAATATAAAGCTCTGAAGTCTCATGGAGGTCAACAACCCCAGCACTTTCTTCCACTTGCATAGCATTGATTTCAGAATGTATCCTCTTCTTTGAGCTGAATCCAAGATCTCTTCAAGCCTTCAAAATCAGTAGGCGTCGGGATGGAGAAACAGATAGGGTACGCCACCTATAGCAACAGTTCCATAATTACGGTAGGAGTGAATGGCATCATGAGGTTTGAGCTCGAGCTCGCACCCATTTGAGGTAAGGTTCCCAAGGAATGAGTTTTGGTGCCCCAAAGTCTTGGTATCAATCTTCTTTACCATGCCCTGTGTATGAACCTTCATGTAACTGGAGATCGTGATTGTAGTCGAACACAATATCTTGGAGAAGCATATCATGAGGACCATCTTTTCGAGCAAAACCAAACTGACGTAGAGCTAGAGAAGGGTTGTAAGTAACACCTCCCCTTATACCAAGTAATGGTACATCAGGGAATTCTCCACAACGCTCAATGAATGTGAAGCCCTTTTGAGAGAAAAGGCTCCAACGGATATCTGAATGAGAGAGTGACATCAACCTTTGAGACCATCTCAACCTTTGTTCATTCTTCAAAACTGATGGAGGGAGGTGCGAAATAAACCACCTAGAAAGTAACGGTATGCAACACATGAGAGTTCCTTGTCTTTTGATAGTAATGAAAGGGAGAGAATGTAGGGTGTCTCAAGTAAAGTAGGTAATGGATCATGCGGTAAGGAACAACTTGACTTGATATTCTATGATTGATCCGAGTTAGGGAATAGAACCAAACCATAAATTAGCAAGGCCACAATGTCTTCAAATGCATGGAAACTCATAACTTTGAGGAATTCTCGCTTTCTTAATTAGGAACTTGGAAAGTAAACCCTTAACTCCACTCGTTTCCCAATTGGCTTCAACAACCGAGCGCTTAAGATGTAAGGTGATGCAATGTCTTCATACCTAGGAACCTTCTCTAGACCGGTGAATGGCATTTGGTCAAGAATAGGTACCCCAAGTAGCTTAGAGAACTCTTCCAAGGTAGGAACTAAATGATAGTCCGGAATGTAAAGCAATGGTGTTTCGATCAAAGAATCGAATAGACATGCATCATATCTTCTTCAAAACCGGAGATAACCAAGTCAAGTAGATAACCATGTCTTTGATGAATCGAGCATGATCGAATTTTGAAACCAAATTTTGAGTCGAGAAGGTATACCCATAAAGTTGATTCGGATAGTCTTTCTAGAAGCCATAATCCCAAACACGGAGCAAAGATAAATCCCTAGGTCCTTGAAATGGTTAGAAATGATATGCAATGCAAATGATGTCATGATGTCATGTTGGCACACACAAGCAATTCACAATGAGCCTAGGTTTAAGGCTTGCATGAGGTATAGGTGATTACCCCACCAAAAGTTTGAGTTGGTTCATCCCGCCCTATAATAGTAACCGGTTCTAGGAATCTCACATCATCGATCTTCGTAGGCGTTTATTTCAATACGACTACCAAGTGGTCGATCGAAAATATCCCAAAAGTCTGATCTCAATGAGCGTAGCATCGAGTATCAACCAACCTTAGTCTGCACCAAAGCCGACCATCTCACTACCTTCTAATGGCTAAGATGGGTCAATTAAGGTTCTAAAAGTTTAGTTAGCGCTTGATGACACCACGCAGAAGCCAAATACTATCCTCAACTTGGGAGTGAAGAGTATCAGGACATCCAAAGTATCACGCTAACGTAGCCATCATGTTGACCATTTCGATATACGCTCAACGGTCGCGACGATTTATTGCTACTTACCTAAAAGGAAACCCGGATCCGGGTGTAGGATCCCCCACAAATATAATACCCAAGCAACCCTTAAAGTAAAGCAAGCAAGTCAAACAGAAAGCTGTAAATGTTATCTAGAAATCCCTAAGGCATTCTCTCTTTAAGGGTGTTTCGGTAGTCATTATCGGATACGGTGAACCGACTTTTAGTGTTTTGTATCGCAAATGTGCGGATAGCAAGAGTCGCCACCGACTTTTATTTTTATCCAATTAAGGGAAGGTAAATGTAAAAAAGACCTTCGTAGATTCTCGGTAAGGGTTATGAAAAGGGGGTGTATAGCACCCTTTCCATCCGTAGTTATTATCTACGCCTTATTTGCTTTCTAGATCACTTTAAAAATTATGCTTTCGTGTGTTTGACAAAAATTTTGAAAAGGCATTTCTTTGACTTTGTAATGATTCATGTAGGTAGGTAACTTTATTCCAATAAAAGTCTTATTACCTACTCGTAATTGGTCGTTTGTTTTTACGTTTTAGAATAGCGCTAGCCATACCATTTGTTGGTAGGTAACTTTATTCGCTGGATGAGGACATTCAGGACATCGGATGGTCATAGAAGGCAACAGTGGAAGTATCCTAGCACATTCAAGGACTATCATCATTTTCGAGGCGACAATCGAGGTCAAGATCATGTATTCGGAGGCGACATCGGGTCTATGATCTTTGTATGAAGGGACTATGATGATTTGTTTTGAAGGCAACGGTGCTAGAATACCTCTGCTCGAGGACATGACCATTTGAATTGTGAAGGCAACGAGAGAATTACCCTAAGGGTGCATGTGTGTGAAAGAGTGTTGATTCATATGTGTTATCTTGAAAATTAGTGGGCTATGTTGGTTTTATCTTGCCATACACGCCTAGTTAGCAGTTTGTAGGGTGCGAAATTAAAATGCGAATGTAAAGATGCGGAAAGGTAAATCCTACGCTATTACATGGCTTTGGGGCAGATACATAATTGAAATATGCGGAAAATAAAAGCCTAATTTAAAACTATTACATCCCATGATCAGTTACATTATTGGAAAAAAATAAAAACGATAGAAAGAATCGTCTGAAACGGAATAACCTGTGAAAAGATAAGAAATCGGAAAATACGAGAAGAATCGAATAAGAGAAAAAATGTTAGAAAAATGCAAATTTTTAAATGAGAAAAATATGACATGCTGGAAATAACATAAATATGCTAAAATAATTTTTTTGGGATTTTTTGGATGCATTTTAATAATTAAAAACTGATTAAATGTGATTTAAATGCTAAATTATGAATAAAAATAAATATGCATGCAAAATAATATTTTTTAATTTTATAAATTAAATAAAAAATTTCTGAAAATAATTGCAAAAGGAAAAATATTTTTGGTGATTTTTAATGCATGAAATAAAAATATGAAAAGAATTAAAATTGTATGCAAAAATATTAAAATATTAAGAAAATAGAAAATAATTGAAAAAATGCAAGTTTGGAAAGAACCAAACCGTCCCGGGAGGTTCGAACTGAGGACCTTTGAGAGCATCTGAGAACAGTCAGCGCCTTAACCAACTGAGCTAGCATGCACGTGTGTCATTGAATCGAAGTGAGTGGATTAAACACGCGTCTCCTCTCCATTGCTTCATTCTCGCGCCAGACTTCATCTCTTTCGTTTTGAATTTTCAAAAGCTAGCGTTTTCTTCGACGCTACAGGCCCTGGCTAAATGGAAAAAGCAAGCATACATAATATAAATGAGTTCTAAAGCCATGGTTCGATTCCAGGCATCATTCCGAATGCATTGGCAAGGGTCTCGTGATCCAATTTATCCTATTAAGAGAAACCCTAATTCGTTCCAAGAAACCCTAACAATGGCAAATCGTGTTTCAGGCCATGGAAATGCAATTGAACTGCCTAGAATGCTTGCAAACTTGTCACTAATCACAACAACAACAAATCATGTTAAAAATGCATGAATAGTCGGTCGTTGGACCAATGTCTTAATGTCATCCCTTTGTACGCCGACAAGTGTACAACATCATTTACTTGTTACTTTTCCGATTGATTATTGCGCGAGTAGTGTGAAACCAAGGGGGAGGAGAGATGCTTCGGATATGTTCCAATTGTAACATTATACGGTAGTGCTTTTTCTTGAGAAGACAGTGCAAGTGTTAGAGTTGTTGAACCATTTGGACCATGAGTTATAGTTGGAAGTGCAAAAAGGAGTACACTGGAATAGAAAGTGTTGGTAATGATGGTTTATACTCCAGATGATTATCGGATGTCTATTGACAAATTGAGGACTTGATCACCCTTAATCTCTTGTTGAGTAGACGGAATCGTATTGGGTGGTATATAATTATCTTGCTATCTAATTGGGACATAAAGTGATGAATATGGATGAAGTTTGGTGGAAGCTTCAGGAACCATATGAGTCGTATGAAGGCTCTAATAAGGATAATGAATTGAGATGGATGGTTAGAGTTGCAGATATTAATGATGGTGCTGGTATTTATGTTGTATTCTTCGACGGAAGTGAAAGGAAAATCTAAAGCATGAATTACCAGTAGTGAAGAATTGTTCCTGAGATTGTTCCGAGTAAGTTGGATTGCTGGGGTGGATGAATTTCAGGTGTTTCCGAAGACGTCGGTGAATTACACGAGAGAGAGGATTAATTACTATAGATTTAATTCTCGAACTAGTCCGGTGTCGATGGCTCAGACGCTTTGTCGGCATCCGAGTCATTCGAATGAAGAAACAAATGGAAGAGTTAGGTGTGAATTCTAATGTTCCCGAGAATAATAATCATCGCTTGAGCAAGATGTGGATTAGCTTGAGGCTCCCTTTGTTGAATGTTTGAAGTAAACCAAGTGATTAGAATCGCTTTGATGAGTCGATGCATATTCTTGGCCTAGAAGATATTTGGTGATTGAGAAGAATGACTCTAGAAGATGAAACTAGTGATTGGAATGCGACGCCCGTTGATCGTGAAGTTGTCGTGTGAGTGACCTCCTTGTGTTCTTGAAAAGATTAATTGTGTCGTCAATGGTTGATATAAAGTATGCAATGATGTGAATTGGTTATTGGAATTGTAACTTAACGCAATTAATCATGGTGAATGATGTGAGTTATGTATGTTGAAGTTAGAATCTCAAATTTTGCATTCTATGATGTTTTGGGATTTTTCACTCTCACAAGGTGAGAAATCGATTACCTATCATAGGGAATTGATTTCATGAAGCTGACAGCATTATTTTTCGAAAACTTGTAAAATCCATAATGGAGTTTGGATGTCTGATTTGAGTTTCGTTTGAAGTGTTGGAAAGATAATGTGATGAACTTTGTTTTAAAAATGGTTCCAGCACCTGTAAGTAATTTATTTATCATGTAGTGAGGTTTGAAGAGAGTCGGAGTTGTTATTGATGTCGTCCTTGGTACAAAACTTATTTCTACGACGCCGTACGAGACGTCAACTTTAGGTATAGAAAATTGAAGAAGCTATTGGAAGGTGCTCAGAGAAATAGATTTGTAAAACCAAGTGTATTGTTTTGGGATTCTGATTGTGAGGAAGGATTCCAAGAGTGGAAGAGGAGGTTGACTAGTGCTCCGATTTTAATTGTGCTGAATCCGAAGGTCCTCGTGTGTATTATGATGCGTCATTGACGGTTTAGGTGGTGTCGATGAAGGATAAGGTGTCGGCTTATGCTTCGAGACAATTGAAAGTGCATGAAAGGAATTATCCAACCCATGATGTGAATTTGGTAGTTGTAGAAGTTTTGAAGGAAGGCATTATCTCGATGGTCCACGGTTTGAGTGTTCAAAGGATCATAAGAGTCAAGTATCTCTTTGATCGGAAGAGTTGAACAGAGGAGGCGAGAAGATGATTAGAATTTCAAGGATTATGATTTTGGTTTGAATTACCATCCTGGTAAGGCAAACGTCAGTAGACAAGAGCGGTGAAACTTGCATATGTCGATGTTAATGGTTCGTGAATTGATTTAGTGGAATCTGTAGATTTAAGTTTAGTATGAAACTACCTAATAATGTGAAATTGGGCATTTTGAAACCGACTAGTGGTATTTTGGAGAGATCGAAATGGGCGTAAATCGATGTTGGTTTGGTGGATAAGCTAACATTGATTAACCAAGGTCAAGGAGGTGAGTTCCATTGACGAGAATGGCGCGCATGAGACCGGTGATAGAGTGTGTCTTGATGTTGCCGAGATTAGAGAAAGTATTTTGAAGAAGGACACCGTGAGTGGATTGAGTATTCATCCTGGTGCTACTAAGATGTATCATGATTTAAAGGAATTATTTTGGTGCCTGGAATGAAAAAGGAAATTGCGAGTTTGTGTATGCATGTTTGATTTGTCGTAAATCAAAGATTGAGCATTTGCCGCTTGGATTGATGGAGCCGTTGTTTGTTCCGAATGGAAATGGGATGGAATTTCAATGGACTTGTGTCCGGGTGGCCTAGAACGGTGAAGAACTGTGATTCTATTTGGGTGATTGTCGATTGACAAAATCGCTCACTTTATTCCGATAAGAATGGATTACCCGATGGAGGTTTGGCTGATGTTGAGAAAATTGTAAGTTTGCATGGTATTCCGTCTATATTGTGTCGGATAGAGATCCGAGGTTTACTTCTAAGTTCGGACAGGATTGCAGGAAGTTTTGGGTACTAAGTTACGATTGAGTTCTCGTATATCATCCATGCATGATGGTCGACGGAGAGGACGATTCACCGTTAGAAGATTTGTTGAGAGCTTGTGTTAGAGAAGGTGGAGCTTGGGATAGCTATTTGTCGTTGTAGAGTTTACCTACAACAATAGTTTTCATTCGAGCATTGGTATGGCTCCGTTTGAGGCATTGTATGGTAGGAGATGTCGACACCGCTGTGTTGGTATGAATCGAGAAAGTCGTGATTGGCCGAGATTGTTCAAACTTCGTAAAGGATCAAGATGATTCAGAGAAGACGGAACTTCCAGTCGTCCGAAAAAGTTATCATGATAAGAGGAGGAAGGATCTTGAGTTTAATGAAGGAGACCATGTTCATGAGGTTACCCAATGACTCGTATTGGTCGAGCCTTGAAGTCAAAGAAGTTGACTGTGCTTTATTGGTCCGCTTTTATTACCAAGAGAGTGGGAAAGGCGATCGATCGCTTTACCTCCGTCACTTGCGAATTTGCATGATGTTTTCCATGTATCTCGCTGAGGAGGTACATTGGATCCGTCTCATGAGATTCAAGTAGATGATGTTCAAAGGCGGGATAATTTAATCTGAAGCAAAGGCTCGCAAGAATTGAGGATCGGAAAGTGAAGCAATTGCGAGGTAAAGAGATAGCACTGGTACGAGTAGCTTGGGAGGACCACCAAGGAAATGTAACTTGGGAGTCGGAGAGTCGATGAAGGACTCGTATCCCGAATCTGTTCATTAAAGGTATGTTTTCGAGGACGAAAACTCTTTTTAGTGGGGAGAAGTGGACATTCTCGATTTAATTCAAATATTAAATGAGTGAGAGTTTAATTATTTAATTAATTAAAGTCTAAAGTGTTAATTTTATTTGGATTAATTGGGTCATTTAATAAGGAAAGGATTGAGGTGCAAAGTAATGTGGGGTGTGAGGAGTAGATCGCCTATTGTTACTAAGTTTTAATTATTTATTTATTGGAATAATGAAGGATATTAGAAGGAATATAAAAGGAAAAGAAAAAGGAAAATAGTTTTGGAGAAATTTTCACGAGTCGAGAAAGAAGAAAAGAGAGGAAAAGCGCCGCCGAGAGAAATCAAGATTCATCGCGAGGTAAGGGGTGGTTTTGATCGTTAATATGTTTTATGGGTTTTGGGAACCATAGGGATGAATGGGTATGTTAGGAAGTTTGAATCTTTATGATTAGGAGCTATAGGAATAAACCCTATTTTGTGTCGGTGTTGGAATTGATCATAGTATGTCAAATAATTGATAGAGATAATTAAACTACTTTGTTTGTTGTTATAATGGTGTGAAATGATGATAAATGTTTCTAATGTACCAATTCATATTGGAAAGTGAGGTAATGATAAAGGATGGAAAATGTCACAAAAAAGTAGCAATGTCATTACTGTGTCGTGGGAACTGTTCTCTGGGAGGAACCGAGTTCTCTGTTAAATTGGCAAACTGATTTTTACACTGTGAACCGTTCCTCGATAGGTAGGAACCGGTTCCCATACAAAACCAGGGAGCGGGTATTTTAGTGCCTGTGAACCTGTTCTCAGATAGGTAGGGAACCGGTTCCATGTGCATTTTCCAAATTTTCTAAACTTCAAAAATTCATATTTTCTAAACCGTGAATCTGACCGAAAAGCCGTCATGCTATTTCTTAAATTTAAAACTCTACTCTTGAAAGGAAAAATATTATTTTCTCGAAATTATTTTAAAAGAGCCGAGCTCCCGATTTTTGAAAGTATGGATTAATTAAGGATGATGGATAATTAATAAGAATGGTCTGAGTTATCGGATGAATGCTAATGTCACCATGTTGTGTTGATTATTTATTATGATTGAGTACGATAATTTGGTGATTGACATTAAGGGAATTATGTTAAGATCAAAGTCCTGGAATTGGTTTAGATTGATCCGTTGTGGTGAATGAAGACCGACGATATGTGTTGGTTTCCTTGTTGTTTATTCATGATTGTGTGGATATCATGTGTGGTTGTTATTGTGTATACTGGTGATAGTCTTACTGATTGAGAAGTGTTGTTCGACATATAATTATGTTTTGTGATAAGTAGTTCATGATTATGTTGTTATCATGCGATATATGTTGATATTGGCAATTAATGGAATTATGTTGTTATCATATCTGAATGAATTAATGTTGCATGCTTTTATGATTGCATGCATGAGCATTTGTTAAATTGGTTCATTCCCATTGTGCGGAGGTGAGCTGCGGAGCCAATAGACTTACCGGGTCGAGGTGGGCAGGCTAGATTCTTGACCCTGTGGTTGGGCGGAGAATCATGAATTGATTCTGACCCGTTGTTCCGGCTAATCATGGATTGTCTCACTTTCCACGAGTAAACGGAGCAGGTGAACGCGTTCACGTATTGGTACCACATGCATAGAGTCTCGCATTGCATAAGGAATTGTAACATGTTAGATGGTTTCAGTGTCAGCAATTGCCATTGTTTGATATATACATGATCATTGTGTGTGAACTGCAAGCTTCGCATTGTTTATGATCTTGTGTTTGGTTGATGAACTAATATATTCGATTATTCTGTTGGATCTAAGAACGATAACGATATTATATTGAATCGAAATCTCACCCTTACTTTAACATTTTC